>OZ038471.1:2885000-3462500 GCA_964036295.1 Plumapathes pennacea | reverse complement strand
CACATTCTTTTTGCAGGTATATTTCAAGAGAAAAAAGACTAGAATGGAAATGGAGTACTACGAGAAAAGTATTATGAGTTGCACACCGCCAACAAAAGCTAGTCAGCTGTTTCGTGTTTGGGTCAACAAGTGAGTCTTATCAAATTAAAATAACTAGCTGAACCTTCTTTTGCATTTTGCTCAAAGATACACGTTAGTTGTGAGAATTTATTGTTCAATCAGCTGTCATCAATGCAAGGTACCGAAGGGCAAATTCTCCTTACTGTATGATATATTTCTGCTGAGGAATTCGAGAAGAAAATCGAAGTTGGTCATTCTGAAGGGTGAAAGGTTTGAAATGACAATGGACTTTAAGGGGCAGTGTCATGAAATACGCATGCGCACGCAATTGGTCGAATCTTGAAAGCATTCGCCCAATGTTTTCAAGTTTCAAATCAAAGATGGTTTCCACAACGGCGGCGAGCAACTGAGCGGCAAATCCAACGCCGTTGTGGACGCCATCTTGGACTTCAAACTTGAAAACATTGGGCGAATGTTTTCAAGATTCGACCAAACGCGCGCGCATGCGCATCTGATGATACTGCCCCTTTAAGTAGTGAAATGGGTTGCCATAATTGGCTTTATGATAGCATCTCTACAATCATCAACAAACTACACATCATTTTCCAACCGCTAACGTGTCATATAATCATGCGTATGCTCTTTTCCACAGAAAAGGAGTTGTGAAGGCAGACTACCTCCCCCTGTCAATCGAGTTCAATCCAAGTATTAAATGTATGCAACCCAAACCAATAAAAGGAGCAAAGTGGATAGAGGTCTGCGGACCAAACGACGACGCGTGCACTAAATGCCCGTAGAAAAACAAATGTACAGGGAAATAAGTATTTCAGTTTTCTCTCGTGCGTTTACTTCATATAACACAACACATACTGACACGTAATGCCGCATGGCATGTAAGACACGATCGCGGGCGCTAGGCGGGTTAAAGAAACAAATGGAACAACAACCAGTTAAGGTTAATCTATGCCATGTGCAGCTGCTTTACACGTCGTCAAGCACGACCAGACCATCAACAACATAACATTATCAACCATACGAATAAATACACTTTAACATAAACTCTTTATCGTGGCGAGCTCATTTGTCCATTAGCAGTAACGCCTGAAACTTTCAATGCGAGACTTTTTGCGATATGAGTTCCACCGAAGCATTTTAGTGCGGCGCGGTTGCAGACTTGTACTTGCGTTTACTTTACACGGGTGTAAAACAACCCGCATTACGGACGGGTGGGCGGACGCACCATGAGGCGTTTGATAATATTAGTGAGGGTGAAATGTGACCTGCAAGAACTGAAAAGGGCACCTGTTCAAATTGAATTGTGCGAAGCTTATTGAACGCAATTTAGCCCCATGAGATAGAAAAGAGGGCACACAAGGGTCACGAGTAATCGGATGATTCTGTGTCTACTGCAAGTCAAGAATGTTTCGGGAGTCTTTTTTTACACTGACCATCACATTGTTTATAGGAGCATCTGTTCTCAAAGCCAAGCACGTTAAAAAGGGTAAGATTAATCTTTTATCATATTTGTCTTTGCAATCTAGAATGTTGACACTAACTTAAACCAAATTAATAAAGAACGACCCGAATCTTAAACCTTACAAAGCCCATAGCCTTGGCGTCACTAGAGAAGATTCTTGAACAGGAGCATGGTAAAAAGTTGCAATAAAAAAGCTGGTTTTGATTTCCTTAACCCTTTCACTCCCAAGCTCAAAATGCAGATCCTCCCAACCTTTTGAGAAGAAATAAATGAGAGTTAAAATGAGAATTGGAAGTTCAATCAGTCTTCAGGAATTTATCAAAAAGTAAAGTTCGTAGTGACTATGATATATGTCTGGCGAGAAATTGAAAGAAAAAAATTAAGTTGATCACTTTTGGTGAAGTCAGTTGAAGTTATCTCTCTTGATGAAAAGGTTAACATATTTACAGAAAACTGTTACTAATTGTAAGTCAGCAAATGTTTCAATACTGGTGCTGATGTTTTTTAAATTATGGATAGCAGTAAACCAGTTAGACCACCTTTGCCCTATCGAGAGAAACTGACGATAAATTTACTTCTTTCATCAGAGTCGTACGTCATTTCGAAAATTGTAAATTTTTGAACAGTGAAGCCTTTTCAGCTCATGTGCCACACAACACTCTAAAAAAACAATTTTGTTTTAAAAGAGAAAGCCAAATGATTGCTATAGGCCATACTCTTGAACCACATGTACACAGACAGAAAGTTTACAATTGTAAAACTGCGACCCCGCGAAAATACGTTTTTGACTGTGCGCTCACCCTATTCATGAGTCAGCGGTCATTGCACAAAACTGTGTATCCAAGTGCTAGAGTTTTATGTTTAACGCTCGTAAAACCTCAAAATTTAGCCAAGAAATTTAATACAAGGACTCAATACTTAACTACAAGTTAATTCAATACATTTTCTGTGGCATGTCCTATTTCTCGTTCACAAGAAAAACGGAGCTTGCACACGAGGTGAAATTTTATCTGGGGTTAGACGAGTTACATAGTAATGGTATAAACGCTGACCAACGGAAATGACGTCAAGAACTGCCTTCCGTGGTGCCTAAAAATGCTAATAAAATAGCTAGAGTGAAGTGAGAGAGCCTTTTTGAAGTGATTGTGGGTGTAAAGTTTTTGTATTAGCCGGTACCGAATTCCACATCTACTCACGAATAGAATTTTAATCTGCATTTAGCTTCCTCCGAAGAGTCTGATGTGAACATCATATTTGTTGGTGACGTATCGTTTGATGGCACTGTGCGGTACCACGTGACTAAAGGGCATCATAGCTACAACGATTCCTTCAATAAAATAGCTCCCTACATCAGGGAAGCGGACCTTGCTGTTGTAAATGTTGAGTCGCCATTTATCACTGAGGAAATGAGTCATCACAAGGCGGACAAAGGCCCAAGGGCAATATATCTCAGAGCAGATGTAGAGGCTGCCTCGTCTTTCAGGTAAGTTAGCTACACACCGTATTATTCCAAAATGGCCGCCGCACGGATAAAACCTGGGTCGAGTTACACGGAAACGAGGTCATGAGGGTCGCACTGTTTTGGCGTGTTGCTGTACATGTGTGTATTCGTACAAAACAGAACACAACAGTTTTGAGGCATTCTGAATTAAACAAGCATACAAACTCAACATTGTTTACTTCTCGGAAATCTTACACCAGTTGGCCCTTATGACCTCGTTTCCATGTAACCCGACCCAGGCTAATCCGCGCGGCGGCCATTTTGGAATAAGGTGTATGATACAAATCAATACCACAGTTACTATTGCTTTATAAAACAAACGTCGCTGTAATTAGGGCTGTTTTTCGGCCGTGCGCCTGCGGTCACCTTGAGTCAGCACCCATACACTTATGTGACTGGGCTTCCGCAACACGATCTTAAAGAAACTGCTTGCAGTTTAATCAAATTCAAACTTTGCTCTTAGTTATGCAGGATTTGACCTTGTGTCCCTTGCCAACAACCACATGAACGACTACGGAGATGTACCAGTGAACTATACAACAAAACGTCTCACTGATACGGGCGTCAATGTGTTCGGAGTCACTCACGGACCAACTTATGCACCTCAGGTAGGAAGAAGGTCGAGATCAATACTGACAGCAAGTTCAATTATTCCACGAATTCAGTGTGGCATATAAAATGCGTACATGAAGTACACAACAGAAAAACGCACTCAATCTCTTACTGTATCAAAGAGTTAACCCTTTCACTCCCAAGTTCAAAATACAGATTCTCCCAATCTTTTAGAAGAAATGTGTGACTGATGTAATGAGACTCCCAAGTTCAAAATACAGATTCTCCCAATCTTTTAGAAGAAATGTGTTACTGATGTAATGAGAATTCATAGTTTAACTAGCTTTTATCTGAGCAAGGAATCAAAAGCAAAGTACTCTTTTCTGTATGATATATTTCTGGTGAGAAACTGAAGGAGAAAATTGAAGTTGGTCACTCGGGTTAAACGAACTCAGTCTGTATCAAAGACTTAAGTAGGAAACTGTTGTGTACATACTCTCTCATCACTGCAGGAACCTTTCATTATGGAAGCGAAAGGAGTGAAAATCGGCATTCTGACTTACTGTAAGGTCGAGCTAAAGTTTGGAACTGTCGGTTGCAAAATTCTTCGGAGTCGATACTACTCAGGGCCCGTGCCTTACCGATTCGAAGACGCGGAAAGAGACATCAAGAAGTTGAAGGTAGGAATGCTCAGGACAAGGTGTACATTACTCTTTGAAGTATAAGTACGTCCAAGCAATAATTTTTGATTTATTCCCTCCCTGATTTTGTCTTAACAGGAACGTCTTCCTTATCCAAATTGAATTCATGAGGTTTTAAAAATGCAGAAAGTATACGAACGTATCATTACAGAGGTTTCATGTGGGAGACTACGACCTTTGGAGTTTTCTGAGTTAGGCACAATTTAACTCTGAGGTCAAACTTAGTCGTGTTTTAGATCTGAAAGAAGGTTTCCACGTTCCCGGATGTATATAAAACAATTGATTGGCCGAGGTCATATAAATATTTAGGACGATGGGAGCTGGAACTCTCACCTTGATATACTTTCAACGAAGAAATTTGATTAATTAAGGAACTCATATTTCAGAAACGGGTGGATGTTGTCCTTGTTTACATGCACTGGGGAAAAGAATACTACATGGAACCACTCAAAAGTGAGCTACAGATGGCGAAGGAACTTAGGTCGCTCGGTGTTAACGCAATCATCGGATGCCATCCGCACGTATTACAACCACACTGTTACCAAGACGACCAAGTCGTGGCCTTCAGTCTGGGAAACTTCCTGTTTCCTTGGCACATCCCCCAGCCCCTTGTACGTTGAATGTTTCGACTGTTATGTCACGTGATAAACTGTAACGACTTGATTCTTTTCATTCCCTGCCGTGCTCTTGAAATAGACCGTTTGTTCGTTCGTGTTTCTAACCGTCCTATATCGTACTTCGTCTGTGTTTTTCTGTTAAGGACTACGGTGGCCTCGTCCACAATAATGGGTGCGCTTTCAAAAACCTTCGTTTATCGAAGTCAGCCGTGTTTCTTGTTTTAAAACCAACATGGGAACCGTTTTCCACATCGGTTTAGTACGGAAACGAAAACGCACAGAAAAATGCTTTTTTTCTTGAAAATAATGCAGGCGAGGCCTACGTTAACCAAGCCAAGAACATATGATGTTTTCTAGTATACTTCGTATAGGAAGTCAAAAGTTCCTTCCGCACCCAAAAACCATTGACAATTATGCAGTTAACTTTTCTTTTTGCAGTTCATGAAAAACAAGAAAACCAAGCTGGAAATAAAGTTCTACGAGGAAAGCATCGCAGGATGCATGCCACCGACCAAAGCCAGCCGACTTTTTAGGGTTTGGGTCAACAAGTGAGTTTACTTTGTTGAGTTTGAATCTTTAAACAAGACAGAAATCTTTAGGGCCATGGCCGTAAATAATCCGCTCAGTTACTACCAGCTACCTTCTCCCTACAACCCAGCGTTCGTTTAGCCTTTTCAATTCAAAAGTGAAACAGTCACATTCAAGGAATTTTCAAGATTGTACGAACCGTGCACTGTTATTTTCAGGGAGTTATTTTAACTCCAAAAAGAGAGTTAAAAAAAAGGTACAGAACGACTCCTTTTCTGGAGTACTTTTTACTCCCACTTTTTAACTCCCTCATGAAAGTAAAGTTATCTCCCTAAATAGGAGTTGATATCACCCCTGTTTTGGAGTTTTACAAGAAAATAACAGTGTGACTATGTATTTGCGCTTTTTTTTTTCTGCAGGAAAGGACTTGTGAAGGCTGACTACCTCCCATTAGGACTCGTGTACAACCCCAGTATTAAATGTCTACAACCCAAACCAATAGAAGGAGCAAAGTGGATAGAGGTCTGCGGACCACACGACAAAGCGTGTATGAAATGTCCATAGGAAAAAAACTCACACTAACAACGTTGTCAGACACGATAACAACCTCTACATATAGCACTACCAAGTTGGGGAGTTACTTCTATCGCCTGTATAACGAAACCATGAAGACCGCAAATGCTGAAGGGTCACAAAAGATGTGCTATTTGAGATGGGAATAAATTTACTCAAGAGTCTTATTGGGGCGTTTAAAATTTCATTGGGGTTTTTAAACTGCCTATTTAGCAGTATAGAAATCGCTTCACACACTTTTAATATATTAGTTGCTGGAACAGCGTCATTACATGTTACAGCGGCCGTATATTTGTGTGTAGAAGTTGTGTTATCTCAGTTTTGGCTGGTCGTTGCTCTTAAATGCCGTTACTGTGACAGAAGTAACAACAGTGATAACAGCAATACGGTCAGCGGACGCCGGGTTACTACGGGAACTGGGAGCAGTCAATCTGCGATGACGCTGCTGTCGCTTGTAAGGTTGTTCCTTATTCTTTCCACTGAATGCCGACGTTGCGAGCGATGAAAGCATAGATATCAGAATACTCCTCGATCTGAAACAAATACACGAAAACACGCCGAGAGCATTCGGCGATGAGCATAAATACCCGAGTACTCATCGCTTCGCAAAAAAATCGTAACGAAAACAAGCCGAGATGGCTCGGCGATGAAGGCATGCAATCCGAGTATTGTTCTTCAGCAAATTCCGAGTACTCATCGCAATGTAAAAAAAATTAAAAAATTAAAAAATAACAAAAACAAGCAGATGGGTCCCAATCGGCGACGATAGCATTAATGTCCGAATATCAGTTCAAGTTGATGAAGAAGTAAAATTGTTGCTGAAGTTTCCAGACTGGAGTGAAAAGGGACACATTTTTGCGCCCCAGCACATATCATTTTAAGGTGGTACGTAAGCCTGGTATAATAATAACTCTAACATCTGTTTTAAAACACTTACGATTTTAGCGGTGGGTTTACCAAATCCATGGCCAGCACTGGTGTCCACTCGGATAAGTAAAGGATTAGTCTGCAAACAACAACAACAACAACAAAAAGTGTAAGGTCCCGGTCATGTGGGGGGATAAAATCAATTACAGATTTGGACAATCAGTAATTACCTGCTCTTTGCTTTGCCCAATGACATGTTGCAGCTGAGCAATGTACTTAAACGAATGAAGTGGAACCACACGGTCATCATGATCAGCGGTCAGCAACAAAAGAGCGGGGTACTGGGCCCCATTTTCTGGTTTCTTGATATTGTGCAAAGGGGAATACCTTAAAGAAAGTGCAGTACACACATTAATTGAGATCTTAAGGGGGGAGGGAGGGGCGGGTGAGTCACGGAGTTGCTTCCTCAAATATCTACTAATGAAACACAAACAATGAAAGATTATAAACCGAGGTACTCACTTGATTATCCAATCAAAGTCTTCCTTTTTGTCAGGAGAACCAAAGTCGGTAGTCCTTAAAGCAATTGACGTCATGAAAAGACAGTGGTTACGAAATAGGCCAAGAAGAGTATGATTGTGATAAAAACGCCTGTAGCGAGACTCAAACATGACATAGATACTTGGCCTATTGTAAAAGCAGCGTCAAGGAGACCATAAAAAAAGCACCTTTGGAATGATATCACATTTGGGAGCTAATTGTGTCTTGAGGTAGCAGTGCTTCAAAATCTTCTTTGTTCGTTCATTTTCTTACCACGCATGGCCAATGGTAAACTTGTGGAACTTTAGCATATCCATGACACTACAAAAAAGAAACAAACATATGATTAGCAAAATAAGATCCGAATTAGGACCATGAAATCCAGTATTACAAGGCGGTTCTCTACCTCTGTTGTCTTGTCGAGAAAATCAACCATTCTAATACTTCCTGCCCTTTTCTATCATCTCTCGTGTCCTTGCTTGCTCTCTTGTACATACCCGCACATCGCTCACCACATCCCATACACACACATGCAAACTGAGCAATGAACAGGCCTTGGTACTAGGCTTGCACTCCAGCGACTTTTTTCATAAATCTTCCTGATAGTTCTTAACCTGAAAAGGCTGCCTAATTTGATGGTATGGACATGAAATTTTGAAATTTTGCAAGTCTACACAGTTCTTATGCTATTTCCATTTATGGTACTCAAAAATGAATTATCATTAACGTAGTAAAAGTTGGGTGGCGTGACTTAATGTTGAAAAAGGTCCATTGTGTAATTAGATTACTTACGGCACTTGGGAGACAGCACAGCCGAACAGTTCTGGAGCTTGATTCATGCACGCACCCACAAGAAGTCCGCCATTGGATCCACCACAGATTGTTATCCTGCGACAAAACAAACAAACAAACAAACAAAAAAGGATTACATGGGCACTGTACATCCTTTCCCCCTTCTCTGCCTGAGACTTCGAATAAGGCGCTGAGTATGTCTTATATGACACCGGAATAATTGCTGGCAGGCGAGAGAGAGAGAAACAAAAAACAAAAAACAAAAAACAAAAACAAAACAAAACAAAACAGAGAACTGTTAGAATTCCATTGATACGCTCTCTACTACGAGAAGGAGGAAGGCATGGGAAAAAAGGCTCTCCTTTTCGTCACATCCCCTCGGCTCCATACCATAGAAGAGAACCAATTCACAAGCTATCCATCAAAATATTTAAACATACTTCTTTGCACAGGTGTACTTGCTGTCAATCAGATATCGAGCGGCGTACTGGAAATCGTCAAACACATTCTGCTTGTTGCCAAATATGCCGCCTTTATGCCACGTTTCACCGTACTCACTGAAGAAAGAAAACAGTGTAAAGGAGAAAGAGAGCAAAATATTTGACAAGAACGCGAACAGGCATTTGAACAGTGGTTACCATGAAGACGCGTTGACCAATCAGAGCCACGCAGATTCTCGACACGTTAACCCTTTCACTCCCAATAGTGATCCACTTCGATTTTCTCCTTCAGTTTCTCACGATAAACAAATGATACAGTAGGGAGAACATGACTTTTGATACCTTGCTAAGATGAAAGATGATTAAACTATCAATTCTCACTACATTACTCATACATTTTACTCCTAAAATGTTGGGAGAATCTGCATTTTGATCTTAGGAACTACATAACAAACTACATACCCTCCACCTCTCAGGTTTGGAATGGCCAGTATGCCTCCCAGATGCTGGATGAACATGACACGTGACACACTGAAGGATGGTGTGATGGAAATGTTGAAGCCGCCATAACCATACAAATACACGGGATGGCTAGAATCAAGCACCACACCCTGTGAGGAGCAACGATCGAAATCAACTTTCTCCTTAAATCTGGGCCCAGTTGCTCAAAGCACGACTAAGCTAATCCTGGATTCAGAGCGGTTTTCGGATGACTGTCGAAAGTAATTGTGTGATTGCTTTGGTTTTTGCGTTTGCTTCGCTTTCGGATTGGTCCACACGAGTTTGTCAGCATGCTCAGCCAATCAGGAACAAAACCAAAACCAAAGCCAAACACTTCTCACGCATGCGATGGCGTGTACTCGCACTGCTGATTGGAAAGTAAAACCAAACGCAAATTACTTTGGCTTCCAATTGGTTGAACTGTTTTCTCTCAGTCTCTGTGATTGGCCTGTGTGATTACTTTGGTTTTGGTTTTCGACAGTCATCCGAAAGCGGCTCTAACCAAATTCTTTACCTCACCCTTTGGCCGACAAACAAGGCAGAGTCTTGCGCGCGTTTTGCTGAAGTTTCATGTCGTCATCATCCTCGACGGACTGCATGCATATGTAACATCGAGTTGATATGTATGCCGTCATGCGCTCGTGTGCGCCCGAAAAGGACTGTGGTATAGAGTGCCATGCACGGTCGGCAGATTCTTACCTTTCTGTGGACTATAAACATGGGGATCTTGGTGCCGTCCTTGCTGGGGTAGAACACCTGCACTGTCTGGAATTCAGTTGGATCTAATCCTGCGACGCTGATTTGACGGAAGACCTAAAGCAACAGAAAAGGCAGGGAGTGAGGAAGCCAAAACAATTCGCGTTTGGTTTTACTTTGAAGAAACCAATTAACAGTGCGAGCAAAATTTCTTGCGTGAGAATATCGCAATCAGGCTTTACTTTGGCTCTTGATTGACCAAGAATGCTGCTAAACTTGTTTGGAAAGCATAGCAGACGCAAATCAAAACGGCACTGACGCTCAAGTATATAAATTTCTGTTCTCAGTCCAGTCTGACGGAAGAAGCCTAAATATCAGGACTGTGGTAATTGTGTCACTCCAAAGCTTCGCTTCATTCTCACCTTGGGTTCCGGCTTTTCTTGCGCCAGATCACAGTGAAAAATCAGCCCAGGAGTCAAGAAAGACGTGAACTGGTAAAAGATCTACAAAGAAATGAACACAAGATTGCAATGAGAAAACTGGCAAGAAAATGCTAAATGAAGGAGTACTGCCAAGCTTCTCTGCTAAATTTTAATTTAACATGCAAACAACAACAACATAAACTCGGTTCAACAACAACGTAAGCAATGGCATTAGAACGTACTAACTGAGAGCTTTCATTTGAGCGGTCACACTTTCAGGTTTTATTTGACAGTTCAGGAGTTGGAAATTTTCTAGATTGAGGAAACTTCAGCTCTAACAGTCAACAAACTGATACCGCCGTCAAGAGCAGACGACACATTGTCCTGCCATGCTCTCCTCTTTGAATTTTCCATCTCATTTCTACCGGTCCAACTGCACTTACTTTCAAGTAAAACGCACTCGATGTACACGTTACCTCGGAATCTTTTTTTCGGCCTGAATAGCCCACGATACTGCCTATATCGAGTGGAAAACTCATCAACTGCTCTCCCGTGGACAAACTGTGAAGATACAGAACGCTCTAAAAGGAAAGGAAGAGAAGTAAGGGTTAAAAAGAAGGAAGGAAAGGAGGAGAGTAAAAAAGAAAAAAAGAAAAAAAAGAAGAAGAAGTAGTAAGAAAAGACGAGAGTAAAGAAGTGTGAAAATTACAAAGACTGAGACTGTGCAGTACTGGAAGACATCGAGAAAAACATCTGCGAGTATATCGTACTTCTAGTCTATTACTAGTCGTACTTCTTATAAGTGTTATCTGCTAGATTAGCATCTGCTATTCAGATAGCATGTACCCTACTTTTTGTTACCATGCTAAATTATTACTTATTACTATCAGTGGTACGAATAAAGAGTTTGTTGTTGTTGTTGTTGTTGTTGTTGTCTAAATGTTTACCTTGACGTCATGAAGGTAGCAAACAACCAACAAGTTTTGTTTTACACACGCTACCCACTCCAGCACATCTTTCGCGTCTTCTTCGACAAGAGTGGTCCAGTTTTCCTATAAAATACAAGAAGCACATGAGTGTGAATACAATAAAAGGGGCCCAAAGATAAGAAGAGAACGCTGCCGGTTTCTACACCAGTAGTTGATTTAACATTTAGGTTTCGGACCATCATTCTAACAACACTAAACGGCATTCAACCCAGTGAAAGTATATAAAAAGTTGTGTAAGTCTAAAGAGTGTTGGCTGCAACAATATTTGCCCAAGGAGGGGGAGGGGGGAGGTAGGGGCTTATTCCAAAAATGACCTTGTGATTTAACGATTAAATTATGCATGATTTTCCCTCCCACATTTATAATGCAGATACGTACATATCTCAGTAAGGAACAGTAAGAGAAAATTAAAGTGAAACGTGTGGGAAAATTGGTCCGACTTGTAAAATACACTTGAAAATGTTCTATTTAATTGGCCCTTTGACTTGCCACTAATGGGTCGCATACATGTATCATATTACACGAAACCGCAAAGTTCATCCGTAATACTCACCGGTTCGGGTCTGGAAAAGTCGATGTTGATCAGCTTATACCTCGGTGAATTCAGGTTCGTTTTGAATGTAAAGACGGTTCCCTCATTTGTAATATACTAAAAAAACCGGAAGACCAGAAGAAAAAAGAAAAGACAAGAAACGTCAGTGTATCCATGCACCACAGCTCTTCAAGTCTCAATTCTGGTCTCGGTCGTTGTTATATATAGTGCTTTCCGGTAGTTTTAGTCAACCAATCAGGGGGATTTTGTGGAATCAGTGCCGAATCATACAAAAATGGCTAACAAATGCATTTTCGCTCAGTCCTTACTTCATATTCAGCATCGAAATTGTCCACCACCTTGACGTAGGGAAGTTTACCTGAGAAGACATATTTTTAATAATCAATATTTTTATAAGACTAAAGCACTGAGGCTCGAAACGTCAGCTTCAGTGCAGCGCCGTTTCGAGAAAAGTTGCAGAAGAAATTGCAAGTGTAACAACCCTATTAACAACTTGCAACGCAATGAAAGTTTGCGAGACAAGTTGCAGAGAAAGTAGAACAACCTTCTACTTTTCGCAGCGTTGCGATACTCGCAGAGGTCGCATTTGAAAGACACACACAGACTGAAACGTGATATTTATGTGTATAGTAAACGTGATATTAAATTCACGTGCAATTAAACGTGCAATAAACGTGACATTTACTTGTAATTGAACGTGATATTTACTGTAACTAGACTGGCCTTGCCAGTGAGCTCGCGGCGTGAGTTGGGTCGAGACCAGAATATAAAATGGATAGTAGGGGACAAGAGCGGAACTCCCAAGAGAGACTTCCAATTTCTCACCATAAAAATATCACACAGTATAGAGAACTTGGCTTTTGACACCTTGCTCTTTTGACACCTTGATTAAACTAAAAATTATTATTACAACACTCATACACTTGCTTCTTAAAGGTTGAGCGACCCTGCATCTTGAGAATGCGTGACATATCTTTTTATGCACAATCGATTATGCAGTTTGACCTTGACTCATATTTCTAATCAGGGGCCACGATTAATCCAGCCTTCGCTTCAATACTTATGTGTTTTATTTTGTTAACTCAATACGTTTCTTCTATCAGACTTTCGAGTATTCGTGCTCTGTAACAAATATAAAATTGAAAGCGAGGAATGTCACACGAGAGATGTTTACTATATCATTGCGCTTTTGTTCACAGTGTGTTCAGTCCATTTGTGACTGCAAACTCAATCCTCAGAATTATTTCGGTGTATTTTTCATTTCTGGTATTCACTGACCATTGCGAAACAAAGGCTACATCATCGAATGAAAGAAACACTTCAACAGGCAATGTACGATACGCAGAAGAATTTTATGAGGCAACAGATGTCATGTACAGAGTAAAGCATAAAGCGTCATTGTTTTACGGCTAAAGCTCACCGTAGCTTTGGTTTCTGCTTTCGCCCTGTTATCTTCCCAAAAGTATTTCGTGTCGCCACAGAAAGTTTCGTCGGGACTAAATATTTATCGGCGACAGCGGTACCATCAAATATTTGTTTACGGCTATTCTCAAAGCTTGTGCGGTGAACGCGAGCCAAAATCTTTTCCTAAAATCCAGTTTATCCGTGCGCATTCCACAGAGCCAAATGGCGTTGAATTTGAATGGGATGCAGTTTACTTTTTCGCTTCACTACTTGTGTGTTTTCTCTTATTAACTCAATACGTTTCTTTCTATCAGGCTTTCGAGTATTCGTGCTCTGTAACAAATATAAAATTGAAAGCGAGGAATGTCACACGAGAGATGTTTACAATATTATTGCATTTTTGTTCACAGTGTGTTCAGTCCATTTGTGACTGCAAACTCAATCCTCAGAATTATTTCGGTGTATTTTTCATTTCTGGTATTCACTGACCATTGCGAAACAAAGGCTACATCATCGAATGAAAGAAACACTTCAACAGGCAATGTACGATACGCAGAAGAATTTTATGAAGCAACAGATGTCATGTACAGAGTAAAGCATAAAGCGTCATTGTTTTACGGCTAAAGCTCACCGTAGCTTTGGTTTCTGTTTTCGCCCTGTTATCTTCCCAAAAGTATTTCTTGTCGCCACAGAAAGTTTCGTCGGGACTAAATATTTATCGGCGACAGCGGTACCATCAAATATTTGTTTACGGCTATTCTCAAAGCTTCCGCGGTGAACGCGAGCCAAAATCGTTCCCGAAAATCCAGTTTATCCGTGCGCATTCCACAGAGCCAAATGGTGTTGAGTTTGGATGGGATGCAGTTAACTTTTACACACAAGTAACGAGCAATTCACTGGCCGCATCTCGAGTTGTTTAGCGAAGTCAATTACGTCATCGCCCAGCACGTGATAATATGAACCAATCACCGTGTGCTGATCCTCGACCCACAAAAAGGAAAAAATAAAAAATAAAAAAGCCGATTCTTAAGCTCTCGTGGGCCCCAGGCCCCCGCGAGCAATTAAACATGACATAACGTGACATTAAACGTAACATTCACTTCCTATAATTTAACGTGACAATTACCTGTAATTATACGTGACATTAAACGTGACATTTACCTGTAATTAAACATGACATTAAACATGACATTAAACGTGACATTTACTGTAACTAAGCATGATATTTAACGTGACATTTACCTGTAATAAAACGTGACATTAAACGTGAAAATTACCTGCAATTAAACGTGACATCAAATGTGGCATTTACCTGTGATTCCAGCCTCACCAAGCTGATGCAGATCACAGTAGAAGAGCCTGTTAACTGGAGCACAGCCTTCTGAAGGAGTCATCAGCAAATAACGACCACAGTCACTGACTTCTGCACCTCTACAGGAAACAAAAAACATGCAATATAGATAGTCACAATAAAAAGGTGAATTTGGAAAAAGCAGAGAAAAGCTTGACTAGAATCACCAAGAACAGGGCCCAGTTTTTCAAAGCACGATTAGGCTAATCCTGGATTAACGAAATTCTTTCTCGCGACCTCTCTCCCAATAAACTACAGGGTTTTGTTCGCAGATGGATTAGAAAGCTTGTTCCAGCTTAAAACGTCAGCAAGAAAGTCGTTGTGGACGAAACGTTCACGTTTTCAGGCTTATAAATGACAAGAAAGTTTAGACTTAATCCAGGATTAGCCTAATCGTGCTTTGGAAAACTGGGCCCAGCAGAGAAGTTGCGTAAAACTTAAACTAAGGTAAATCAGGCCACTTTTAAAAAGTTCTCCAGGAACAATAGAGAGCTAAGAAAACTAGGACGGCGACAACGGAAACAAGAAAACACTGTCTCCATATTTCTTATGTCTTTTTAACTTTGAATATTCTTAGGTCCGTTTTTGCAGAGATTCTACAGTATATTGCATTCATCGTCCCTTAATAAGAAGAATGACTGTCTCAGTTTCTCGAAATGTCGTCCACGTTTTAACAAACTTGTTAAAATAAAAAAAAGCTTTTGAAGTTGCACGTGAGAGAAAGACGACCCAGAAATCAGTTCAATTTCACATTTACTTTTTCACGGAGTTTGCCGTTGTCTCCCCTCGTCCTGGTGTGCGCAACACACTTCACAATAAGAAAGTGAACTCTTGCAGGGCAGAAGCAGGAAAGGTTCCCGATAAAAAATAACTATTAGGTGCCAGATGTCATAGATTATAGGGGTGAACTCTAAAAGCCTTTTGGAACTGATTGACTCACATCTGCCATTTGGGATTTTCGAGGAATTCACAACACAAAATGTCCTCCGCCTGACTTGTTCCAAGCACATGATAAAACAGCTGCAAACCAATAGACAGTTATTAATAGAGTCTTTCTCAGTGCACTTTTATATCACTTGCTCCGACGAAGGGCTAACAATCGAAACGTCAGCTCAATTTTCTCAACGGTGTGCAGTTTTCACACATCAACTCTTAATCAATTCATCATGAATCCGTTTTTGCACAAATTAGATGAAATCCATTTAAAATGAGACCCATTCTTCCATGCTCCTGTTTCCACTTTCCTCTATCTACATGTATGTTGAAATAATTTCATTATAATTCTATCTAACGTAACCTGTAAACAGTGATGAATTGAAAAAGGAGAGATCTCTAGTGTACAAGTCATTCGTGCACCAAAGCATTTTTACCTTTTGGTTCAGATTGATATCAGTTTCTGTACCATCAGCTTTACCACCAGTGGGATATTTCTGAATGAAAGAATACAACTTACAGTAGAGTCAATTCACACTAAGAAGTTAAATTCAGGCTATACACATGAAACAAGTTGGGTACATGTACCAAGTACATGTAGCATTTAGATTACAAAACAGTCCCTTCTTTGCATTAAGATAACCAAGCAAGCACTAAAGCAAACTGACACCACTGGGGGATGGGTTTGAAGTCTTTCATACCTTGAACCCATTCTCCCAGTAGTAACAGTTGCATGATGGCCATTCTTCCCAGACCATGCAGGTTCACCTGGCTTTTGTTAATTATCCAGCACAAATAAGGGACTACTTTACAGCCTGCTCAACAGAATAAGACCACTTACATTGTAAAAAAGTCCTTTGTTGTCATGTGTCCATGTCATACTCGTGAACTTTGCATTCTCCAGAGTATCTGGCAAGCTCTCAGCTCCATCAACTTTCATAAACTGACGAGGTAAAAAGAAGACAAAACAAGATGCTTACAAGGCTATTAAACTTGTTTGATACTAAAACAATATTATTCCCTGAAGTGGAGGTGAATAGCAGTTCAGCAGAACCCCACTATCTCAAACTCTCAAGGGAGGCGGAAAATAGTTCGTTTTACCACAACACACTAGTTTCTCGCTCTCTGATTGGTCGATTTACCGTGGTAAATAAGAGTCCAGACAACGATGCTGACGCCAGCATGTCACGTTTTGTAGCGAAATACAACGAAAGTTTCCTGTATATTTCTAAATGTTGTGGTAAAAAACAAATTTCCACTGGTTTGCCGTGGTGTGGACTCTTATTTACCACAATTTACGTACGTCATCACATGGTCAAAATTAGTTGTGGATTCATTCGGCGAAGAGCCTCGGCGAAGCGCCTCGTGAGTCCACAACATTTTGACCATGTGATGAAGTAAATCATGGTAAATAAGAGTCCACACCACGGCAAACCAGTGGAAATTTATTAAATATAGCGGGGGATATCAAGATAGTGGGGTTCTACCAAGGGCAATTTCTACCAAGTTCATTTCCAAGGGAATTCAGATTTTGTTCGAGATAGCAGGGATTCAAGATAACCGAGTTCGAAATAGCGGGTTCTACTGTATATATTTACTGAGCCACTTTGTTAAATATTCCTACAGTGTACCTTAATTGTGACCCAGTCAGATCCTTTACTGCTGAGAGAGTATGCAAACAACTCCCCATCTTCAGAAAATTCTCTTCCCAGAAGAGCAACCGTCCCATCTGGTGAGAGAGCGTTGGGATCAAGGAAAACCTTGGCTTCACCATCCAAGGAATCCTGTACATACATAACACTGAAAAACAAGAATGCAAGAGTGCAAAGTTAAATTTGTATATTAAAGTATTATGCACAGCACAAAGTCATTCACAGGATATCTGTCATTTACTCATTCATTCATTTATTTGTTTACCACTTGCATGATTGTGTATTTATATTTTTTATGACTTTGTTACCTACTGTAAGTAAGAAATTAAAAAGTACAAGCTGCTGTAAACTAAGAAAAAAATAGAGTTAATAGTATTACCATATTGTACAATATTTTATATCTTAGTCAGGATAATATTAACCCTTTCACTCCCAATAGTGATCCACTTCGATTTTCTCCTTCCAGTTTCTCACCAGAAACATATGATACAGTAGGGAGAACTTGGCTTTTGATAGTTTGCTGAGATGAAAGCTGATTAAACTATTAATTCTCACTACATTACTCATACATTTTACTCTTAAAAGGTTGGGAGAATCTGCATTTTGAGCTTGGGAGTGAAATGGTCACTTGAACTACAGTGAACTCTCTCAGGGCACTCTAGGGACTAGCATTTAGTAATCATGTCAAAGAGGTGTCCACCTTAGAGATAGTTCAGCTACAGAGAAACAAGTGGAAGTCAGCACACACTTACCTTTGGTTCTGAAGTCCAGAGTTATAGAAGTAGAAGTAGCGTGAGCCACGCTTAAATGGACAGCCGTACTTTGGGTAATCCCACATCTCTGTCAACCTGATGATTACAGTTTGTACACATGAGTAAACATATCAGGAAACAATGACAGGATGTTTCTATCAATTCCACAAGAAAGCCAATGAATCTCATCCTCCGAAAAAATTAACACAAATTAATTTTTGATATTTCATTTGAATTTGTCAGTGTATACCCAGGTTTTCTACAGTTATTCCACCAGCAGCCCCACCAGCTGCAAGCTGAAAATACTTCACATTGGTGATTTACATTTAATTCTTCTAGAAAATATCCACATTTAGCACGTGGTAAGACTTAGTGACGAATAACAACGACTTGTGTAGGAGCTGTTTTCTACCTTCAATGACCTGTTTTATAGTCTCAGCTGTTTATTGCTCTATTGCTCCCACCCCACCCCACCCCCACCCCCTACTTCTTGGCTAGCATTTTTTGGAAACTTAGTCTAAATCAAGAGTTTTTGAATATCATCTGCCCCCTGAGTACAACATGTGAAATGGAGAAAGAGAAAATTCCCACTGCTTTAACACCAAGAAAATTATGAGCAGTGATTAGGGAGCCATGCATGTTAGTTCTTTGTGCAACGCATTTTGAAATAAATTTGACTTGATTTTACCTGTGGGAGGTTTTATGAAATGTCTTTTTGATGTCAGATCTTTTGCCTCAATACCTTCTAAGGCCCTGTTTACATAGAAGGAGGGACACCCTTCTAGCAGGGTCTCCCTTCTCTATTGAAATTCCTTGTTCCGTTTGGAACGGACGTGTTTGATCCTTATGCTTATGCTTATGTCGCCACTGTCGCTCTCTTATTCTTATGCTTATGCTTGTGCTTATGCTTATGCGCTAGTGAGGACCAGGCTTAAAAAAGCCTAAACCCACGGTAAAAGGCTGACTGTGTAACCACAGCTATTGTCTGACAACAGCTGTCAGGGGAATAACATCGTGCACGTGTGGGACATAAACTAATGCATTTCCTTTTTACTCCCACACGTAAAAAAATAACTGGCTCTTGAAGGATTTCCACGACATACAAAAACAACTCAAACAATACTTCGAACAAAAAGTGAAATACTAACCTCGCTTTGAATTTTCCGCGGACTTCGCATTCTGCTAAGTAAGGCAGAGTGATTTGATTCTGTTTCTCTACAAATGCTTTGGTTTCCTCGGAGTCGGGATCTTCCAGCCACACATAAGGGTCTGCAATCTTGGTCCCATGATAGTCGTTAACAGACTTTGTATCGCGCTGCACAGAAGGATAAGAGAAGGCTTTCTTCATTTTGATTCCAGAGCTGTGAACAAGCTGTCTCTCTCCAACTCTCTCTCTCTTCTACAACCGCGCGGGGCCTGGGAACCCAGTGACGTTACCCTTGTGACATGCACGTGTGGGCGCGCGGTGACACGTGGGTGTCAGCCGTCTAGTAATTTTACAGGCTTTTTCAACAAACAAAGCAGTTTATTTTACAAGCATCTTAGGTGTATTGACTTTACAAGAAACAGAATGTCGACTTTGGACTTAAACTCGACGATGACGTAACTCGGGCTGATAACGCTGAGTCTGCTGATTATCCAGCAACATCAGTCCAATAGAGCGGCGGCCATAACAAGTTGTTTTTGACCTTGACAGTGGGTGATGTCATGTGGCTGGGGCAGTCCCGACACTTAAATACAACATGACATGCATGGACAGCATATAGGTCATATATACTAGGTCAGCATATTTCAGCGTCTTGCGTTGTCTCTGCCGTACCGTACCGTAACTGCTGCAGGCTGCAGGTAGGAAATCAGTCTCCGTACTATGACCTAAAATGTTCGAATATTTAGAGTCTGCATGTTCAGATGACCTCAATGCACCGACCAAATACCGTCTGATAAAAAGTCGAAACTCACAAAATTCTCATTTAAAAGCAAGTGACTTTTTAAACTTAGAATGCAAAACCGTTGTTTTCACAATGGTTTGGCCTTCACAAGCACACATGCAAGGATGCAACGATTCGAATATTTTGTAGTCTGTGGCAAAATTCGACAAAAGGTAAAAGGCAATGAAAGACTGGATAATTGTTTTTGACGAGTCAAGTCACTGCAGTTACACCACACGGATCGGAGTTACAATCCACACATTTTTTTCTGAATACAACTTCAGTCCGTCAAGTTCAAATCCATTTATAGTTATCATTAGCTAACAGTTTGAAGAGTGCATAAATTGCGAAAATTGCAGTCATCCCCAGGCTTCGAGACAGTGGGTGATGAAGCTTTCAGTGAATCCTGGGTAATTTTCAAAATGGCTGAACTTTTGAATGAGTTGCTCCGGAACGCTTTGAGCATTGCTGCTGAGTGCGTTGACCTCCAGAGACTTTCTTGAAAATTGGGCCAGCTTTGCAGTGAAAAACTTCATCACGTACAGCGTGGGAGGAGCCGGTATTTTCCTCAATTTAAAGCTCGAACGTTCGATATTTACGATCGAGATCCGTCAAGTCACTTCTGAAATTACTTCAACTATGGAGGAAAATACTGAACAATAATGGCTACTGTGGCGAGAAGAGTGCATAATTTTCAAGAATGAATGGTTACGTTGAGCTGTATACGATATCAACTTCACCACACGCAGAAAATAAAGGTAAGACGGTACTCTGGAGGACCAAGAAAATAATTACGATGCGGCGCGGCTAAGAGCTTCATCACGTCTATCACAAAATGCGACATAGTGTCACGATTAAAAATAGAACTTCGTATTTTATCCTCCAGTAGCCCATTATATTCAAAATCAAAATGCATACACTTTCTAGATTTAGTTTTTGCGGAGGTGCGGCCTGGGTGGGACTCTTATTGATAACCGTGCTCAAAATGCTCAAATTAATAACTTTTTTATGTTTCAGCCCAATTAGAGTAACTCCGGAAAGGTTTGGCTAAAATTATCATGCGATACCAAATTAGGGAATCACGGCTAGAAATTAACTGATACCGAATTAAAACAGATATAGAGGTTACTATTTTAACGAATGCTCTATCGATAAATGTGTATATAATAATAGCTTTATTTTTCGATTCTCCTTATATCATATTCTCGTCATCGCTGTCTTCTTTCTGTTTCTTTGCTGCCGAAGACGAAGAGGCTCAGTCACCCTACCCTGTCAACATTGAAAATAAACCCTATGGCTTGTTGCCTTGGTAAAAATAGTATACAATACCAAATTAGGAAATCGCGGCTAGCAAATGTTGACTGATACCGAATTAAAACAGATTAAAACAGAGGTTACTATTTTAACGAATGCTCTATCGATAAATGTGTATATAATTATAGCTTTATTTTTCGATTCTCCTTATATCATATTCTCGTCATCGCTGTCTTCTTTCTGTTTCTTTGCCGCCGAAGACAAATTAGAGACCCAGTCACCCGGAAGACGCCGTCCAACCCTACCCTGACAACATTGAAAATAAACTCTATGGCTTGTTGCCTTGCGAAATTAGAATTACAGAAAAAATATATCACCCGTCACTGCAGCAGCAAAGGTTTATATTGGCTTTGACGTTTCGGTATTGCGTGCAGTTTTTGTTTTATTTAGACCCATTCGCAACTCAGTATTTGAAATCATTTTGACAGCAATAAATATTGTTGTTTCCGTGAGATCGATATTGCCAGCTTACTGATACAGCTGGGTACGATTACTGTCAGCCTGACTTTTCCTGACGTCAGTTGTCCAGTTAGCCTTCATGTCTTAGCCTCACCCAAAGCCGACGAGAATCTTCCAGGTGAAGTACTGCATTTCTCTCGGCGATTCCTTCTGTAAAAGAAACGGAAAACACCGTCGGCGCTCATCTGCAGCTCGCAGGACAAAAGAGAGCGAGAAGTCAACACAAAAGAACTGAAAACCGAAAGCATAAACCAGATTTGAGACGCCGATAAAAACCCAGACTAACGAATCAGTCTTAACTTCCGGCTTGACTTTTTAACCTTTGTATCTGTCAATACATCGACGACTGTTTATTGGATTTCACCCTGAAAGAAAAGAACCCGCACTTCCAAATTTCAGTCACAGGAACATTTAAGCTTCGTAAGTATGACTGGCAAGAATATAATCTGTCGAAACTAAAGACAATACATTAATCTGCATTCATAAACACAGCAGGTCGACTTCCGTATGCTGGAAGCTAAAGACCGATACATTGTTGTGTTCAGTCTCTAACCACAACAAGAAAGATTTTCGTTCCATGCGGACTTTATGAGGTCTAGTGAATGTCTGTCCAACATTGGAAGAAGCTAAAGACAATTTCGTTGCGTTTTTTAACTACAAGAATCAGGGTCTTACTTGCTAAGCAGGCATGCTACTCCAGACCAGCGAATTTTTTGAGCAGCATCATAAACCTAAACAATTCGTCGCGCAGCTAGGGAAGTATAATTTTACTCAGTCGTCAGACTGTAAAAAACGTATCCTACATGGGAACACATGACTTAAAAATGCATTTGTTTTGTGAAATATTTTTAAAAGGTTCAATGGAATTTGCACTCGGTTCATATTTCCCAGACAACAAAAAGGTAAACATCTGCATGTGATTTGCATTCAGTGATACATGTCTCCTACTATTCAGTGAAACCCTTGCCTACTATCCATCCATCCATAATAAATACATGGTACACACGAACACATTTGTTGTACTTTACAAACAGTGCATTATCTTGTTGTACCTACGCTTATTGGTTGCCTAGTTCTATAGGCTAATAATAAACTAGATAACCCGGAAGAAAAGCGCGTTAACACGCAGTTTTGTTCTATGCACTAGGAACTTGAATGATAGTGCAAAAGCTTCAGATCCAGTATGCTGTACTTTTCTCTTGTAGAAACGCCAGTGGAACTGCTCTTGTCGCAGCTCAGTCACTGACAGAAGAAACTCTGGCGGAACTTGAGTGGATAAAAGGTAAACTTTGCTGCCCTCTCGTCTCGGCCACGCATGTCTCTTGCCTAATGTCTGTTTTTGATAGCTCTTTAGACCGACTTTCCAAGACCTCTGCAGGTTATTATACCATAGTTGTTTGTGCAAACGAGAGTTACGTTTGCGATTGAAAACCCTTGTGAGCTTCGTTTCTCAGTCACAAGTGCGCACATTGCTATCTCACGACGGAAGTAAGTTCATACTTGACTATACTGTACGAGCGTATGTTGGTTCAACTGTTACGGAAATCCTAGTTCCTTCGTAGTTGATTGTCTCGACTCGCACACATGGTGGTCGTTGTTGATCAGCTGCGGGCTTTGTAACTGCAGTGTAATGCAGCCAGAACCCGATCCTCAGTTTCCCGACTCACAAACACACAAATGAGACAATGTTTTGCTCAGCATGGAATGAAAGGTCAAATTACTAAACGAGAATCGACAAATTTGGAATCTCAAAGCCCTTTTTGCCACAAATGAGGCGTTCTTTCGTACTAGCTACATACTATATGTATGCTTCCTGGTGAACTAAATCGACCGTTTCGTACGTAAGCAAAGGGTTCGTTACAGGAAGTACTCGCGCTTCAGCATTCAGTGTTAAATCTGCATACCGATTGATTCTTCTTAACCCTTTCACTTTCAAGAGTGATCAAATTCAATTTTCTCCTTCTGTCTCTCACTAGAAATATACATTACGATATTAAGGAGAACTTGGTATTTTATAGCTTGCTCAGATGGTAGCTGATTAAACTATCAATCCTTACTTCATTACTCATACATTTTACTCTTAAAAGGTTGGGAGAATCTGCATTTTTAACTTGGGAGTGAAAGGGTTGATTCTCTATTCGGACTGCCTCTTTATTGTAGCCCTGCAGGGGGGAGGAGAACTGGAGCGAACATGCGTGAAGGCGAGGAGGGGAAATGGAACTAAAGAGATGTCACGAGGTCGATTTTTGCGGTTTTCCAACGACCGCTCAAAAAATGCCACAAAAGTCTATATTTCCCGAATATTAGTCAGTTTGCTTGCGAGAATTTTGCAAATGATGAGGTTATGAAAAAAGGCCTGATACGATATATGACGCGGGAAATTGTTCGGAAAGTGTGCTTGAATTACATCATGAAAAAAGCAAGCCATGCACTTTCCGAAACCGCAAAAAAAAAAAAAAAACAAAACAAAACAAAACAAGAAGCACATTCCGCAAAACCAATCCAGAGCCAAACCGCAGACATTTAATTCCCGCGGTTACCAGCCATCAATAACAAGAAGTACAGAATATTATATACAAAATATTTTGACGCAGCATGCACAGATGAAGACTAAACTGAGCGGAATAGCCACTGGTTTAAGCGTTTAGGATCGCGGAAAATTCGCGCAACAGCGAACAAATACATTTTTGTTGATGCCATGCAGTAAAGCTTATAGAGGTGTAAACATTCCTTATTGCTTATACATCACGAAATGACAGGACAAAGTTTATACATAACATTTTTTGATGTTCAAGTTAAACAAGGGCATCTTGGTCCTCTAGTGGCGATAAATATAAACAATATATAGAATTTCCGTGTTGATCGACACGTCTTAGCACCGATTCTGAGCCAATGCTAAATCAGTAAACTTCCGTGTTCCTCGTGTTCTGTTTCGTCATTAACAAAGCTTTTAACATTCTTGCACGTAGCTTGAACTCGCCTATTGTGTTTGGAGAGGAAACCCAAAGACATTTGCCATTGAAGGAACAAATTTTACCCGGACAACGGAATTTTTCATTAGGATAGTAAAGAATGTTTCATTTAGTTTGTTTACATTAAATGGCTTTCCGAGCTTTTTTAAGCTTTTTGAACTATATGGGGCGAATTCGGGTTAATCCGCGTAGCCTCGTAGTCTCGAAAGTAGGCGGATTGACGCCGGTTTTCAACTAAGAACAACGTATGATGAAGTCAACAAAACATGCACTTCTCCTCACTCTAGTGCTGTTACCGATTAACTCAGCGGTTGTAGTTTAGTTACGTAGGTATCTGATCAATTTGTATAATATGCAGACTAGCTCACGAAAAATTAAGCGACTCTAGTTGTCCATGGCATGCCAAACTTCATAGACAGTTCAGCCAGACGACTGTAAAAAGCTGTCCCGAGTGACTCATCGAATCATAGTCCTAGCTGGCAACACTGACATGCGGCTCATTCTGAGTCAACTCAGTGACTTTTATTGAGCTTAAGAGACATTCTGGATGGGGAAAAACGATGTGAAAAAAACCGCCGGACAAAGTGAGATAATGCCACAGAGACATAATGAGATGAAGCATGATGCATGTACTGAAACGGGCGAAAGAGCACGAGCTAAACCTGCTCCGGTCTTAGCACCAGAGACAACTACATATAAGTCGGTAATGAACTCTTTCAAACTAAAAAGTGAAGACCGTTAGTTCTCGATACTATATTAAAAGAGTATTCGACGGGATAGGTAAGCACTCCGGCAAAAGAATCAGGCCTCCCGCAGCAGATGAAAAGCTTTAAAAACTGAAGGACTTAACTTTTTGAATGCGTGCACCGGTGCACACCCAAAACAATTCCTCCCTTTATGTCAACATAATAATTGTCGTTAACTACAAATGCGACCGATGCCTTGCACAGCACATTCACATCAATATAAATATGATTTTAGTTGACGCCCGATCTTACAGGTATGCTGCATACCTTTATACTGGCAATCACACTATGTTTATCAGAGTGACTTATAAATTAACCGTTATATAGCCGAATAGTAATACAAAGTGCGTGCAAGAAGAAAATGTTTAGTATGAAAAACGAAATGAGCAAGATTAAAGTTTAATTCTCCGTATAATCTGCCTGCAGATGGAATGTATATAAGTGTCGACCTATTTACAAAGGCGGTTCACATGAAGGGGTTTCCCCTCGTGATGACGTATTCTGCCGCGCACGCATGCGAATTCAAATGGCGTTGTGATGCGGAACGAATTCTAAAGCCAACAGTTTTACCCGCGCGCTCACTTGAATCTTGCACTGAACTAACCTTGTTCAAACAGTCAAAAGACAGTGAAGCCTTTTAGTGAGCCAGGTCGAGATCAGAAGAACACAGGAAGCAGGTTTTCGATAAAGGAACGCTTGGACTCACGTGAGTAACTGCCCACAATGAAACGGCGGTGGCGCGGGAACGGCCGTTAAAGTAACGAATGTTTGAAAACCGTTTCAAAGTCTGCAACGTTCATCATGTTGAGCAAGTCCACATAATAGTCGGTAGTTTATCAGATTTTTTTTTAATTTAATGGAACAGACAACAGCGTTTTCTTATTTGACTCGACGTAACTTACGATAAAGAACAAAGTAGCTCGACCTCGTGGTCTGACCTGTTTATTGGTCCAACATGTGGATTTCTATGTTCATGTCAGGAATTGTCGTGGATATGTATAAATATAGATATAAAACTACCCATGTATAGGTATATCTAAATATATGGATCTTTATATATTTATGACAGTTGTGGTTTTCAAGATGGGAAATCTAAGTATTGACGCCGTAGCTCGTTCTTGTTATCAACTTACATATTATTTATTATGTCGGTCCGACATTTTACCAAGAAATATTTGACCCATGGCTTTGAATTGAAGGTTGGGCGTTGAAGCAGAATTACTTACCAGAACCATCCAGTTTGCAGAGTTTCTCTATTCCGTCTCAAGAACAGTACTTGTCTCTATACAACGAAAGCAGTTATGGAAAAGGAATTAAGAAGGCATTCTTTTTACATTCTGCGGCTACCACAAATTCTTCTTAAAGGGAAACTGGCTTAATGTGATAGAAATTAGTAGTGATATTAGTCTAATATTTATCTCGTTAGTAGTCTCAAGTGCAAGAGGATAAATTATATGGGTTACGCATTTTTTCTAAAATAGTAAACCAATATCAGATGTACATTTACGTCCATTGCGGTGGCCAGAGGGGCTACTTACAGTTCAAGGCCGAGAATAGTCACCGCGTATGACGTCAGTTTTCAGACGTCTTGAATTCAGTTCCATCATTACTCCTGTCTACCAACTTAAATTTTAATTTTTTAGTGATAAAAAAAGTTGTTTGTGCGGCTGTTTCGGAACAACTATAGGCTGGTTTGCTTGTGCAAAAGCAAGCGCGATCCCAAGAGAATGACTGGTTTCCATTCTCTTGCGGCTGCAGCACTGCTTTCGTTTGTTGCTTGCTTTACAACTACTGTACGCTTGAACGTTTGCTTTTCCGACGTTTACACGTGTGAACACGCACCCTTATCAGTATTAGCGTGCTATAGATATTTTAGGATCAGTGTATTTATGGATAGAGAAGTGTCTCCTTTGCTATACTCAGCTGAAACTGTGACAAATATAATTTTGTCTCGACGATTGTATCGATGACGTCAGAATTCCAGGAATAGGCTATTTCTTAGAAATATCCAAAAAATGAAGTTACCCGGTACCTCTTGTGGTTTATTCGTTCGGGCTATTTGAACAAACATCTTTTAAAGTCAGTGGCGTTTGGAAAGATCTTGGGTTCAGTAGAGCATGGCTCGAAAATTTACAGCTTATTGTCTTGAATAATGTCAGGGTTTGAGGGCACGGGCATCAATAGCACCTTCCCGCTAAACTTCAGTGGAGTACCACCCCTCCCTGTCATCAAGCTTCGTGGAAAATCTTTATCGGGTTTCTCGGAAAAGCAGCTTCATTATACAACATTTAATTTTGGCTTCCCCTTTGGTCATTGTGATGTCCTGCTTTCTTATAAAACCTAGTTCTCTGCTATACGCCAAGCCAAAAAGACCAGCATGACTGAGAATTTAGAGAGGTAACGTACATAATGTTTTACCAAATATTTCTAACTCACTTGATATTTTATCTGACCGCAGTTGCGTTCAGTATTCGAGCTAGAAAAATGCGCTTTGACCCTTGAACTGTGACATTCAGTTTGATGCTGTACGCGAACTTTTCTTGCAAAGAACTGCTCCCCAATTCAACGAAAACTCAATCGTAGAGTATATACGGTTACGCGAAGTTCCTGCCACTGCGCCACCAGCACATTTAGACTGATCTTTATACTGTGGAGGATTTATTTGACCACCGCAAAGTTTGTCTTTGCCATTTATACCGGCTTCACTATGTTCTTTTCTCAGTGTGTGAAACGGCAACCATTGCGCGTGGAGTATCTGATGTAAAATTAATATTCAGTTGTTCCGATCATCCGGTAGTCATCTGCAAACGTAGACAGAACGTTGCACTTCCACCGCTAGATATTCAGAGGCTAAAGATTTAATGTTAAAATAGAAAGTTAGTCCATGGTACACTGATCACAATATGCGTTCAGCAATTTGTGTGCGGTTGATGGTGATTTTTTTCAGTTATCTTTTCGAGCATTTCCTTCTTAGCTCTATTTGCTAAGGGAGACCGAAGCAGTTCTGCTCTCAGGGCAGGTGATTTACAGCGAGCCACTACGGAGCAAGAACCTGGGCGTATGTTTGAATATTTGTCAGCTTATAAAATCCGGTATCCAAAAAGTGTTTCCCGTCAGCCGCGCACGTTCAACGGAAGTTGAATTTTTCCTCCCGTATGCTTCTACGTACATGAACATCGATCGAGATAAACTTTCAAAAACGAACAGGAAATGGATGAGCCTCAGCTTCATGCGCGAGCATGGGACTGGCGGGGAATCCCCTCATTAATATTCAAATCCAGTTTTTGCTGCGTCCGCCATCTTGAAAGACTTGTCGAGAACCTGAGCGTGAGCTTCCAAGTTATCACCCTCATTTGTCGTCCCTGGACTTAAAAAATTTTCACTAGTGTATTCATAATTGCATTGTGAAGCGACGAAGATGTCTCAAACGACGTGCTGAGGGAGTCTTGGACTGGAAACTGCTAAAACACAACAGGCTGCGACAAATTCAAAATGGCGGACATGCTCGAACTTGCACAGAACAACGCAGAGCGCGTTCAGTAAAGTTGAACACGCTTTTTAAACAGGATCTATTTGTTTTGTGTCGAAAGCAACTCACTAAAAGGTTGGTACGTGAAAGAATTTCAATTTCGTAGATATCCGTGATCCGCCTTTGAGCGTCGGGGGCTCCCCGATATTACCAGCTGTTCTTACTGTTTCCTTCTTCCGCTTTGAATATCACTGAATATGTTTCTTGTGGAAGTACTGTATATTGGCAGTTCGACCACTTTTGGGGTAGGTTTGTTGACATTCGTTTTGCTCCAATTTTCGGAACTGAGTTTCTTTGAACTGAGAAATTCCCAGGACAAAGACGGGACGGGGGCTCCCCTGGTGAGAAACGTTTGGACCTTTGCCGCGTAAACAACTCCAAAAAAATTTCGGTTTCGAACGTTCGATCGAATCTGCTTCGTAGTAAAAACATAAATTGAAGGAAATGTATTCTATATTCTTTTGGGCCTTTGAATTTTTGGGGGGTTTATTTTTCGTTTCCTTGTCATTTTTTGACACTGCGTAACAAGTAAACAGATATTTTCATTTTCATTCCCTTTTCCCCCAACTGTCTTTTTAAGGAACATGACTTCTTGTGAAAGTGATGAGAGACATAAATAGTACCACTAAAATACAACAATTTTAAAACCATTCTATTTTCTATGTGTTTGAATTCAGGTAAACTTTAAAAACATCACAGAAACATGGCTGAAAATCGTAACATGTCATCAGAGATGAACAAAACACAGCCTGACATCCAGAAACTCGAGAAGGAAATACAGCAACTCCAGCAAGATAACAAGGCACTTCAAGTTCGTGCCCAGGGAATACATGTTTTAGGTAGGTAAGCTCAAACAGGACCAGGCATGCCATTCAGTGATTTAAAAATAAGCCTGCTACTGCACTGTTTGTCAGTTCATGTTGTCTTCTGAATTAAAAATTACAGTGTGATTCGGAATCACATGATTTGAAGTGCAATTTGGAATAAATGAGCACAAGTAAATTTTCAAAGACCACAAAATTACACGAGCGCTACACAAGTGCAATTTGTGGTCTTTGAAAAATTTACGAGTGCTTATTTATTCCAAAATTGCATGAGAAATCATGTGATTACTTGTTAATAACATGCATACAATAATTTAGGTCAGGTAATACTGTACTTGCCTTACTGTATATTTAAGCCATGCTGTTTGTAGAGAGGAATTGAGTACTTGGTGATATTGATAAGACAATTTTTGGCTTGTGATTTTTCTTGCCAACCCTCCCCCACCCCCCCTCTCCCTTACTGTACTTCATTTGGTGTTTTAATGACCACATTACTGCATGAACTTTTATTTCAGGCAAAGTCCTACAGGACTCACAGGAAGAAAACATTCGACTTAAATCTGAAATCGATGACATGAAAGAGATACTCAAGGAAAGTGGTGTTGGGGGTCCATATCTATACCTATCCAGGACTGACAGTGAAAATCCTGATAGGACTTTCCTGCACTCAGAGTATGGCAGCAGATATTCAGTCTCTTCAAGTTCATCAGTGTTTTATCATCCAAATGTGAATCCTGAGAATGGAAATTTGTCAGACACTACATATACCTCTGGACTTCCATCCATTTTTAATGGTGATCTTCATGTCAAGGTATATACTTTAATCTGGTTATGCAACTCTCAAGGCTCTCAGAGAGAGTACTGTATTCCTTTGGGACTAGATTAAAAGAGAAGAAACACTCTAGATAAAATTATTTTTTGGACAACTTCCTACATGTATGTACATGTAGTATAGTCTCAAATGAACAGAGTGCTATTTTGGTCATTCTGCCAGCTAGCAGAAGGTGTTGTTTTTTGGATGTTCACACAGTAACACATTTTTTGGATGTTCACACAGTAACAAAGCAGTTTGTTTCTTTTGGCACCCTTCATGTTATTACTTTCCTTGGTGCCACTCTTCGCACCAATAGAACTGTTAAATTGTTTCTCGTTCTTTATGTTGATAATACCAATATATCCCAAGCATTCGGGTTTATTCTTATTCGATACCAATTCTTATTATCTAGACACGATTGTTTTACTGGAAAATATACCGTGCGTAAAATCCATACGAAACTACATCCAGGACCCAAGTGGCGTATTTTCCATATCCTCACTAGTGAGGATATCATTTCCGTCATTTCCCGCTTTTGCACGGTTGTTTGTGCAATTTCTCGTAAAACACTCATGTCTAATATAATAAAAAGAAAATTACATGATGGTTTGAAGATATGGATTTTATTTTCTCTTGGTAAAAACAATATTTTACTCACTCGTGAAGCGTTCGTTTGTAAAGATATTGTTTTTACCACTCGAAAATAAAATTCATATCTTCGCACCGCCGTGTAATATCCTCTATATATTAAATACAGTAATAGTGTGTCTCAAATGATGTACCCTGAAACTATTCATTTGCAGATGGAAAGTCCCAGATACAAGTCAAAATGTTAATGATAATATTGGTACACAGAGAGAAAAACTTTTTGTGTCACTTTCTGTGTTCTTTCCTCTCAGGATGTGCATACAAAACTCCAGCATCTGAAAATGGAATATGAGGAACTGACAGAGCAGGCCAAGAAGTTGATGGATTCTGTAAATGAAGATGTAAAAACATCAGAAGAGTGCAATGCCGATGTTCAGGTCAAACTGGGACGTTTGTGTATGAATTTGGAAACAAACAGGAAGGAAGCTCGAACAAGAGAAACGCTTGCCAGAGTTCTGGCGCTTGAGGAAAAACAGATGAAAAAAAGGCTGCAAGACATGGAAGCTGAACAGGTTCAATTCTTATTGTAGTTTACTTATCCCTAGACTGTACAGTTTAGTACTACAGTACTGGGCCCGGTTTTTCGAAAGCTGATTAAGCTAATCCAGGATTAACGAAATTCTTTCTCTCGACCTCTCTCCCAATAAACTGCAGATTTTTGTTCGAAGATGGATTAGTAAGCTTGTTCCAGCTTAAAACGCTATCAAGAGAGTCGTTGTGGACGAAACGTTCACGTTTTCAGGCTTATAAATGACAAGAAAGTTTAGACCTAATCCAGGATTAGCCTAATCGTGCTTTGAAAAACTGGGCCCAGCACATTTACAATTAACTACATTGGATGCAAACTAAACTACAATGATATTCAAATCTACTCATCATAAAAGAAAGAGATACTCAAGGAGTTCTGGCCACCTGTATATTGTACAGGTATGCTGTGAGATGATAATAAATACACTATATATGGTAATTTTTTTTTGTTGAGAGGACAAGAGTCAAGAATGGATTTGTAAAGAATTAAATTCATTTCTCTCAATTTACTGCCCATTTACAGTATGAGTATTAAAGTAGAATAGAGTGATCTGCATATACTTACAAACAAGAGAAAACTGCATGTATGAATAATGTTGTGAGAATCGATAGCTTTCATCTGAGCAAGATATAAAAAGCCAAGTTCTCATAACTGTATCATTATATATCTCTGGTGAGAAACTGAAGGAGAAAATTGAAGTTGATCACTCTGGGGAATGAAAGTGTTAGAGATATAGCTGTATGAAGGTTCCCTTGTGTGAGAAAGTTTGTTTTCTTATACATTTACCAACTTCTACCTCCTCAGACATCGTATGAGACTGCTATAGCACAGCTAGAGATAGCCATAGCTGAAGGCAAAGCAGAATTTGAAAATCTTAAAGACGAGACAAACACTTTCAAGGACATGGTGCTTGTTAAACAGTCAGATGCCAGCAACCGGAACTCCAGCTCATCCTGCACATCTGCCTCTGTCTCTTCAGGAGGAGCAGTTGAGGGAGTATGTTCCTGTTCAATGCTGTTACTTGTGTATCAGAACCTGTACATGTATAGTAACCTGTTTTGATCTGTGATATTTTTACAGCATTCACTTGTGAATTTGCCAAACATACTCTATCTTGTCAGTTGTTGTAGCCCACGAGACTTTGATAGCCATGTGAAAAAATTGTGAAAATACGTTGGTCAATATCTGCAGTAAATTGTTTCATTACGCAGTTTAGTGTTGTTTTGTTCCCTTGGCGGACACCTTCAGACCTTGAATTTTAAGTGCAAAATAGTGGATCTTGCTGTACGCACTGTAATACCTTGGCACTGCATTTGAACATTTGCAAGTATCATATTTCTAGTAATATTATTTTATTGCTTGTCTACAGGCTGTGGTTGTGAAGAGTGCAGCAGAGGCTGTTCCCTCAGGAGGCTGCAGTCGCTGTGACCAGCTCCAAAGGCAGAGCAGTGAATTACAGCGGCAATTGGAAGAAACGAGAAATGAACGAGATGAAGCTGTGAGACAGAAGGAGGAGGTACAGTTCATATAATACAGTATGTCTAAGAGAGGTTTGGGCATTGGAAGAATATTACACTGTAAGTACTAAATCAGTTTCTTTTCTTTTTTTTTTTTTTCCCTATTTTTTTTTCCCCCTATTTTTTTGTTTTTCAGATTCTGGATGTCAACCATGCCTGGGATACCCAATACAGAAAACTTCAAGGAGAAACAATGCAGGAAATAAATGACCTGAAGCAGCAGAATGAGATCCTGAAGGCTGGAGACCAGACCAGGAAGTTTGACAAAATCTGGATTACTGCTAAAAACATGGTGGATGGCGAAAGAAAGGCCAAGGAACAAATTGCAGAGGAGAAGAAGGTAAGCAGGGTGGAACATGCTATTGGTAACTGTAATCCATAATTCACCACATATCTGAAAATTTTATCACTTCAGGCTTTTTGAGTGCCATAAATAGAAAGAGCATTGAAAAATATGTAAAATCCCAGGTCCATAGCATAATATAATAATTTTGGCAGTGCTTGAACAATCAGATGGATAATATTAAAAAGATTTGTATGGAAAAAGTCAGGCATGGTCAACACTTTAACAATCTAAGGTGGGGTGGTGTGGTCCATTTATATGTTTGGTCAGGGATGTATACATGCATGTAGCTGTCATGTCAGACTTATGCCTTTGGGATTATATTTTTTATTAAATAATTTTCATCTCTTCCAGGTTCTGGAAGAACACATCAAAGCACTTGAAAAAGAAAAAGAAGCACTAGCAACAGAAGTTGAACAAGGGAAAACCCACATTTATACCTTGCAACAGCAGCTGCATCTCTTCAGTCTTAGCAGAGGACAGGAGGTAAATATTAGTAATTTGTGTTCCTGTAAATCATCTATAAAATAATGTATCCGACACTGGTGTGAGCAGGTAATGACTGAAACAATATGGAACAGCACTCGACATTAACAGTTGCCCACTTGCCCAGGGCAACCAAAACTTTTGGTCAGGTAAATTCTGCTGGGCCGGGCAACCAGAAATTATGAAACTTTCTATTGCTTGAAGTCAATCTACAGTCTGAAGGGCAACCAACCTAAAACCTTAATATTGAAATTCAATGTTCAGGCATACTTGAGTCACTGAAAGCTTCTTGATTTGTTAACTCTTTCTATCTCAGTCAGTCTGCCTGCCTGCCTTTGTGTGATGTTTGTTCATGGTACAGGTATATGCCAATTATGTGCATGCCCTGCATAATTTTGACAAGACACCCAATACATACATTTTTAAAGGAGCTGTTGCATCCTCTTGCAGCTTAAAGCTATATTATATTGTGTCCATGTGTGTCTACTAAGCTTTGTGCAGTGCAGCATTTAACACGGAAGATTCCTTTGGAGTGTGGCCATACATCGGAAAACAAGGAACATACTGTAAGCCGGATACAGTAACATGTGCACAGCAGGCTCATGCTTTAAATGCTTATTCCTTCTGATTCATTTACGATCATTCAGGTCCCACCACAGTCTGGACCAGTGCCACCACCAGACACAAGTGTTTCTCCCACTGGGCCTGCTGTACCTGCACCAACACCCTTTGGGCACCAACCGTCACCCGAGATTATTGACCAAATCGAAGCACTGAAGCAGCAGTTGCGTGTGTATGCTACTGACTTTCAGAGTGAGAGGAGCGACCGTGAGCGAATGCAGTCTGAGAAGGATCGCTTGAAAGAAGAGCTGGATGCTGTGAAGCAACAAGTACTTGTTCTTGAGCAACAGGTAATTGGTGTTTCTGTACAACATGATGACTTTAAACTGTGACAGAGCTTAGAAGTTTATTCCTGGATCTCTTATATAGTAGGGAATTGCCACTTTTGTGCCATATTTTGTGATATTCAAACTTCTGTTTTTCACTTGGGATATTTTTCTTTTGCAAGGTTCGCATTTATGAAGATGATTTCAATAAAGAGAGGAGGGAGAAGGAAGAACTGAAAAGTCAGATGCGAGCTGGTTCACATATGGTGAGAAAAAAATGAGTATTTTTAATCACAGAGAAAATAATCAATGATTTTACCCAGACCCAGGGCTGTTTCACACAATTTTCACTTACCATGCATGATGTGATCAAACACCATAATTCTCTATGCCAAAAAAAAAAAAAAAAACATTATGGGAACATTATGGGAGATTGACACTGTCTTGTCCATAATCATTATCAAAGCTTGTTGCAACCTGAGAATAGAATTAGATTTGTCTCTGACTTGATGCAAACTCCCTGACTTTTCCCTAACCTTGAAAGAAATTGTTCTTTTCCTGGCTGTGGCAATCCTGATCAATAGTATGTTATGAGGAAAGGGCTAATGCGTGTGTTTGTATGCGTCGACAGCATGGTGGAGTCTACCAGCCTCATCTGCAGGATGTCTCCAGAAGGGTCCAGTCAGTTGCGGAGCAGCAAGCAAAGGTCAATGCCATCCGTGAAGTTCATGACCGTGAGCAGCGCAGGTTGGTGAGGGAGCAACAAGAGCTTCAGCAGCAGACATATGCTCAGCAGCAGCACCAGTCCCATACGGTAAATATTCACAGGAGAGAAATGTACCATTCTCATTCAACTGAATAGATGTCGCTTGATCACTGTTCAAGTAATGTGTACCATAGTGACTGGATCATTGTTTTCTTCTGAATTTGGGAAAGTGCAGCGTGATTTGAATTTTCATCTTTATGCAATATTGTACATCTGATTTCACCCTTTTGGCCGTGTTTTGAAACGAACATATTTTATGAAAAAATGAACCAAAATATTTTCGAAACTAAGGTGCAGATATTTTGATTAGGTATTAATACAAGATGCCTTGCACCTGGAGTATCACTGATGAATACACTGGCTACCACCTGCTCTTATTTGTGACTTGACTTTACTGATTTGTCCTTTTTCTTCTTTTCATCAGGGAAGGTACTCCTCTAATTATGTTCCTCCGTATCTGCCACCCTCTGGTGGACGTTATCCCTTTACAACTCCTCCACAAGTAAGCCTTCCTTTTGGTTGTAATGATATCATACAGTAATATGTAAAGTAAACCTGCCAGTCCTAATCTCATACATTCTCCCATCCATTTTTTTATTCTTCTTCTTAACACTCCCAAGCTCAAAATGTAGACTCTATCAAATTTGCTTTGCATCACCGTTACTCAATCAGGACACTATACCCTTCAAGAGATTCAGAGATCGGACCAAAGCTTTCCAAGACCCACAATTTTCTAGGTACCATTCGCCACCCCTGTTATAGTTTATTTGTGGTGGTTAGATAATGACATTATAATGTTTCCTCTTTTCTAGGACACTCGAGCAGCTTATCTGCGTGCACGTGGCCCAGCAGATGAAATGTTCAGAGGAGGTGAGGTGTTCCCTGATTTGGCAGAGGATGTTGTAGACAGTGCATCTGCAAATTCTGCAAATAACGACAAGGAAACCGATGAGCAGAACAGAGAGCCAACCGGTTCCCCTGTAAAGGAATGCCCACGATGCTTGCGGGCCTTTAAGGAAGAGGAGGCAATGATCAAGCACATTGAGAAGTGCATACCTTGATCTGCTGTAGCTTTCAGCTTTACATCACTTTACACTTTTATAACTGTACTGTAAGTTAACCATGTTATAGAACCTCAACTAGTGTGACACGATGACATGAATGAGGTCTTCAACAGTCACATGATTTAATACTCAAGTCAATTATTCCTTTAATTAAATGGTGACATTCCTTTAATTAAATGGTAAAAAAGTGACTGTTCCATAAATGTAGGCATCACTTGCAAAAGCTATAGTAAATTTCATTGAGATTGAAATTCACAAGAACATAATTTTCTTGATAGCAAAAATATTTTCATTATAAAATATTACAGTACAGTGTACATGTATAAACTATACTGTTCATGTAGTTAATAATATTAATTATTGATTAATATTATTGATTAGTAATAATTGTTTTTACATAATCACAAGCTCACAGTTGCACACACATGTATACATTTATTTCTTGTTGCAAGAAGTGTTGGGCAGGACTATGGGAGATATTTTACCTGTCAAAAATTCCATCCACAAACTGACGTTACTTGGAGGCGAGTAAAAATCGCCAATAGTATTGACCAATCTCCTCGTAACAAGAATTTTGTAAAAAGTGCAGAATCATGTTAGTTGTAGTAGTTAGCTGTAGTATTAATCACAAGGGAAATAATGAGGAAAACTCAACATGAAAAGATGGTGTGAAAAAAAGACAGAAAAAAAAAAGAAAAAAGCACAAATATAAAAAGGGAAAAAATTAAGAAAAGAAAATACAAAATTGAAGAAAACTAGAAACAAAAAAGACAGCACGTGAAAAAACTAATCAAAAATCAGCATAAAAATAGGGGTGATGATGATTTGTGTGTTTAAGGAGTTTTCTGCACAGCCACTGTTGGTTTGGTTACTTTGTCAATATAGGCTGCCTTTCTTTTTCTAGATGTGTTGTAGGGAAAGAGATGGATCAGATTCATTTGCCTTAAGTACTGAGAACACTAGTTGATGCTATAGTGTTTGAACGGCTGATAGATGCATATGACAGCAAACAGTGATTTGGAAAATGTTGTGTTTCCTAAAGTTTGCAAGGATTGGCTTGCTTTGTTCCAGAGTTACATGCAGTTAATGCTACTGTTTGCTATTAGGGAATTTAGTAGTTGTGTGGTGGTGATGATTGTGTGCAATGCTTGACCATCCCTTGTGCATTACTGACATTGCTGATAGATGCATGACAGCAAACCATGATTTGGAAAATGTCATGTTTTCCAAAGTCTGCAAGGACTAGCTTACCTTGTTCCTAAGGTACATGCAGTAATGTTACTGTTTTTTGTGTGTTTGCTATTAGGAAATTTAGTGGTTGTGTGATGGAGATGGTGGTGTGCAATACTTGAGCATTCCTTATGCATTTTATTGCTTATGTTATTGCTTGCATTATTGCTGAATCACTGCTTATGTAATCAAACATAGTTGCAAAAACCATGAATGGAAATGTTGGTAAATATTATTGTAGGGTGCATGTTGGCAAATTTTGCACCAGTGTTGAGTTTGTTAGCTTTCATTATTGCTGTTCATGTTTACAGTCTGTTGTACTTGTAAATTTTGCATGCACTGATTACCAACAGCTGTTATTTGAAGGTATTAGTAATTTATACCTCCACTGTTTGTTTGGTACTGTAATGTACCAGTGTACAATCAACAATAAAATTATTGTAAACACTTTTGCCAGCAATAATGACGAATCAGTGGAGCAGACCTCACCAGACTGCACATCCCCAATCATAATATAGAAAGGATTAAGGTTATGAAACTCGAAGAATGTTTGTTTATACATACATCCAGCAATTTTGGTACACAGTAGGCAATGTCACACTAAGCAATTTTCCCTGTCATTTCAAAGTGCCACTCTTGTCGGAAGGGGACTGAAGTGAGATGTGTGGCAGGGAGTGGAGTCCGATGGTAGCTACACAATACACTACAAACAAAATGCCTTTTGCAAATGTTGCACATTTCTACATGACATACAAAATATTTGCAGCAATTTTCAACTTTAATATATGCATTGCTTATGTATGATTCAATACCTTGCAGACTACACAGTGCTCGACATTAAGGTTTTAGGTCGGTTGCCCTTCAGACTGTAGATTGACTTCAAGCAATAGAAAGTTTCATAATTTCTAGTTGCCCGGCCCAGAATTTACCTGCCTGACCAAAAGTTTTGGTTGCCCCGGGCAAGCGGGCAACCGTTAATGTCGAGCACTGCTATAATATAAATTTTAGTGTGAATGCAGCAGCTAACGCAATCTACTTCAATCAGCTAGTAAATGCAAGCACTTGCAATATTAACTTACCTAACTAAACTTAAATAAAAATATCCAGTCAGTGGTACATTATTTTGTTGCTACATTGTCCCTTAGTCAGGTTTACACATAATTACTGTCTCAGTGTATGACTTAAGGGATACCGGTATCTTCACACAGGGCACTTAAAAGATTTCTGCATAATCATGGGGAAAAGGTTTTAAAGAAATACCCTTGAAAAGTTACTAGGGGCCAACAGTTACCCTCTGAAACATAACCAGTGTGACCACTTGATTGATAGCTGTTGATGAGAACTTTCTTAATGTTTGAGCAGGTAGTTCTGACAATAAATTGCAAAATATAACACCAAACCTACCAAAATATTGTTGTTTATTATATAGACACGAGTGTTTTACTGGAAAATATACTGTGCATAAAATCCATACGAAACTACATCCGGGACCCAAGTGGCGTATTTTCCATATTCTCACTGGTGAGGATATCGTTGGCATCATTTCTCGCTTTTGCACGGTTGTTTGTGCAATTTCTCGTAAAACACTCGTATCTAATAAAATAAAAAGAAAATTACACAGCAGCTTGAAGATATGGATTTTATTTTCTCGTGGAAAAAACAATACTCACTCGCAAAGTGCTCGTTCGTAAAATACTGTTTTTACCACTCGAAAATAAAATTCATATCTTCGCGCCGCCGTGTAATATCTTCTATATATTAAAATAATCATAATATTTCCAAAGATGTTAATACTGTTGGACTCCTTTTGGACAGAGCCTCTTTCCTATCTGTCTGACCTCCAGTTAGATCCTCTTTCCCTCCCTTGAAAAATACAAAATGGTTGATGGGACAATACTGACGATCATTCTTTACAATCTCTTTGAGCACTTGCATGCTTTCTTTTAATTATATATTTTGCTCTATTCCTCTTTTTCAGAAAAAGGCAAACAATACCTTAGCAAAAACAAGAAAAAGAAAAAGAAGCAAGTTTGATGTAAGCTGATGTGAAACTGACACACACGCGCTACAGTATGTTGAGTTACGTGGTGCATGCGAATTCATCAGTATTTACCATTCAGATCACATGTACATTGTACAGTACTATCAACCTTACCTATCTTATAACCAATTAATCATATTCTTCAACTATTTGATACTCAATCCATGTTTGACCTTAAGATTTAGTAAGAGTATTCAGGACAACTCTACATATTTGTAGCTTCTCCCAGGATCAGTGACAACAAGCAGGCCAGATAACTTGTGTCAAGGAGGGTTAGTTGTATTGATAGGTACTGCTGTGACAACAGATGTAGGAGGATTGGCTGTAGTTGCAGCAACAGCCACTTTGTTGTACACATAGATATCTGAAGTGATGGCTTGGAAGATAATGCAGACGCCCACAAACACCATGAACACAATTCTCCTGGACTCCTGTGAGATAAAAATGTTATAAATATAATTCATATAATCATTATGTTATAATTATTATAATACAGAATATGTATTGAATAGATTTCTACAATGTATGTTTTATGATAGTAGAGCCATTTTCGGATGACTGTCGAAAACCAAAACCAAAGTAATCACACAGGCCAATCACAGAGACTGAGAGAAAACAGTTCAGCCAATTGGTAGCCAAAGTAATTTGCGTTTGGTCTTGCGTTTGGTTTTACTTTCCAATCAGCAGTGCGAGTACACGCCATCGCTTGCGTGAGAAGTGTTTGGTTTTGGCTTTGGTTTTGTCTCTGATTGGCTGAGCATGCTGACAAACTCATGTGGACCAATCCGAAAGCGAAGCAAATGCAAAACCAAAGCAGTCACACAATTACTTTCGACAGTCATCCGAAAACCGCTGTATTAATTCTATATGATCACTACACAATACAGTAGTAACAAGCATAAAGTGTTTCACATTTCCCAAATGTGATGAACACTATATGGTATATTAACATTAGCAAATGACATTACTTACAATAATGCCTTTGTGATACCACCAAACCTGGAGAATGAACAAGATTCAAAACCTTATTATTTTTAGATATTTTCACGAAGAGCAGAAGCAAGCAAAGAATCCAGAACAACGTCTGCACCAAAAGCATAAAACAGGTGAATATATACTCACAATTATTCCTCCAACTACACTGCTTACTGAAGGAAGGAAATAAAATAATAGAAATGGTCAGTGATACAATCTTATGACAACCTAATTTATGTAAATATAATATAATATATAAATCTTCTCCCCCCCATTTCTCAGCAGAGATACAGTTTGTATTTTTATATCATACAGTAAGGAGAACTTGGCTTTTGATTGCTTGCTAGGATGAAAGCTGATTAAACTATCAGTTCTCACTAAGTACATCACTCATACATTTTATTCTTTATATAGTGCTAAATCCACTAATTGTCCAAAGCACTTTACAATATTTTACAATAAAATAACAATAGAAGATACATTTCTCTAAAGAAACCTAGTACATTTAAATCTCAATCAAAATTGTTGGAATTTGCATTTTGAACTTGGGGATGAAAAGGTTAACCCTTTCAACTTTAATGTTCTTCTTCAGTCTCTATCACCAGAGATATATCATACAGTGTGGAGAACTTGTCACTTGATAGTCTGCTAAGATGAAAGCTGATTGGCCTATCAATTCTCGGTATAATGTTCATACATTTTCTTCTTGAATGGTTGGGAGAAATTGTATTTTGAACAACACTTACTGAGCATGTTTACTGCCAAAAGATACATGACTGAGTCATCTCCACCTTTCACAAAGCAAATTATTAATGCAACCTGGAGAGAGATGGAGAGTTCAGTTAACATTAGCTTTATTGGCACGTCAGCTACAACCCTGGTCAAAAATGTTGGGACAGTCTAGGACAAAGTCCTCTAATTTTAAGTTTTTTCGCACCACCCCCTCCCCCACTTCAATGTTGAATTACGCATCTTCCAGCCCTGAACCAGTGTTGATCGGGGGAGGGGAGGGTGGGTGCCTTTTTGGTTAACTAGGCCAACCAAAGTGGGTGATATCAACAAAATAGTACACTATGATCAGAGTGTCCCAAAGACTTTTGTCCAGGATTGTAGTTTACATGAAGTTCCACTAAAGCAAAACAACTTATTTTTTTTATTTATTTTTTTTTTCTTTTAGTAACAAACTTGGGACAAATTTTGGTCAATGCTTGCCTGAATGATTTAAAACAGTCATTATGTATTGTACTTACAAACAATATGATGGCAGCCACTCCACCAAAACATCTCAGGCCAAATTTCTGTAAAAAGTACAGGGTCCATTGAAGTGTAAAGCATACAGTATTTTAGCAACATGTAACATATTTATTTTGTATGTTGGTCTGACTTGTTCCGACAGCCATTATAAGCTTGGTTTTCAGCCAGTGTGTACAGTTTCAAAATTAATGTACATGTACATAAATGCATAAATGCCTCTGGACATTTATGGTTTATACGTGTACAGTGTACCCCTGCTGTATATTTATGGCATCGTCTCTAAGACAGCAGAGCATTAGGCATTAGGGAAGGTTTTCTCCAATCCGAGATTGTCAAGAAAGTGTTGTGTGTGATGTGTGTGTGTGGTGTGTGGGTGGGTGTGTGGGTGGGTGGGTGGGGGTGGGGGTGGGGCAGATACGGTAGTGATCAAAGATTCCTTCACTGTATTTCCTAAAGTATGTAGTGTTACACTGTATGTAGAACACCACTTGTGATTAAATGATTAAGATATGTTCAGCCTGCTAAACAGCAGATTCCCTTACTTAAACTAATTTAAAATAGCACTGAAAGGCATGTGGTGTTTTTCATCGATTGTGGAAAACCGGTCAATCATGTGGAAGTTAATAAATTATTTAATTTCTACGTAAATATAAAGATGATGTTCTTGCGCATTCGCTTGTTGACCGAACGCGCGGCGATTCTTTCAGCAGGCGAGCAGAAATTCCACTTGGAGCATATAAGTAGGCAGAGAAAACTATTCTACATACCACTGCGGGAGAAACTTCGTGATAAATCGGAGTTACGCCATCCTCTTGCTTGTATAAATCGTCGGCCATCTTGGATATGACAATCATGTGTTTAATCATGTGACTCCATGAATGACTCAATTTCCGTTCGTCTCAGCGCCGGAGAACCCCGAGCGTTCAAACGTCACTTCGTTCGACTTCGTGCCTAGTCGATGCTTTCTCGGAAAAATTGTCGTGACTGATCTCAAACAAAATGGATGACAAGGAGGGACTTCTAGACCAACAAAGACAGGGATACTCTCCGCGGCCCGAGGAGGAGGCCTTGTTTCACGAGACAGGAAGGAGTCCCAAGGAGGTACTCTAACTAAGGCTGCTGTCATAGCTGCACTTTGCTCAGATCGATGCTGGAAACCTCAGCCAACACATTCGGCATGTTCATGCAATTTAGGGAGCAAATATAGAATACCCGTCCACTTATAAAATCTAATGAAATTCTAATGTAATTCTTTGTAGAACGAGGCAATGATATTCAATTGACTGTATTGTTATGGAAAGCAGTGGCCGGGTATTCTCTACTTTAGCGCAATTTAGTCTGTAAACTAACCAATCTTGCTCTTCTTACTTGCAGAGACTTGTGCTGTTCCTGTTTATTGCATTTGTTGTATCTATGGTTTTGGTAAGTGTCAGAATCTTGAATCAGGCGTACTCTACAGTACATTACAAACACACACACACACACACACACACACACACACATTCAATCTTAGAAATCAAGGGATAGGGGTTACAGAACTTCTATAGTCTAATGCAGCACAACTTTTAGGTAGTATCATGTGCCACCCCAAAGGGTATAGTTTTGAAGCATCCAAGAGTCACAGAAATAATAATAGCATTTAATATACTGCAGATTATTTTTAATTTGGTCAGCTGGGATGGGGTATGATTTTGACGGAAGTATGTCCACACTATAAATGTTGGGGAACAGGTCTGAAAAAAGATTTTGAAAATTTTACATTTGGTCTGAGATAGGATGTATGATATTCCCCCACCTACCCGTCACATGTCACTTTTTTCTATCGTGTTTATTCTTCCAGATCACCATCATCTTGTCACTTTACAGAGGTGTTGCAGTTGATTCCACGTACATCCTCCTTGGTGTCAGTATCATATGTAAGTAGTATTTTTAGTAATTCCCTCGGGTTCCTTCTGTATCCAGTGATGTTGGTTTCCTGAATAAAAATTGTTATGTTACTTTTTAAAATTTACTATTCCCAGATGTTTCTGTACTGTAAAATGCTAACTTTTACATATTAGGACAATAATTTAATTTACCTGTTGTGCCTTACTTTTTTCTGATTATCTGTTTTCCTTCTTTCTATTTTCTGCAGCAATTGCCCTGGTGCAGATAATCTTGGTGAGCTTGCTTTGTTTGTTTGAATATAGAGTTTGAGAGGATTTATCTAAGCTACTAAACTGTTTTCAAGGTCTTGAGATATCTATTTTATAATTAACTTAAACTAAATATCATTGTACTTTCCAGGTGGTCTGGGCAAGAACGGGAGAGTTACCTGCTGAAAAGTTCTGGTTCCTCTACTTCGTAGGAATATGCATTGTGCTGGAGTCTGTTTTGACCAATGTATTGTTGTTCCACAGACCCAAATAAAAATCATCAAGAGTAAACTGTAAAGGCCATAGAATCCTAGCCTCATGCTCAAACGTTCTTTGTACTCGTCACAAAATTTTCTCCCAAATCATTCATTACCTCAGATCATTTTAGTTGGGTATTGATAGCTTTTAAAATATATTGTTTTTATCACACTTAAAACTTAACTTTCGCCTTTTACTTTTATGTATATTGTGGATACAGAAATGTAAAGCCAACTCTCCATAACTGAAGTGCACTTTTAAATAATAATTAATTATTGCTGTGTAGGACAGATGGTCTAATTAAGCTACTGTAAGGGTAGTCTCCAAAAAAGTAGTTAAAAAACAAATATTATTGGTGATAGAGGGATAACAAACCATAGGAGAAAGCAAGTTGACCCTTCCACTCCCAAGCTCAAAATATGAATTCTCCCAACTATAAAATAAGAAAATGTATGAGTGATGAAAAGAGAATTTGTTTTAATCAGCTGTTGTTCGAGCAAGGTATCAAATGCCAAATTCTCCATTTTTATCCTGTACTTATAGGTACAAAGTCATTTTGTATTAAATAAAAGTTGAATGCAACAAAAAGTCTTGTAAGAAGCGCTAAAATGCATAATTCCGTGAAGAGGACTTATGTTCACAGCTGTCTCTGCCCCCATTTTGCTTTGAAAGCACGCCCGCGTTCATCTCAGAAGCTGTCTCAACAATCGGCCCTGAGGCCCATGGGAAGGGACACAAAGCTTCATTTTGTTCAAAGACGACGACCTAATCCAGGATTAGCCTAATCGATCTTTGAACAACCAGGTGTATAAAGCAGCAGTGAGTCCGAACTGAATGTTTGGGGTATTTTTAACCGACAGGTGGACGCGAAGGAATTTGTGCTGCGGAAAATTATATGAAGAAATGGGAAGAAAAAGCTGATGACAAGAGAAAGAGAGACGGCGAGAAGAGTAAAATTGCACTCGATCTGATCATTTCCCCCTCCCCCCTTGTCAATGTTGATCCTGTAATACTAGGGACCTTAAGATGCAGGACGGGAGAGAGGACGGCGACGTCTCCGGAAGTGAAATTGCCACTCAGACGATCACTGCGCATGTTAGGAATAAATTATGTCCCCGTCCTGTCGCGTCTCCGACGGCAAAAACAGTGATCTCGTGACAACGTCGTACTTTTTTGCTTGATTTAGGCAAGAAAGAAATACCAGCAACCTCAGACCAGCAACCTCAGACCCTTGGGGGAATGGGGACCAGCAACCTCAGGCTCCTCGGGAGAATGGGGACCAGCAGACCCTTGGGACCAGGAACTTCAGACCCTTGGGGGAATGGGGACCAACAACCGAGCTGGCCCAGTACTAAACGGCCGCTATGGTGATGAAATTACTCCGACAAGGACGAATTTGTTTTGCAATTTTCACCACGGGTGCAAGGAGGAAAGTGGTAGGTGCAAAAGCTCAGGAAGAGAAAAACTATTGAACTGCAAACTCTAAAAATTTGTAGCTTAACTTTTGCTTCTGTCTCTTAACTTTTTTAAAAAACTCCGCCGGAAGTTGTGTTTCGCCACGCAATTAAAAAATACAAAGGGATTCAGTGGAGCGTACACCCGCGCCAGTTTCCGCGGGAAAAAGCTTGCCTGGACCGCGCATGCACAGTGTCGTTGTCGCCTCGTTCTCCTGACGAGACCGAGCAGGGCGGGAACTTTGACGACTTCGCTGAAGGAACGTCCATCTTGGATGGAAGAGTGGGAGTTCGCTGTTGCTTCACAAGATTTTCAAGGTTCCTCAAGTTCGGAATGATTTCCAGCAGAAAAGAAACCTCCAGTTTCCCAACGCCTCTGCTCTCCGGACTCCCCTCGGCGGGGACATCCACCTCGCTCGCAACTGAAGCGGCCCAAAGCCTCCGGCTCCACGCCTAAACGAAGCCCCCTTTTACAGGTAATTTAGTTTTAGGTTCTGTCGTTGTTGTTTGTCGTTTCTCCCCGTAACCAACTCGCCTTCTCAGGCCATGTGCGCGTTCAAGTTTCCTTCTCGTGTCACTTATGCAAAACGCATTTTTCACTTTGATCACACCTCGTGTTAATTTGTTTGGCCTTCGTTTCTCCCTTGTCGCATGTCCCTTCGTTTCACACTCATGTTATTTCCTGCGTCTTTAGTTTTTCTATGTACTGGTCTAGCTTATTTCCCCGTATATTTTGTTTCCTTTTGCCTTTCGCAATGCTTTTTACATACTTCACTGGCTGTACAACTTCCCCTGTTTTATGGTCGCTTCGTAGCATTAGTTTGCATCATTTCGTTTTTCCCTTCGTACCTCAATCTTTGATAAATATTTTTTCCCAGTTTTCTTGTTTTGTTGTTCTCCCAGTCACATCGATTTTTATTTCTTCTGCTGTATTTTCACTTCTCCTTCCGTTGCTGGTATCTTTTACTCTGTTTCGCCTCCCGGTTTTCTATCTTATTCTCATCTATTTCTTTACCTATTGATTTAGGTATTTATGTTTTGTTGGTCATGCTTTATATTGCCTTACACTCTTTGCTGTTCTGTTGGTATCCATGTGTCTGTTGGTTGTGCACCCTATTGGGGCTTTTATGTCTTGTGTCCCTTATCCAGCCTGACACTGGGCAGGCAGTATCCTTGTGATTCACTGCCGTGGAAGTTCTAACTCCTTGAAATTCAAAATTGTGCGTTTTTTTTTATAATTTTGTGATACAGTGCATTTCTTTTTGTCTTTTTTTTTTTTTTTTTCTGGTGATTGAAACTATTCAGATGAGCAATTTGGTAAACTTGTTTATGTGTAGGTTCTAAATATACTGTAGCACGATGTGTATAAAATAATAGTTTAAGGTGACCTAATTAGCATCTTTCTTTTCACTATCAATGTTGTTGTGCTTTATCATAGACAGCAAAAAAATATGTAATATAATTCTCCCCTATTATATACTATTTTTGTAAGTACCCATGCTCAATTTTCATCCATTACAATATTATTGTTTTACACTGTTTTCTTACCTCATGTTTCCTGTTCTCCCTACTATAATCAGATGTTCTCCTGAGCCAGCTGCTGCAGAGTGTTCCAGGCTGACTTCCTCCAGACTGTTGCGGACAGACTCTTCTGGGCTGACTCCTCCAGACTGTTGTGGACATTCCTCCAGCATGCTGTTCCAGGCTCTCTTATTGTCATCCATTTTTCTCTTTCTAACTATCTGTTCTTCTAAGTCCCCTCAAGTCCCTCATCCCCTGTATGATCATTGTGTGCCTTCCATCAACCTGATGATGACCATCATTCAACTCTGCTGAAGGAGGAAGGGTGCAGATGAATGTTAGCAAAGGGATAGGCAGGAAGAGGTTTGAAACAGGACTCTAAGGAGACCGTGGGCGCATTGTTTTCCCTCTGGTGAGTTGTAGGAGTTAGGTGGGAGAGTTAGGACTAGAATGGGGAGAATTGGCCAAAGCAGTGGTACGCATTTCAATCCTCAAAATGAGAAGAATGGGCAGGTGACTCGAGACTGGTCGGCTTACAGGCAACATAGACCTCAACGACAGTAGATGGCACCTCTGTATGGGGGGGTCTCTGCCGCCAAGTCGCATTTGCATTTACTCCGGATGGAGGGTGCCATCCTCTACAAAGGACTACTTGCAGCTCCAGATCTCGTCGCCGAGGGATTATTCCCACCCATTTAACTCATCGAGAGGGTTGTTATGCGTACCACTGCTTTGGCCAATTCTCCCCATTCTAGCCCTAACTCTCTCATCTTACTCCTACAACTCATCAGAGGGGAGGCAATGCACCCACGGCCCCCTCAGGGCCCTGTTTTGACTCTCTTCCTGTCTATCTCCTCGCTGATATTCATCTGCATTCTTCCTCCTTCAGTGGGGTTGGCTGTTGGTCGGAGGGTAGGTGGATAGGGACTGGATTGTACAGGTGATTTGGGAGGGATGGGATTTGAGGGGAGGGGTGGGAGAGGGGGCCTGGGATGACCTTGAACGTGGTTGTGCAACTGTCACCTCCCTTGGTGTACTTCCACCATCCCAGGCCCCCTCCCCTGACAGGATGCCCCATTCCTAACCCATAACCCATAACCATAACCCTAAGTAACCGTAACGCTGACCCTAACACTACTTGACCCTAACCATGGCGCCATAACCTAACCCAACACACCCAATGAATAAAACTTATTTGTTTTATTTTATTTATTTATTTATATATTTATTTTATTCTTTAATGTATGAATAAAGGAATAAAGAATAACAAGTAAAGAAATGAACAAAACAATAAACAATAAAATGAACAAAAGAATAAATGAATTATTAAATAATGTATAAGTGAATGAATTGATTTATTCAAATCCAAATTTCAAATTACCATACACCCATAATTCCATTGGGCCAGTCAGAATTGATTTATTCATTCATGCATGCATTTATTTAATTATTCATTTATTCATATAATGAATAAATGAATTGATTAATTATTCATATAATGAATAAATGAATTTATTAAATAAATTGATTAATTATTCATATAATGAATAAATTAATTACTAAGTTAAATAAATTGAAGGAATGAATAAATAAGGGACAAGTTCCCAAAAGAGAGAATTTCTATTTAAACAGAGACGCTGTTGAAAGCTGTGTTGGCCTTGCCCTTCAGATGATGGTTGAAGTAAAGAAAGGAACTTGTGGAAGGAAGGTAAGTCTAAATTTCAAACTACCGTCACCCAAAATTCGCATCTTCAGTATGCTTCGGGGGCCAGGCAGAATATTGGGCATGGCCCAAGGGGGGGGGGGGGGGGGTGATACTCCCATATAGGTATGTGCCACCCCAAAGGGTATCATTTTCAGCATTTTAGTCTGAAATAGGGTATCAATTTTAACCTTTAGTCTGGAATAGGTTGGAGACTTGTTATTTGGTCTGAAATAGGGTCGAAAATTGCTAATTTTGGTCTGAAATAGGGCTGAAAATTGCATTTTTTGGTCTGAAATAGGGTTGAAAATTGCTAATTTTGGTCTGAAATAGGGCTGAAAATTGCATTTTTTGGTCTGAAATATGGTCAAAAATTACAAATTATGGTCTGAAATAGGGTAAGGGTTTTCAGTCCTGGGCGGCACACCCCCACCCAAAATTTTGAGGAGTACCCCCTCTCCCCCAATGAATAAAAAAGAAAAAATCAGGGGGGTTGAGTTGTGAACTAAGTCACTTTCAGAGTTGGTAGGCCTGTTTGCTGAGGACTGTAATGGATCTCTGATAGATTGTTAATGCATGCTGAGAAGGGTGGTACCCATGGGGCTCTTAAATTTCTGTTGAGGTCTTTGCATGTACCCCACATAGTTTGTTGAATACCAGTGTACCCATAAAATCCACTTGACTAGTCCATTATTTTATTCCACAGCCTTCAGAGTTTTTCAAGCAGTAATTTCCTGAGGACATGGCTGCAGTGACTTCCTACTTTCCTGGAGTTTTGTATCAGGTGGGTGATGTTAATCATGAAAATACCTTATGTGCCAAGTTTTGAAGTTGTACATAGTTTGTTATATACCAAGACGTACCTCACAAAAATTCACTTGACTTAGTCTACTATGTTATTCCACAGACTTCAGAATGTTTAAAGCAGTTGTTTACTTGGCATAATTTATTTGACAAGGCTGCAGTGATGTCCTACTTTCCAGGAGTTTTGTATCAGGTGGGTGATATTTATAATTGAAACAAAATTAACTACAAGATCACATCTGGTAGAAAAAATAAATAAATTGCTAATATTCAGTGATCAGTCCATGTCCCAAATCTCATTTTTGAAAGTTTAAGTGAGTTCTTCAGGTTTCTATTACTGGTAATGTATTTTGTTTTTGTATTTTGTTTGTTGTTGTTGTTGAAAGGCAGATCCCAGGATTTGCACTGGGCTTTTGAGGTGGAATTAGGCTGGCTCACCTTCCAGTACATCTTGGTAAAGAGCAAGTACAAGCTTAGGAGTGTGGACAAGTGCATATTTACCCCTCTGCATTCTACTAGCTGGGATTGTCATACTGTGCACTGTAATCATGTTTCCATGTAATCATGAACAATGTGAAAAGACTGAAAACAATATTGCTTTCTTGTGTGGAGAATAATACAATCAATGTTTTTTCTCTTTATTGACCAAGATTGCTGCTGTTTAGTGAACTTGTATTTGACCACTTTTTCGGAAAGTGTACCAAATGCAAAGTCAATTTGAGCAATCACTTGATTACTTGTATGGTCATTGGAAAACAGCTCTATGCTGATGATCATTTAGATGAATAATTCTTTTTGCTTTGCTTGACATTTTTAGAAAACTTTACATTTAGAGATTTTTTAGATATAATTCAATTATCGACCTAAATTTTGTGAAATTGACAGCACTATTGCTGTATTGTATCTAAATTCCTGCAAATGTTGGCAATTTACATGTATATAAAAAGAAGTCTTGTTCCAGGATGTAAAATATACAAAGATTAACTTATTATTATCATTTTATTATATACCAATGATGGTGAATAATAAATTAGTGAATGCATGTGGCTGGTGATGGTGAATGATGCCTTGTTGTGATGCTAGTTTCTGTTTAACATTTCAAAAAACTTTTACTTTGAGAATATCGAGTGACATCCCCTTTCTGTTTGTTGGGCAGAAAATTCTAGACTTGAATCTCCCCCAAATCTATAGTAGTTTAAATATACTGATCCTGCACATTCATGCTCGTGTTTTTTACCGCTGATTGTTTGCGGCTGCAAAATGCGTTCGTCTGTTGCGGAATTATCCCTGGGAAAATCCACCGAAACTAAAATCACCAACGCATGCGCAGGCGTTTTGCCGCGGTGTTGAGCATGACACGACCGCGTCCTCTGCCCAATCCTCTCGCGGATTTGCCGTCGCCGTCGTGCTCTCCCGTCCTGTATCTTAAGGTCCCTACTGTGTAACAGATTTGGGCCCTCAAACAACATTGCAATAGGGGGGAGGGGAGAAGAGAAGCAAACAAGTCCAAAATCGAAAAACAGGGCGAAAATGATATAAAGTGTCTCAACTATTTTTGCAACCCGTTGTAGTATTAAAGGTCCTTTAACGTTCATTCACAGGATTTGAGACAGAAACTGCCGAAGCGAGAGCTATTCACACCGAGGACGTTACGAAACCCTCGCCGCTCTTATGCCGAGATAAAAGTGAGGCAGATATGTCAGAGTTACAAGAAATCCCCAAATTAGCAGACGTTTTGCCTGCTTCGGGAGCCTCAGACCCTCAACAAGTACCCGAGCGTGTTTTTGCCGTAACAGCCGATGGGTAGCGGGGACGAACTGCCTACGTTTGACTTATTTTCGACGATTGAAGTCTGACATCATTGCCTAGTAGAGTGAATAGTTGATTTGTGTTCATATCACTGCCGTGTTGTGTTCATATCACGTTTGCGGTGACTTGCTCGAAAGCAGTTACTCCTCTAGCCACCGCACACACTTACCTTATTTCATTAGTCAACAACTATATCACATATAACTTTAATAAACTTGTACTAACATTGTATATACAACTGGATTTGAAGTATAAATAAATGATTGATTGCTGTTTAACTGGAACAGTGGGGCGAAATCATAACTCCCGTATATTAAAAGTTTGTCTTGTCAAAGGAATTCAATTTATACGTCTGTGTGTGTCTGAAGAGTTCAAACTCTATCGTACCAGCGGGAAGGACACATCACATTTTCCACAGTTTAGTTCGCCTCAGTTGTCTAAATCACCATCAAAGGAAGAGATGCCACTTGATTTTATTGAAGATACACTCACTCTTCACTTAAAATGATCCTCGACTAAAATAGTCGAGTTATTTCACTCTGTCCTTCCCGTTGGTACGACACGATTACACCGTACCAGCGGGAAGGACACGTCACATTTTCTACAGTTTAGTTCGCCACGAGGTTCAATATGTATTATAATCGTCTGAACTATGATGAAAAGAAGCGATGTTATTTTAAAGCCATCACGGGATCGCTCATCGGTGGCACAGCAAGTCGGATCGAAAGTCTTTATGGGATTGCTCATCGGGTGGCACGCCAGGCCGCAGGCTCTTACAGCAAGTCGGATTGAAAGTCTTCATGGAATCGGTCATCCTATGGAAAGTATTCCGGTTTAATATTCAATAAATAATTGAAAACATGAATATAAGTTTTGTGTTCTGATTACCTACTCTCATACACAACTTCATACTGCCAGCTGTCAGACAGTGAATTAACCAATAAATAAATCTATCCGTCAAATAATTAAGAGGTTAATGTTTCAAACGAAGTCAAACTCTGTCAAAATTATCAATAAAACAGTCTGCTATACATTTGCTTTTTAATTTTGTTTTCAAAAGAATTTCTAAATTTTCAATTGAATGGATTTATCAACTTATTCGATCTATTTATTGATTTGTCTATTTACTAGAAATATGATAATCGCAGCCGGATACCCCCTCGCTCTGCCAAAGATGGGACTTTTACTTTGGTACTCCCAACAAGAGTAGCCTTTGTTTTACCGAAATGTTGACTCAATCTTCTCTTCGAAGTCAAGTGCTACACGCAAAGGAGATGAAAAAGAATGGTGTGTGTTATAAGAGTCGATTGCGTGACGAAGTACGTATTTCCCACGGTCTGCACGTCAAATTAATTCATACAGTCTGCCAAGCACGTTCTCAAATTTAATATTCAATTCAATTTTGAAGTTGGTCGGCCGTCGTAGTACGGAAAAAAGGAACGCTGATTTTCCAATTTTGAATTCATAGGCAGTACAATTAAATAGGCTTCCTGTGCAATTTGTTTTTACTCTGGATTACACGCACAAGACTCAGGCATGCATGTTTAATGAGCTCGAATTGTTTTGTACGTGAACGCGCTCAAAACAACATGATTTCTCCCAGAATCAAAGCAAAACTTCAACGGCTTACTTCAAATTATACACGGGCTTCAGACCTAGTCATACTTCTAAGGGCTTGTGAACGATTCTCGATGCAATCACCGCATGTCAAATTACAGTATTTGTTACAGTTTTAGTCTTGAAAGAAATAATAAGACATCTGACTAAATCATTCAAGACTCCAAGTTTCGATTGCTCTGAGCCAATACGGTAGCCGAAACTGGCGACAGAAGCGTACTAAAACAATACTTCGAGGGAAAATGATCAGCATACAGATTTTAATACATTCTTGAAGTGATCGAGTTACAAGATACGGGTAGAATATATTTGTCACGGTGATTGTTCGCTTTCCACTGACTAACCTTTGTTGCTTGTCCTTTCTGAATAAGGATCTGAGTTTAACACAAGATGGCGTCTGAAGCTCCCGATTTGCTTCCAAGCGCTGTTCCCTTTGCGGAGCCGTTTCTTCGGCAAGCTTCCGTTCATGATGCTGTCGGTTATCAAATGTTTGTCGTCTTTTCTCTAGACGTATTTGGCGCGGTTCGATTGTTTCACGATTTCGCCTTGCCCGTGCTAGTTCCCTTCTCTTTTGCAGACGAGCTTCGCGAGACCGTGCTGTGTCAAGTTTTCCAGTTTTCAAATTCATTTTCGTAAACGCAGTTACGTACAGTTGTTGCTTCATTCAAACCTTTGTTTGACCTCGCTTTGACGCTAATCGATAATTATTATTACGTCATTGCCTTAGAGGTCGCCCTATGACAGACTGACAGACTGACAGACTGACTGACGAACATTAGATTTCGAGATGGCGACTGGCTTGGAGTCTCCACACAAAGCGAATTTGCTGCATTAGCGCCGTGATTATTACCCTCACTTCGCTTCGCTTCGCTCGGGGACTAAATTTTCAATTCAATAGATTTATCAAACTATTTGATTCATTGACCGATATGTCTCTCTGTTAAATTTAAGTTAAATGGGTATATCAACCTACTCGATTTATTGACCGACTTGTCCATTTGCTCAATTTTCAATTCAATGGATATATCAATCTATTTGATTTATTGACCGATTTATTAATTTTCTCAATTTTCTATTGAGTGGATATATCAACCTATTCAATTTATTGACCGATTTGTCTACTTGCTCAATTTCAAAAATGAATGGATATATCCACCCATTCGACTCATTCGCTCTGACGAAGGGCCAGCGCTCGAAACGTCAGCTACATTGTCTCTTTGACGGCGTTCCATTACCCTCATCAGAGGAGCGCCGTATTTGCGTTTACCGCTCCGCCCAGCGATTGGTCGCATCCATCAATAATTAGCGGTAACAGCTATGTTTAGATTGGATTAATTTTGAGGCAGAAAAGGAGTGGGAGTAACATTTTTTGTGTGCAGAATATTTGTAAGGGTAAATCCGTTCCGCCGTCCATTTCGTTTAAAAGCATGAATTCTGAAACAAGTTGTCTTTAGAAATTACAAACATCTTCGATTTTCTTTTAGGTTGCGAGAGGAATCAAACTTTGTCAGTGGTGCGTTTGACCGACGTTCGCCCAAAGGTAAGCGTTTAGGCAACTGTAGAAGTAACCGCGGGGCCAGACAACTATCAGGCAATACAGTTCTGGAAATCGTTGCTATATACATTTGCCTTGCACGATGGATAGTTTTAGCTTTCTGTTCGAGATTTTTTGAAAAACGATATAAATGCACTGATGTCTTCGAGTACAGTACATGTTCGGTTTTCTGTTTTCGGTTTTTGTTTTGTTTGTTAGTTTGTTTTTGATTACGGAGCGAAATACCGATCCTGAGCGTTCCAAATGTATCATGAGGCGGTTTGGGGCGACGGCGCCTTTGATGGTGTCCATGTTCGAACACGAGAAAGAACCGTGTTATGTATTCTTGGCCTCCCTTCTATTCTCGAGCTGAAAATCCAAATTCCTATAACCATTCTATGTACGCGCACGTGATGTTATGAGAATATTGGTAGTTCGTTCAACTTCCACATCTGAGCAAGCTGTCAACTGCCAAATTCTCCTTATTGTATGATATATCTTTGGTGAGATATTTATAGGAGAAAACTAAAGTTGATCACCTGGGAGTCGGAACGGTAATCACGGTATAGCCGATTGTGTGTTCGTGGTATTGCGTGTTGGTGTGATATATGTTCGTGTGTACTCGAACGTGTGTCGACTTAATTCGTGTTCGTGTGTTTGCGTTTTCTCGAGTAATGATCACGATAAAACGAAACAATTCACATTTGCAGTTGAGAATTTTTCACGGCCTTGAAAATCTTGATGCCAGGCATCTTGCCCTGAGACCGAAAGACAATTCGCAAAACTCCCCAAGAAACAAGAGTCAGGACGAATAATCTTAACAAACTCTTATTTGCAATGATAACTCACGCATTCTTGCAAATTTTGAGCTAGGAAGGCCACCAAAAACCAATACATCTTCCCGTACACACCTTGACTGTTCTCGGTGTTATTCATACATGATCATTTCACAGACTCAAACCAAAAAATAGATAAAAATAAAAGAAGTAGTGCTTCTTCATCTGGCACGTGCAGGCAAGTTTAGCATTTGCTCTCTAACCTATTATGTTGACATGTGCAAGAGCTGTGCAACTTGTCTTGCACAAGTTTTGCATTAATATTAATATTTTGATATTACTAACCTGTTGCATTCTTATCCCACAGATCCTACACGCATCCACCGACGCTCAATTTTTTACGAAGTCAACGAAATAACGGCTCGATCGATGGAAACTACCCAAACCCCAAACAGGTTTAACACCACAGAGATACTAAGGAAAGTCCTACCAACAAGTAAACACGGTGTCAACGAAGCCAATCTAACAGAAATATTCAACGTTATAGGATTCAGCGAGAGAATCGCCCTCGTCGCTACGAATTCTGTCATCGAACTCTTACTTTTCACGCTAAATATTATGGTTCATCTTGCTGTGAGGAGTTTGACGAGGTACAGACCGCGACACAGGACAGCGCCGTCTAGAGGCGACTCACCGGCGCCAATCTCGAGATCTGAAACCATTACGTATTTCTTTATCAAGCAGCTCGTGTATTCTGACCTCGTCACTGGTTTTGTGGCGGTGCCCGAGCAAATGGCGGACACTATTTTAGAGATTCCACGAACAAGACTCCTGTGCGCCAGTTTGAAGTTTGTGGGGATATTCAGCACAACTGCGAGTTTTTATCTTTTGGCCGTCATTAATTTTGAGCGTTGGTGGGCTATCTCCTTCCCGTTTCGTTCTTTCTCTCTCCGTCGCGTTCGCTGGTTTGTCAGGGCTTTGTGGATTTTCGTTCTTCTCCAGGCTACCCCGTTTATCTTCCTGGCCACGACCAAAACCGAGAAATTGAACGACACGCACTCCATTCAAAGTTGTACTATTTTTCTCTCAGGTCAACGATCGAATCTATTTGCTCAAGTTTATCTTAGCATAATGTTTACATTTCCTTTCTTTACAAGCGCCATATTCACGGCTTTGATAGTGCGGCGCATAAAGTCAAGCGGAAGGAACGCTGCCCCGATTTCGGAAGCAGCGCGGGCTGCGGCGAAGTTTTCTGTCAATGTAACCGCAACATTGCTCTTGTCTTGTTTTCCAATTCTAGCATATTTAGTTGTTGTTTGTATCAAGGGGCAACCTTCGCCAAAGACGCAGATTTTTGTTCTAACGATTTTTCGCGTTTTGCGTAACATCAATGCAGTTATGAACCCGCTTCTTACTGTGTACAGCTTTGGGAAAATACGCGGGAAAGTGAAACAATATCTGCGCATGACTTCGCGTGGCTCTTTTTCTCCCGCGCTTTCTTGGTACAGCGATGAAACGGGCACTTGTCAGGTTGAACTTGTATCCGTTGTAAGAGCTTTCTCAATTCGTAAGACGCGTTGCCGTGGGTCACCTATGTAAATTCGCTCGTAACATTTGTAAAGCGCGGTTGGTATTTTCGGGAATAACCCGGAGAGGAAGGCATTGGTGGGGGAGGGGACTTACTCCTCATAGTTTTGGGTTGAAGTGTGCTGCCCGGTTCTGGAAACTCTTTCCCTAATTCAGACCAAGTCCAGAACAAAGAGACAAAAAGTGTACCCTATTTGAGAGTAAAATGCTTGAAAACGCGATATATAATACATACCTGTATTGCTTAATTTATATGGATCAGAGGCTGGTATCGTTTCCGTTTGAACCGTTTTTCGTGTTACTAGCTCTAACTACTTGTTTACTAGTCCTTTTTATGTATAGCAGGTTATATTTGAAAAGGTTGTCCATTAATGTCCATCTTTACAGCGAGATGTGTGTGTGTGTGTATGTGTGTGTATGTGCGGTATATGATTAAAGTCGACGTTCACCACAAATCCACACCGAGGTCTCCTCAGTGTGATTGGTTAGTTTTGGAGTTTAACATTGTCACACTCATCAAATTAATCTTTTCCCAGTAAAGGTATTGGTTTTCACATTGCCGACCTAAGGGAAAGCACAGTCAATATTGAATACTAATTCACACTCATAGGGTGTCCGTCTTAGAGGGAGTTAACGTCAGTTGTCCATCTTGAGGACTATTGACAGCACAAGGAGCCAGTGTGTGACGCAAGTTATCGATAACAAACTTTGAACACTTTAGTTATCGACAACAAAGCAGTTTTTGTTTTCAATTACTTTTGTTGTGAATCAAAAACGCGCCAGTTTAGTCATTGACAATAACGCAATTTTTCCTGTCAGCGGGTGCACTTTTGACATGCGTAGTAAACGCTAGTTACCAAGCCTTCGCGTAAGAACATTAGTTATATCGATAATTTGCTCCAGCATGTGAAAAACGTTTTATCGTGCACAATGAGTTGTCGACTCATTTTACTTGTAGGATTCATATGGTTGTCGACAACTATATGTCTGACGAGACCCTTAGATACTATCGTCAGTTATCAGGCGCAAAAAAAAGCGCTCGCTTTTTTAACGTCGAGACGTTTTATTTGGAGTTGCAAATGCTCTGATCACATTGTAATCTGATGCATCGTGTACGATCACTAATCTAAATCGCACGTTTTATTAGTCTAAAACGAGAAGCACGTTCTCCTATTTTAATTAAACTCCATCTTAGTGAGTCCCCTCCAATACAGCCAGAGGAAGTCCACTGGAACTCCCAGCCGAAGTTGCGAGAAGAGAATTCTGACCCCGACTGGTCATCCGATGATCGGTGCGTCGGGCAGCCTGACGCAGTCATATTTTGGACCCCCAGCGAAGCCTCTGAACGGGCCGGATGGTATGCGTGTGCTTAAAAGATCCTTCAACTTGTCTCCCACATCACGCATCTGGGAGATAGCTTCTCCAATATTGTCAGGAGACCCATTAAAGGTATTGTGCAGCTTTGTGAGGAGAAGAGTGTAACTTTCATTGAATTCTTCCGCCTTCTCTCGCACTTTCGAGCCTTCGGGGTAATCATCCATTGTTGGGTTCGGAACCATGTTAAACACTTCACTGGGGTTAAAAGGGATCACTGTCCCATTGAAGTATTACCTGACCCCATGGCAGATCTGTAAATGCAAGCAAATTTGTGTAACATGAATGCACTGATAAACCCGCTTCTTACTGTGTACAGTTTTGGGAAAATACGCGGGAAAGTGAAACAACATCTGCGCATGACTTCGCGTGGCTCTTTTTTCCCCGCGCTTTCTTGGTACAGCGATGAAACGGGCACTTCTCAGGTTGAACTTGTATCCGTCGTAAGAGCTTTCTCAATTCGTAAGACGCGTTGCCGTGGGCCACCTATGTAAATTCGCCCGTAACATTTGTATAGCGTGTTTGGTATCAATAGTTTTCTCAAGTGTGTGAAAAACGTTTTATCGTGCACAACAAGTAGTTGTCTGCTCATTATAACTGTCGGATTTTCATGGTCGTCGACAACTATATGTACCAGGCGAAAAAAAATTAATAAATAAAACTAAAAATAAAACGCTCTCTTTTTTAACGTTTAAACGTTTTATTTGGAGTTGCAAATGCTCCGATCACATTGTAACCTGATGCATCGTGTACGATCACTAATCTAAATCGTACGTTTTATTAGTCTAAAACGAGAAGCGCGTTCTCCTATTTTAACTATTTTAACTAAACTCCATCTTAGTGAGTCCCCTCCAACACAGCCAGAGGAAGTCCACTGGAACTACCAGCCGAAGTTGCGAGAAGAGGATTCTGACCCCGACTGGTCATCCAATGATCGGTGCGTCGGGCAGCCTGACGCAGTCATATGTTGGACCCCCAGCGAAGCCTCTGAACGGGCCCGATGGTATGGTTGTGTTTAAAAGATTCCTCAACTTGTCTCCCACATTCTTCATCTGGGAGATAGCTGGAGTAATATTGTCAGGAGACCCATTAAAGGTATTGTGTAGCATTTTGAGGAGACGAGTGTAACTTCCATTGAATTCTATTGCCTTCTGTCGCACATCCGAGCCCTCGGGGTACATCTGCATTCTTGGGTTTGGAACCATATTAAACACTTCACTGGGGTTAAAAGGGATCACTGTCCCATTGAAGTAGTACATGACCTCATGGCAGATCTGTAAATGCAAGCAAAATTTATGAAATAGCCCTAAATCGAAAAAAAAAAAAAAGAAAACAGAAGAAGAACTAATGGCTATGACATGTTCAGTAGTTGCTACACAGAAGTGTCGGACAGAAGGATGGTATTAATAACTTGTCTATGAGTATACGGTTGGTAATCTTATTCTTCACATGATTCGTGCGACACTTGGACGATACGTTTTCATATATCGTTTTTGCTGTTTACACGAAAATAGAGACAGCCGGAACGTTTTGAGAACGATCCACTTTTGGCTGCGTTTTCGAATCGATGCGTTTTCATTGCCGAATTCGATCGTTTTCGTATGACAGGAGATAAAAACGCATCCCTGTAAACGCACTGGGCCTTTGTTGTATTTCTCAGGTTTACTCGCGCTAATAATAGATATCTGTTAACTATAAGATGGCCTTCGGAGTACTGCAAACCCAGATAAATTAAAAACCCTTGCCCAGTTATTCAAAGCACAGCCGGTCTAATCCTTCTAGAAATAGGAAAAATTTTGCTGACGCACATTACGCGCTAATTCTTTTGCAGGAAGTTCACATACAGATTCTCCCAACGTTGTAATAATAGAATGCTGTTTGAATAAGTTGTCCAAACTGCATGAAATATCACTGATGGGGAGAACGAAAGAAAAAATGAAGTTTATTATTCTTGAGGCGAAAGATAACAAAGGTATATTCCTGAATCTGTCTTTATTAAGCTACAAGAAAACATTAGCTTCATGGAGTTTACTTGTATATGAACGCGCGCTGTCGCAGTTTTACCGCGAGTTTGTCACGAACTTCTCCTGATACCTTAAGCCAGAACAAGATCTTTAGTTGGTCTTTAATCAAAACCCCGCACTTTGTTTACCATTCAACTGTAATATTATATTGTTTGTTATTACAATATATTCTGTATATTATATCAACTTTGTTGCATTTAAAGTGCACATAAGCCCAAAAATGATATCTTTCCAATCAAATCTACATGACGGAAATATGTTGACTATATTAGAATAAGTCTGCGTTTTAACGCTGCGCCTTTGAGTTATAAACTAAGGTTTATATTTTGAATATGGTAATGACGAGAAGTCAAAGAAGGAACATTTTATTATATAAAATCTTGTTGGCAAAGATAATTTTATCAACGTCCATTTTATATTGGAATTCTGTGTAAATGATTTTACCAATTACTTTGTATGAATCTGGAAACAGTTCCAATCACGAAGAGAAAGAAATAACATTGAATTACTCCTTTGACGTCACCTCATTACCATATTCGAAATATAAACCTCTATAAGTTGTAGGCGCAATGTTGAAACACAGAAATAATCTAACAGTCAACTACTTACTTTATGTAGAATCGATTGTGAAGATATCATTTTTGGGCTTATGTGCACTTTAAAAAGAAATACGGGTTTGAGACAGAGTAAATAAGCATGATTATAGCTGCATACCTCTGGTGCCCTGCTATCATTATAGAACATAACTTGGTGTCCTTTATAAATGGACTCAAAACGGTAGTAGTGTGACAACTTGTGATCTGTAGGCGATTGGTACGGTATACAAACGCTTGAACCTTCCCCTTGGTCGACAATAAGTTCAATCGCCGCCACTGCCTCGTTTAAATTGGTGACCGCGGTCATCCCAAGAGGTCCCGTGACTTGCTTTTGAACGTCTCCTGCAGATTTGTGGTACAAAAAGTGGCAGATTGAAGCTCCAAGTGTTATTACCCACCTGCGAGATTGCCTAAATAATGTTCAAGTCGGTCAGTCATTGCGCCAGAAATAAGCTAGAAGCAAATATTCAAGTTGTGTTATCATAGTTTATCTAACGCTTATGAAACCCTTACGACTAAGTCAGATAAATATAATACATAACTAAATGTTAGCGTAATTTAGTTCAATATATTTTCTATAACGTTAAGTGTTGTGTGGTACTAAAAGTATGGGAAGAGTAGGGTTGGCTCACAGACCCATTATGCCATGGGGAGATGGACGTTCCGGGCAATGATGAGCTCCTGTAAATTAAAGTATACTGGTACCTGTAAATATTGTCGAATTTCTCTCGCGGGCTTCGCACTCTAGATGAGTCATTTCACAAATGACATTTGCGTAAAATCCTCCGATGGTGTTGTTGTGTTCCACAATCGGGTAACCGTCGGGTCCACGACCAATGTATTTTTGCTGTGCGCAGTATTTGGCTTTTAACTCCAGCTCGCAGGCGACCACTTCAGGCGCACCAATTGGCGCAGGAGCAGCCGGCACCTTTATCGTCGCTTCCGGGAGCTCGAACGCCATGAACTTTTCCTTAGTTAAAGTGAGGGACATCTTTTCAATGGGCATAATCAGATCCGGCAACAGCCCCCCCGGTACGTGCGCTGGGTACCTTTCAAACATTGCACTACACGACATGTTCGGTGTTCCGCCGATTGCGTTCAGGATGTTTGCGGCCATACCAAAATGGAGCATTTCTTGTAGCGAGATACTCTCCAAAGCTTTCTTCACTTCCTTGTTGGTTGGAGTGTCCATTATAGTGAACCATGCCGTCAGGTACGGGGGGAGGATGAAGTGCTCCACTTCTATTGCGGATTGTACTTGGGTTCGTAGATGCTTGATTGAGTGGGCGCCCATGGATTGATCAGCCAGCAGCTGCTGTTCATTAGACTGCTTTTCGCCTGCATAATTTGTATGGTGTTTGTTATGTCCGCGAAGTTCACGTTGTTTCTCGGCCAGCTCTTTTGAATAAATGCAGCATTTATTAGAAAAGTGTGCATTTTGCATGACCTAATGGCCGAAACTTGGAACTGCTAAGCCAACTTTTTTTCATACTTCTCTCTATCTAAATTTACAAACTTGTACTCTCGCCTTTCTTATCTAATGTGCCAATTCTATTGGATTTTAACCCTGGCTCCCAAGTCAAAACACAGATTCTCCCAACAAATATATTTATGAGCAATAGAGTTAAAATCGAAATGATAGTTTAATTTGCTTTCGTCTGAGCAAGGTATCAAAAGCTAGTTACGTGCTTTTTACTGTATGTAATATGAGGGGGAAATTTAAAATTGATCACAAGTTTACACGGCAAAAGACTCCTGTTAACTTAATCTTGTTTCTCAAAACATTTTCCATATACATATATATTATTAAGTTCTGTGCTAAAACTAGCGCCAAAGAAAGTAACTCATTATTGAGCTTACTAGTATGTTTCTAAGAAACAACCCTTTTACTCTCAAAAGTGATCAAGTTCAATGTTCTCCTTTAGTTTCGGAAGCACAAATATACTATAAAGTAAGGAGAACTTGGATTTTGATATCGCCTTATTCAGATAAAAGCTGATTCAAATATCAATTCTCACTACATCACTCATACATTTTCATCTTAAAAAACTGTATATCCACTGACCTTTTAAGGTCTTGCTTGGAATATTATGCCTGTGAGAACTGGTCCCCACATCAAGAATTCCTGCAGAACATTAATGCGGAAGTACAGAGGAGAGTCATCAAACTATTGATAAAAGGCAAACTATGTGCACGTCTACATGCAGGCTCCAAACCCTCTTTCCCTAGCCTCCAAAACAACCGCGACTTATAAAAGTTTATGTTATATATCAAGACTCAATACCATATGTTGAAAAGCTGCTTAATTTTCTATCAAAAAGTTTGCCGCTACACATCAGAAAGTCTGACCATCTTCAAAATTTCAAAAGACTCGCTAAGCCTCACCTTTTTCAGTTAGAAACGATATGATTATAACACTTGTCCGCTTAACAAAGGTTTGTTTGTACGTACAAATATGATATATGTGCTATTGCATGATTTACCTGGATCTTTCTCCATGGACTTGGACTTGGTACCCGGCTGGGAATCTACAACAGACTCCAATGCCAAGGCACAAAATAGTTGCAGAGCAAGAATGTAGACAAACGCTACTTGAAACTTTGAAAACCCCATCTTTAAATCACCAAAACACCTCTTCTTGGTTCCCTGGGTTGACCAAAACACTTTCAAAACTGTAAACACTGTGAAATACACGAATGTTGTTGTTGTTGTTGTTGTTGTTGTTGTTTAATGTTGTTGTTGACGACACATTCTTTTCTACGTTCAGCATGTCCACAACAACCTCACGTACAAGACTTCCCACCCACTGGACCAACGGAAATCGAACACATACAATTGTTCACTGGTGCTCAGTAATTATACTTAAACAAATTTCGACTGCATGTGAAAGTCAAAATCAAGGTAGTTTTAGGTCTCAGATAATGTATTGAGCAAACTTTGTCTGAAATATATTTTTCGGTATTTAGTCTAAAAATGATAATTATGCAATACAGGATTTTAGTTATAATCACGTTTAGATAAACAGGACCCCGACAATGAAGCCTTAGTGCCCATTGAAAACGAATTCAGACGAAAAGCTTGCTCACGCGCCTTTTCTGCGCTCAGAAATCCTGAAAAACATTTGGACAAAAAAAGGAATGTTAAATTATGAAGTTTAGTAATTAAAGCTATTAGCAGTCCAGTAGGCTTGTGATTGAGGTGGACTACCGAGGACTACCTAGTCAATTGCGTGGCTGAAGTTACAAACTCAGAGAACTCACCTTAACGCCTCTGTCCTGTGCAGGAGTGAAGACCGAATGGCGGCTTGAACAAGAGTTAGGACAAATAATTAGGCGTTTCCGAGATGACTGCTGCCTCAGCTTCAAAACGAGGTATAGTGTGAAAGCTTTCTTATGAAAGTGAATTTGATTTGCATGAAATCAACATATGATTAAAACAGAGTTTCATAAGAAAGGTTTCACACTTTGAAACAGAACCAATAGGCATCTCGGAAACTACCATGGTTTTGAATTTCACTGGGAGAAGAGTGAACTATTATATGTTTATCTATTTATTTTTTGCTGTTGGTGCAGCAGTGAAATGAGGAAAGTAATGAACGTGAAGTTGTTAGGGGATATGCTGAATGCTGAAAAGAATTTGTTTTGACATTTCGTGCTCCGACCCACCTTCATTTTATCAATAAACAACTTAAGCGGTGCAACGATGTCGTGTGACACTGCTTAAAATGTTGATTGATTGAGTTTTACAGAAAGTACACCGGGTAAATACTTTACTGTTCGATTACGTTTTTGGAATACTGACAACGTATTATAAAGAATCTTGTAAAAGACTGATACTGATAAAACGAGAAAAGAGTTGGGCTGGAATATATAAATTATAGTGGCACCTAGTAAATATGCAAATTTGGACAATAAGGTTGAAAATCCAATTTACAATAGTATTGTTTTTGTCTCCAAGCTCTGAAAGTCCCTGTTGTTTCATAGTTTACATATCTTTAAATTGAAATTCGCTTCGATGGAGCTTAATAAACAAATAAACAAGATACCTGTAATAAAAACAAAGATAGTCAACTGTAATTTAATTACTTATTCCAGCCTAAAAACGGTTACGTATGTATCAGTATCAGTATTGTTGTGAGTGAGGTATTTACCCGGTGTACTTTTTGTAAAACTCAATCAATCAACACATAAGCAGTCACACTACATCATTGATTGTTAGTTGTTTATTGATAAACTGAAAGTGGGTCGGAGCACGAAGTCAAAACAATTTTTTCGGCGTTCAGCATATCCCCGGGCAACCTCACGTTCAATAATTTCTTCCTTTCAAAACATATTCATGAAAACATATTTACTCTTCTGCCAGAAAATTCTGCTCGGTTACATTTCTGGAATCCTGTAAACATATTATAGAGAATTTTGACAAAAAAATATACTGATATATATGTAAAAGAAGTTAGGCTGGAATATGTAAATTTTATAAAGATGTATCGTCGTCTTTATTTCAAATCACTTGTTTACTTAGTTATTCAGCTATCTCCAAGCGATTCTTAAAATAAGATATGCAAACCATGAAACAACAGAACTGAACTTTCAGAGCTTGGAGACAAAAATGTTCGTTCTCAACTTTATTGCCGAAATTTGCATATTTATTATGTGCCTCCAAATTCCAACCCAATCTCCTTCACGTTTTATTAGTATCAGTCTTTGACAAGATTCTCTATAATATGTTGTCAATATTCCAGAAATGTAATCGAGCAGTAAAGTTTTTGCCTAGTGTACTTTCTGTAAAACTCAATCAATCAACATATGAGCACAGTTACACGACATCATTGACCGCTAGTTGTTTATTGATAAACCGAAAGTGGGTCGGAGCACGAAATGTCAAAACAAATTTTTCGGCGTTCAGCATATCTCCCAACAACCTCACGTTCAATGATTTCTTCTTTTCACTGCTGCCTCAAAACTAATATTACTTATTTCTTTATCAAGTAGTGGTGTATTCTGATCTCGTCACTGGTTTGGTGGCGGCGCCCGCGCAAATGGCGGACATAATTTTGGAGATTCCACGAACAAAACTCCTGTGCGCCAGTTTGAAGTTTTTTGGAATATTCAGCACAACTGCGAGTTTTATCTTTTGGCCGTCATTGATTTTGAGCGTTGGTGGGCTATCTCCTTCGCGTTTCGTTTTTTCTCTCTCCGTTGCGAATATTCACGGCTTTGATAGTGCGGCGCATAAAGTCAAGCGGAAGGAACGCTGCCCCGATTTCGGAAGCAGCGCGGGCTGCGGCGAAGTTTTCTGGCAATGTAACCGCAATGACATTGCTCTTGTCTTGTTTTCCAATTCTAGCATATTTAGTTGTTGTTTGTATCAAGGGGCAACCTTCTCCAAAGACGCAGATTTTTGTTCTTATGATTTTTTGCGTTTTGCGTAACATGAATGCAGTGATAAACCCGCTTCTTACTGTGTACAGTTTTGGGAAAATACGCGGGAAAGTGAAACAACATCTGCGCATGACTTCGTGCGGTTTTTTTTCCCCGCGCTTTCTTGGTACAGCGATGAAACGGGCACTTCTCAGGTTGAACTTGTATCCGTCGTAAGAGCTTTCTCAATTCGTAAGACGCGTTGCCGTGGGCCACCTATGTAAATTCGCCCGTAACATTTGTATAGCGCGGTTGGTATCAATAATTTGTTCCAGTGTGTGAAAAACGTTTTATCGTGCACAACAAGTAGTTGTCCACTCATTATAACTGTCGGATTTTCATGGTCGTCGACAACTATATGTACTAGGGGAAAAATAAATAAATAAATAAAAATAAAAATAAAACGCTCTCTTTTTTAACGTTTAAACGTTTTATTTGGAGTTGCAAATGCTCCGATCACATTGTAACCTGATGCATCGTGTACGATCACTAATCTAAATCGTACGTTTTATTAGTCTAAAACGAGAAGCGCGTTCTCCTATTTTAATTAAACTCCATCTTAGTGAGTCCCCTCCAACACAACCAGAGGAAGTCCACTGGAACTCCCATGCAGTCGAAGTTGCGAGAAGAGAATTCTGACCTCGACAGGTCATCCGATGAATACGTCGGGTAGACTGACGCAGTCATATGTTGGACCTCCAGCGAAGCCTCCGAACTGGCCCGATGGTATGGTTGTGTTTAAAAGATTCCTCAACTTGGTTCCCACATCACGCATCTGGGAGATAGCTTGACTAATATTGCCAGGAGACCCATTAAAGGTATTGTGTAGCAATTTGAGGAGACGAGTGTAACTTTTATTGAAATCTTTCGCCTTATCTCGCACATCCGAGCCCTCGGGGTACATCGACATTCTTGGATTCGGAACCATGTTCAACACTTCTCTGGAGTTAAAAGGGATCACTGTCCCATTGAAGTAGTACATGACCCCATGGCAGATCTGTAAATGCAAGCAAATTTGTGAAATAGCCCTAAATCGTTGACAAATTTAATAATTTGTCAAAAAAAAAAAAAAGAAAATGGAAGAAGAACTAGTGGCTATGACATGTTCAGTAGTTGCTACACAGAAGTGTCGGACAGAAGGATGGTATTAATAACTTGTCTATGAGTATACGGTTGGTAATCTTATTCTTCACATGATTCGTGCGACACTTGGACGATACGTTTTCATATATCGTTTTTGCTGTTTACACGAAAATAGAGACAGCCGGAACGTTTTGAGAACAATCCACGTTTGGCTGCGTTTTCGAATCGATGCGTTTTCATTGCCGAATTCGATCGTTTTCGTATGACAGGAGATAAAAACGCATCCCTGTAAACACACTGGGCCTTTGCTGTATTTCTCAGGTTTACTCGCGCTAATAATAGATATCTGTTAACTATAAGATGGCCTTCGGAGTACTGCAAACCCAGATAAATTAAAAACCCTTGCCCAGTTATTCAAAGCACAGCCGGTCTAATCCTTCTAGAAATAGGAAATATTTTGCTGACGCACATTACGCGTTAATTTTTTTGCAGGAAGTTCACATACAGATTCTCCCAACGTTGTAAGAATAGAATGCTGTTTGAATAAGTTGTCCAAACTGCATGAAATATCACTGATGGGGAGAACGAAAGAAAAAATGAAGTTTATTATTCTTGAGGCGAAAGACAGCAAAGGTATATTCCTGAATCTGTCTTTATTAAGCTACAAGAAAACATTAGCTTCATGGAGTTTACTTGTATATGAACGCGCGCTGTCGCAGTTTTACCGCGAGTTTGTCACGAACGTCTCCTGATACCTGCCATGGGGAGATGGACGTTCCGGGCAATGATGAGCTCCTGTAAATTAAAGTATACTGGTACCTGTAAATATTGTCGAATTTCTCTCGCGGGCTTCGCACTCTAGATGAGATCATTTCACAAATGTTGCGTAAAATCCTCCGATGGTGTTGTTGTGTTCCACAATCGGGTAACCGTCGGGCCCACGACCAATGTATTTTTGCTGTGCGCAGTATTTGGCTTTTAACTCGAGCTCGCAGGCGACCACTTCAGGCGCACCAATTGGCGCAGGAGCAGCCGGCGCCTGTATCGTCGCTTCCGGGAGCTCGAACGCCATGAACTTTTCCTTAGTTAAAGTGAGGGACATCTTTTTAATGGGCATAATCAGATCCGGCAACAGCCGCCCCGGGACGTGCGCTGGGTACCTTTGAATCATTGTACTACACGACATATCTGGCGTTCCGTCGATTGCGTTCAGGATGTTTGCGGCCATACCAAAAGGGAGCATTCCGTGTAGCGAGATACTCTTCAAAGCTGCCTTTACATCGACGTTGGTTTGAGTATCCATTATAGTGAACCATGCCGTGAGGTACGGGGGGAGGATGAAGTGCTCCACTTCTATTGCGGATTGTACTTGGGTTCGTAGATGCTCGATTGAGTAGGCGCCCATGGATTGATCAGCCAGAAGCTGCTGTTCATCAGACTGCTTTTCGCCTGCATAGTTTTTATGGTGTGTAACGCTTTAAGGCCGGACCCTCAGGCCTGGCTGAGTCTAAAGGCCCGACCGTAGCCGAGCTGACAAACGGACCAAACGACGCACACGTGAACCGGGACAAGAAGAGAGGTTTATTTAAACAATTCATCTGATTTTATATAGTTTCGGTTAATAATTAGCAGTATCGGTTTTCAGATCATGGGTTCGTTTGCGTAATGGAATATTACGCAATTATCTCAATGTGGCACACGTTACAGGTGTTTGTTTTTTCCGCGAAGTCCACGTGTTTTCTCGGCCAGCTCTGTTGAATAAATGCAGCATTTATTAGAAAAGTGTGCATTTTGCTTGACTTAATGGCCGAAACTTGGAACTGCTAAGCCAACTTTGTTTTCATACTTCCCTCTATCTAAAGTAACAAACTTGTACTCTCGTCTTTCTTATCTGATGTGTCAATTCTATTGGATTTTAATCCTTCCACTCCCAAGTCAAAACGCAGATTCTCCCAACAGAAGAACATGTATGAGCGATAGAGTGCAATTCGAAATGATATATTAATTTGCTTTCGTCTGAGCAAGGTATAAAAAGCTAGTACGTGCTTTTTGCTGTATGATATATAAGGGGAAATTTCAGATTGATCACAAGTTTACACGGCAAAAGACTCCAGTGAACTTAATCTTTTATTTCTCAAAACATTTCCTATATAACTATTGCTTTTACTTCAAGCACCATAAAGCGAGCAGGTTACAACAAACTGTAACAGGTTGAAGTTCTGTGCTAAAACTAGCGCCAAAGAAACTCATTCTTGAACTTACTAGTATATTTCTAAGAAACAAATTATATTTCTAAGAAACAAAAATCATGCATACCATGCCAAACAGGACGTAATTAACCCTTTCACTCCCAAGAGTGATCAAGTTTAATTTTCTCCTTTAGTTTCTGCAGCACAAATATATCATACAGTAAGGAGAACTTGGGTTTTAATACCTTATTCAGGTGACAGCTGATTCAACTATCAATTCTCATACATCATGCATACATTTTCATCTTAAAAGGTGGTAGAATCTGCATTTTGAACTTGAGAATGAAAAAAATGATTATCTATTATATCAATAGATGATACCGTACCGCTGAAACTTGTGATGTTCCATGCTTTCTTTATTCGCGGTAGCAAACGCCCAATATGTTGAATAACTGCAATTAATAAATGCAATAGTTTGCCAAATTATGACATGGATTCAAGAATATTTCCCCAGTGATGACCTTGATGACTGTTACAACCTTCAAAACGATCACACAGCTGTAGAGACTAGAGTAACTTACAGAATTGCTGACTCAGCATAACCAAGTAAAAGGAGCCATTTCACACCAACTATCATCTACGCCCAGAACACTGAGCTTCTACTCGCTGACCAGGAAAAGGTTGGACCAGGCATTACACTACATCATAAACTGGCATGGCATAATCACATTATACAGAAATATTAACACAGCAAACAAAATCCTGCTTCTGATTAAGCGCACATTTGGAAAGATGACACAATCGACAGTAACATGCAAACTGCTGCTTCCTCCACATTCTCTTCTTTCTTCTCCTTCCCCAGCGAAGAAGCTGACGCAAGAAAGCTGGGGACGAGTGCGAAGCGCGAGCGAGGGGGTTGATGGGAAGGGCAGAAAGAGGAAGAGAACTGCAAATTGTGTATCCACTGACCTCTTAAGGTCTTAATTGGAACATGCCCGTGAAAATTGGTCCCCACATTAAGACTTCCTGCAGATCATTAATAAAAGAAGTACAGAGATGAGTGACCAATAATGATAAAAGGCAAACCAAATGTACGTGGAGCGTCTCCATTCATGTAGACTCCAAACCATCTTTCCTTGGCCTCCAGAAGAACCGCGTTGATTTAATTTTACTTTACGCACTTTTAAAAATTGACTTATCTGAAGTCATTGTTTACTGTGATACCGTCTGAGAAGAGCCAATCTATTATTCAAGACTCAATACCATATGTTGAAAAGCTCTTTAATTTTCTATCAAACACTTTGCTGCTACACATCAGAAAGTCTGACTATCTTCAAAATTTCAAAAGACTCGTTAAGCCTCGCCTTTTTCAGTTAGAAACGATATGATCTTAACACTTGTCCGCTTAACAAAGGTTTGTTTGTACGTACAAATATGTTATATGTGCTATAGCATGATTTACCTGGATCTTTCTCCATGGACTTGGTACCCGGCTGGGAATCTACAACAGACTCCAATGCCAAGGCACAAAATAGTTGCAGAGCAAGAATGTAGACAAACGCTACTTGAAACTTTGAAAACCCCATCTTTAAATCACCAAAACACCTCTTCTTGGTTCCCTGGGTTGACCAAAACACTTTCAAAACTGTAAACACTGTGAAATACACGAATGTTGTTGTGTTTGTTGTTGTTGTTGTTGTTGTTGTTGTTTAATGTTGTTGTTGACGACACATTCTTTTCTGTGTTCAGCATATCCACAACAACCCAACAACCTCACGCACAATATTTCCTACCCACTGGACCAACGGAAATCAAATACATACAATAGTTTACTGCTATATTCAGTATTATAATTAAGCAAATGTCGTGTGTGAAGTCAAACTCAAGGTAGGCTTGGGTCGCGAACAATGTATTGAGCAAACTTTGTCTTCAAGATATTTTTCTATATATATATATAATATATATAGATAAACAGGACCCCGACGATGTAGTCTTTTAGTGCCCTTTGAAAACGAATTCAGACAAAAGCTTGCCACTCCCGTGCCCACGCGCTTTTTCTGCGCTCAGAAATCCTGAACCACATTTGGTCGAGATAAGGAATGTTGAATTAGGAAGTTTAGTAATTAGCTATTAGCGGGTCCAGCAGGCTTGTGAATGAGGTATGAAGACTACCTAGTCAATTGCGGGGCTGAATTTACAAACTCGGAGAACTCACCTGGACACCTCTGAACTGTGCGCGAGTGAAGACCGAATGATGGTTTGGCACAAACGTTTGTCACATTAAGTCAATCGATCTATTGTATTTTCGACAATTAGGACAAAAGGGGCGTGCGCTGCCTCAGTGTCAAAACGAGGCCAAGTGCGAAAGTTATCCTAGAGAAATGAGTTTGATTAATCCATACAGATAAATTAAGACAATGTGGCCTCAATGATAGTTTCCTTTTGCTCATATATTACCAGGCAAATTGGTTTTTTGTTGCTATCGAGATACTTTGCTGAGCAAGTTATGCGGGTTTCGACTTCTTTGCTATGTTGATTAAAATTTAATATTCTTCGTTGTTATCATTGACTGGAAATTAGTTGATTTTCATGAAATACTTAGTTTATTTAGCTCTCTCGAAGTGTTCTTTAAAATGTGCAAACTATGGAACACTTTGAGGGCTTGAAGAAAAAAATATATTTGCAACTTTATTGGTGAAATTTGCATATTTACCGTGTGCCATAATTTGCATACACCAGCCTAACCCCCTTTACGTTTTATCGTTAACAATTTTTGTCAATATTCTCTGTAATACGTTGTCAGCATTCCAGAAATGTAATCGAGCAGTGAAAATTTGTCCGGTGTACTTTCTGCAAAACTAAATCAATCAACTTATAAGCAGTTGTGAGTTGACGAGTTATTGATAAGGTAAAGCGCCTTGGAGCACAAAACGTTAAAATGATTTTTTTCGGCGTTCAGCATATCCCCTGACAACCTCACGTTCAATATTTTCTACCTTCAACTGCTGCACCAACAAAAAAGAATAAATAGAACAGTTGACTTTTATTAACCAAATTTCTCCTGTGAAATTCAAAATTATGGTAGTTTTGTCGCAAGCTATGTATCAAGAAAACTCTGTATGAAAATTACCTTTCGGTATCCAATACTGGAAGTGTATATATGATACTGGAGTTCTAGTCATATTCACCATTTCCGAAATGGATGCGGCCTCGATGCAATAGTTTAAATTAAATTGAAATAATATCCGTGCGGATAATTTAAGACAATGTGGCGTCAATGGTAGTTTCCTTTTCCTCATGTATTACCAGACAAGTTGGGTTTTTGCTGCTATCGAAATGCTTTGCTTAAGCCAGTTATGCCGGTTTGGACTTCTTTGTTATGTCAATCAAAATTGACTATCTTCGTTTTTATCACTGATTGGAAATTAGTTAATTGTCATGAAATAATTACTTGTTTACTTAGTTTATTTAGCTCTCTCAAAGCGATTTTTAAAATAGGAAAACTTATGAAACACTTTCAGGGCTTGGAGACAAAAAAATAAATTTGCAGCTTTATTGCCGAAATTTGCATATTAATATATGCCATATTTTGCATATTCCAGCTTAACCCAATTAACGTTTTATCAATAAAAATTTTTGCCAATATTCTCTGTACGAGCCAGAGCCGCTCAGTAACTAAGGGCCCCCTGCCGATGAACTGGCAAAATTGGCCAGATGCCTGGCCACTATATGTCAACACTGCAACAAAAGCGTCTAGCATTCATTAGTCCCAGGCTCCTAGGGTTTTAAACCAAAAATATTTTGGTCTCTGAATCCAACTTAAATGCAAAAAGTAGGATCTTGAGGTAGTTACTGATAGTAATATTCCCTTTGAATTTAAAAATAAGTTTTAATCTTGGAGAAATTTAACGGTCAAAGTTGGAGTTAGTTAAGGTTAGTCCCAGGCTCCTAGGGTTTTAAACCAAAAATTCTTTGGTCTCTGAATCCAACTTAAATGCATAAAGTAGGATCTTGAGGTAGTAAATGATAATAATCTGCCCTTTGAATTTGAAAATAAGTTTTAATCTTGGAGAAATTAACGGTCAAAGTTAGAATAAGTTAAGGTTAGTCCCAGGCTCCTAGGGTTTTAAACTAAAAATCTTTTGGTCTCTGAATCCAACTTAAATGCATAAAGTAGGATCTTGAGGTAGTAGCTGATAGTAATCTGCTCTTTGAATTTGAAAATAAGTTTTAATCTTGGAGAAATTAACGGTCAAAGTTGGAGTTAGTTAAGGTTAGTCCCAGGCTCCTAGGGTTTTAAACTAAAACTTTTTTGGTCTCTGAATCCAACTTAAATGCAAAAAGTAGGAACTGGAGGTAGTAACTGATAATAATCTGCTCTTTGAATTTGAAAATAAGTTTTAATCTTGGAAAAATTAACGGTCAAAGTTGGAGTTAGTTAAGGTTAGTCCCAGGCTCCTAGGGTTTTAAACCAAAAATTCTTTGGTCTCTGAATCCAACTTAAATGCATAAAGTAGGATCTTGAAGTATTAACTGATAATAATCTGCTCTTTGAATTTGAAAATAAGTTTTAATCTTGGAGAAATTAACGGTCAAAGTTGGAGTTAGTTAACGGTTAGTCCCAGGCTCCTAGGGTTTTAAACCAAAAATTCTTTGGTCTCTGAATCCAACTTAAATGCATAAAGTAGGATCTTGAGGTAGTAACTGATAGTAATCTGCCCTTTGAGTTTGAAAATAGGTTTTAATCTTGGAGAAATTAACGGTCAAAGTTGGAGTTAGTTAAGGTTAGTCCCAGGCTCCTAGGGTTTTAGACCAAAAATCTTTTGGTCTCTGAATCCAACTTAAATGCATAAAGTAGGATCTTGAGGTAGTAACTGATAATAATCTGCCCTTTGAAGAAAACAGAAGAAGAACTAATGGCTATGACATGTTCAGTGGTTGCTACACAGAAGTGTCGGACAAAAGGATGGTATTAATAACTTGTCTATGAGTATACGGTTGATAATCTTATTCTTCACATGATTTGTGCGACACTTGGACGATGCGTTTTCATATATCGTTTTTGCTGTTTACACGAAAATAGAAACAGCCGGAACGTTTTGAGAACGATCCACTTTTGGCTGCGTTTTCGAATTGATGCGTTTTCATTGCCGAATTCGATCGTTTTCGTACAACAAACAGGAGATAAAAACGCATCCCTGTAAACGCAATGAACCTTTATTGTAATTCCCATTTTTACTCGCGCTAATGATAGATATCTAACTATAAGATGGCCTTCGGAGTAATGCATACCCAGATGAATTGAAAAACCCTTGCCCATTTGTTCAAAGCACAGCCGGTCTAATCCTTTTAGAAATAGGAAAAATTTTGCTGACGCACAACGCCTATTTTTTTTTTTTTTTTTTTTTTTTTTTGCAGAAGTTCACATACAGATTCTCCCAACGTTGTGAGAAGAGAATGTATGAATAATTGATAGTATCATTAGTTTCTGTTTGAGTAAGTTGTCCAAACTGTATAAAATATCACTGATGAGGAGAATGAAAGAAAAAATTGAAGTTGATTACTTTTGAGGCGAAAGGTAACAAAGGTATATTCCTGAATCTGTCTTTATTAAGCTACAAGAAAACATTAGCTTCGTGGAGTTTATTTGTATTAAACGCGCGCTATCGCAGTTTTACCGCGAGCTTGTCACGAACGCCTCCTGCGCCAGAACAAGATCTTTAGTTGGTCTTTAATCAAAACCCCGCAGTTTGTTTACCATGCATCTGTAATATTATATTATTTATTATTATAGTATATTCTGTATATTATATTAGCTTTGGTTTAATATGATAGACCGAAACCCAGGCTTTATAACATTTAAAAAGAAATACGGGTTTGAGACACAGAGTAAATAAACATAATTATAGCCGCATACCTCTGGTGCCCTGCTGTCATTATAGAACATAACTTGTCCTCCTTTATAAATGGACTCAAAACGGTAGTAGTGTGACAACTTGTGATCTGTAGGCGATTGGTACGGTATACAAACGCTTGAACCTTCCCCTTGGTCGACAATAAGTTCAATCGCCGCCACTGCCTCGTTTAAATTGGTGACCGCGGTCATCCCAAGAGGTCCCGTGACTTGCTTTTGAACGTCTCCTGCAGATTTGTGGTACAAAAAGTGGCAGATTTAAGCTACAAGTGTTATTATCCACCTGCGAGATTGCCTACAAATGTTCGAGTCAGCCGGTCATTGCACCAGAAATAGGCTAGAAGCAAATATTCAAGTTGTGTTATCATATTTTGTCTAACGCTTATAAAACCCTTACGACTAAGCCAGATAAATATAATATATAACTAAATGTTAACGTTATTTAGTTCAATACATTTTCTATAACGTTAAGTGTTGTGTGGTACTAAAAGTATGGAAAGAGTAGGGTTGGGTCACTGACTCATTGTGGGAGATGGACGTTCCGGGCAATGAGCTCCTGCAAATTAAAGTATTATAATGGTGCCTGTAAATATTGTCGAATTTCTCTCGTGGGCTTCGCATTCTAGATGAGTCATTTCACAAATGACATTTGCGTAAAATCCCCCGATAGTGTTGTTGTGTTCCACAATCGGGTAACCGTCGGGTCCAGGACCAATGTATTTTTGCTGTGCGCAGTATTTGGCTTTTAACTCGAGCTCGCAGGCGACCACTGCAGGTGCACCAATTGGCGCAGGAGCAGCCGGCACCTCTATCGTCGCTTCCGGGAGCTCGAACGCCATGAACTTTTTCTTGGTTAAAGTGAGGGACATCTTTTTAATGGGCATACGCAGATCCGGCAACAGCCCCCCCCCCGGTACGTGCGCTGGGTACCTTTGAATCATTGTACTACACGACATGTCTGGCGATCCGCCGATTGCGTTCAGGATGTTTGCGGCCATACCAAAATGGAGCATTTCTTGTAGCGAGATACTCTCCAAAGCTAACTTCACTTCCTCGTTGGATGGAGTTTCCATTATACTGAACCATGTTGTTTGTATCATGGGGCAACCTTCTCCAAAGACGCAGATTTTTGTTCTTATGATTTTTTGCGTTTTGCGTAACATGAATGCAGTGATAAACCCGCTTCTTACTGTGTACAGTTTTGGGAAAATACGCGGGAAAGTGAAACAACATCTGCGCATGACTTCGTGCGGTTTTTTTCCCCGCGCTTTCTTGGTACAGCGATGAAACGGGCACTTCTCAGGTTGAACTTGTATCCGTCGTAAGAGCTTTCCCAATTCGTAAGACGCGTTGCCGTGGGCCACCTATGTAAATTCGCCCGTAACATTTGTATAGCGCGGTTGGTATCAATAATTTGGTCCAGTGTGTGAAAAACGTTTTATCGTGCACAACAAGTAGTTGTCCACTCATTATAACTGTCGCATTTTCATGGTCGTCGACAACTATATGTACCAGGCGAAAAAAAAAAAATAAATAAAAATAAAAATAAAACGCTCTCTCTTTTAACGTTTAAACGTTTTATTTGGAGTTGCAAATGCTCCGATCACATTGTAACCTGATGCATCGTGTACGATCACTAATCTAAATCGTACGTTTTATTAGTCTAAAACGAGAAGCGCGTTCTCCTATTTTAATTAAACTCCATCTTAGTGAGTCCCCTCCAACACAGCCAGAGGAAGTCCACTGGAACTCCCAGCCGAAGTTGCGAGAAGAGAATTCTGACCTCGACAGGTCATCCGATGAATACGTCGGGTGGACTGACGCAGTCATATGTTGGACCCCCAGCGAAGCCTGTGAACGGGCCGGATGGTATGGGTGTGTTTAAAAGATTCCTCAACTTGGTTCCCACATCAAACATCTGGGAGATAGCTTCTCTAATATTGCCAGGAGACCCATTAAAGGTATCGTGTAGCATTTGGAGGAGACGAGTGTAACTTTCATTGAATTCTTCCGCCTTCTGTCGCACATCCGAGCCCTCGGGGTACATCTGCATTCTTGGGTTCGGAACCATGTTAAACACTTCACTGGGGTTAAATGGGATCACTGTCCCATTGAAGTAGTACATGACCCCATGGCAGATCTGTAAATGCAAGCAAATTTGTGAAATAGCCCTAAATCGTTGACAAATTTAATAATTTGTCAAAAAAAAAAAAAAAAAAAAAAAAAACAGAAGAAGAACTAGTGGCTATGACATGTTCAGTAGTTGCTACAAAGAAGTTTCGGACAAAAGGATGGTATTAATAACTTGTCTATGAGTATACGGTTGATAATCTTATTCTTCACATGATTTGTGCGACACTTGGACGATGCGTTTTCATATATCGTTTTTGCTGTTTACACGAAAATAGAAACAGGCGGAACGTTTTGAGAACGATCCACTTTTGGCTGCGTTTTCGAATCGATGTGTTTTCATTGCCGAATTCGATCGTTTTCGAATGACAGGAGATAAAAACGCATCCCTGTAAACGCACTGGGCCTTTGTTGTATTTCTCAGGTTTACTCTCGCTAATAATAGATATCTGTTAACTATTAGATGGCCTTCGGAGTACTGCAAACCCAGATGAATTAAAAACCCTTGCCCAGTTATTCAAATCACAGCCGGTCTAATCCTTCTAGAAATCAGAAGATAACATTTTTGGGCTTATGTGCACTTTAAAAAGAAATACGGGTTTGAGACAGAGTAAATAAACATGATTATAGCTGCATACCTCTGGTGCTCTGCTGTCATTATAGAACATAACTTGGTGTCCTTTATAAATGGACTCAAAACGGTAGTAGTGTGACAACTCGTAATCTGTAGGCGATTGGTACGGTATACAAACGCTTGAACCTTCCCCTTGGTCGACAATAAGTTCAATCGCCGCCACTGCCTCGTTTAAATTGGTGACCGCGGTCATCCCAAGAGGTCCCGTGACTTGCTTTTGAACGTCTCCTGCAGATTTGTGGTACAAAAAGTGGCAGATTGAAGCTACAAGTTTTATTACCCACCTGCTAGATTGCCTAAATAATGTTCAAGTCAGTCAGTCATTGCACCAGAAATAAGCTAGAAGCAAATATTCAAGTTGTGTTATCGGCATAGTTTATCTAACGCTTATAAAACCCTTACGACTAAGGCAGATACTCATATAAGTAAATATAAATGTAATTTAGTTCAATACATTTTCTCTATTAACTTTAAGTGTTGTGTGGTGTTAAAAGTATGGAAAGAGTAGGGTTGGCTCACAGACCCATTATGGGAGATGGACGTTCCGGGCAATGAGCTCCTGCAAATTAAAGTATTATAATGGTACCTGTAAATATTGTTGAATTTCTCTCGCGAGCTTCGCATTCTAGATGAGTCATTTCACAAATGACATTTGCGTAAAATCCCCCGATGGTGTTGTTGTGTTCCACAATCGGGTAACCGTCGGGTCCAGGACCAATGTATTTTTGCTGTGCGCAGTACTTGGCTTTCAACTCGACCTCGCAGGGGACCACTGCAGGTGCGCCAGTTGGCGCAGGAGCAGCAGGCACCTTGATCGTCTCTTCCGGGAGCTCGAACACCATGAACGTATTCTTGGTTAAAGTGAGGGACATCTTTTCAATGGGCACACGCAGACCCGGCAACAGCCCCCCCGGGACACGCGCTGGGTACCTTTGAAACAATGTACTACACGACATGTCTGGCGATCCGCCGATTGCGTTCAGGATGTTTGCGGCCATACCAAAATGGAGCATTTCTTGTTCCGAGATACTCTTCAAAGCTTCCTTCACTTCCTTGTTGGTTGGAGTGTCCTTTATACTGAACCATGCCGTCAGGTACGGGGGGAGGATGAAGTGCTCCACTTCTATTGCGGATTGTACTTGGGTTCGTAGATGCTCGATTGAGTAGGCGCCCATGGATTGATGAGCCAGCAGCTGCTGTCTATCAGACTGCTTTTTGCCTGCATAGCTTCTACGGTGTTTTCCATTTCCACGACGTTCACACTGTTTCTCGGCCAGCTCTGTTGAATAAATGCAGCATTTATTAGAAAAGTGTGCATTTTGCTTGACCTAATGGCCGAAACTTGGAACTACTAAGCCAACTTTTTTTTTCATACTTCCCTCTATCTAAATTAACAAACTTGTACTCTCACCTTTCTTATCTAATGTGCCAATTCTATTGGATTTTATTCCTTCCACTCCCAAGTCAAAACGCAGATTCTCCCAACAGAAGAATATGTATGAGCAATAGAGTGCAATTCGAAATAATATATTAATTTGCTTTCGTCTGAGCAAGGTATCAAAAGCTAGTACGTGCTTTTTGCTGTACGATATATAAGGGAAAATTTCAGATTGATTTACACGGCAAAAGACTCCAGTGCACTTAATCTTTTATTTCTGAAAACATTTCCCATATAAGTATTGCTTTTACTCCAAACACCATTAAGCGAGCTAGGTTACAACAAACTGTAACAGGTTGAAGTTCTGTGCTAAAACTAGCGCCAAAGAAACTCATTATTGAACTTACTGGTATATTTCTAAGAAACAAAAATCATACATACAGTGCCAAACAGGACGTGATTTACCCTTTTACTCCTGCAAACTGTGTATCCACTGACCTTTTAAGGTGGCTTAATAGGGTTTTCAGACGAAATTTCGCGTGGGCACCAAAATCACATGAAATAAAAACCTGACTTTCGTAATTCTTTGGAGGACATCTGAATTTAACAAGAAATTCTAAAACTGGAGATAAAAAACAGTTTTACGATGCGTGCACGTTCTTCGTGCCACGAAGTAAACATAGCTTGCGAAGCCTTTGAACCAAACTCAGTACACGACGGCTTTACTTGAATGATCGCCGATCTTTCATATCACTTTACCTTCATGATGTATAGAACTCAACTGAATCAGCTTGAAAGTATTTTTTCTGCACATTCTGTAAGGCCAGTAACTAAACAAGCAACACACGATGAACAAGTTCTACAATTCAGATTTTATTCTGTTTGACTTTGAAATGAACAGCCGTGACAAACGCGGTTCGGAAGGTCATTTCGGCAATCAGTGCAATGGACAAACCAGTCATTCGGCCTAGTCACAACACTAACATAAGCATAATTCGTGGTTGACATATCTAGTACGAGCTTCTCAAGACAGAACTTCAGGAATTGCATAGTGTTATTTCCTTTTAGTTTCCCGCACCTAGGAAACTTGCTGTACTTGCCGGCGTGCGATCGCCGCTTTCTCCTCGTGTTTACATGCAGTTATGCGCATGCTCCACAGGTAAAATGCGATTGTTGACGTCAGCATGAGTCAAAAAAGTGCAATTTTCAGGTTGATTTTCTCCGGTTCCAATCGGTGAATATTTTTTAAACTGCGCACAAACAAGGATACAATCTACACCTCTTCGTAGTAGAATTTTCTAAAAATTCTACAAGTTGGAACTTTACATTTTGTCAAAAAACGAAAATTGCCCAATAGCGGAAATTCCAACTTTGTAACCCCCAGTTTTTTTCGTACCTATTTTTACCTTCTTAGAATTCTGATACTTACTTAGAACATGCCCGTGAAAATTGGTCCCCACATTAAGACTTCCTGCAGATCATTAATAAAAGAAGTACAGAAAAGAGTGACTAATAATGATAAAAGGCAAACCAAATCTTTTCTTGGCCTCCAGAAGAACCACGTTGACTTAGTTTTACTTTACGCACTTTTAAAAATTGACTTATCTAAAGTCATTGTTTACTGTGATACCATCTGAGAAGAGCCGACCTCCTATTCAAGACTCAATACCATATGTTGAAAAGCTCTTTAATTTTTTACCAAACAGTTTGCCGCTACACATCAGAAAGTCTGACTACTCGCTAAGCCTCACCTTTTTCAGTTAGAAACGATATGATTTTAACATTTGTCCGCTTAACAAAGGTTTGATTGTACGTACAAATATGTTATATGTGCTATAGTATGATTTACCTGGATCTTTCTCCATGGACTTGGAACCTGGCTGGGAATCTACAACACACTCCAATGCCAAGGCACAAAATAGTTGCAGAACAAGAATGTAGACAAGCGCTACTTGAAACTTTGAAAAGCCCATCTTTAAATCACCAAACACTTCTTCTTGGTTCCCTGGGTTGACCAAAACACTTTCAAAACTGTAAACACTGTGAAATACACGAATGTTGTTGTTGTTTAATGTTGTTGTTGACGACACATTCTTTTCTGTGTTCAGCACATCCACAACAACCCAACAACCTCACGCACAATATTTCCTACCCACTGGACCAACGGAAATCAAATACATACAATAGTTCACTGCTATATTCAGTATTATACTTAAGCAAACTTTGAGTGTGAAGTCAAAATCAAGGAAGGTTTGGGCCGCAAACTTTGTCCGCAAGATATTTTTGGTATCCAGTGTAACAAAGAGGATTCTAGTTATAATCGTTTAGATAAACAGGACCCCGACGATGTAACCTTAGTGCCCTTTGAAAACGAATTCAGAGAAAAAGCTTGCCACTCCCGTGCCCACGCGCTTTTTCTGCGCTCAGAACTCCTGAGAACCACATTTGGTCGAAATGAGGAATGCTGAATTAGGAAGCCCGTTGTCATGTTGCGTCAAATTGGCATCAATCTGTCTTTCCGGTATTTCCGGAGTGTTGTAACGCACTATTTTTGCTCGCGGGGGCCTGGGGCCCAAGCGAGCTTAAAAACGCAAATTTTTCTTTTTTTTGTTTTTGTCGGTCGAGAATCAGCACACGGTGATTGGTTCATATTATCACGCGCTAAGCGATGACGTAATTGACTTCGCTAAACAACTCGAGATGTGGCCAGTGAATTGCTCGTTACTTGTGTGTAAAAGTTAACTGCATCCCATCCAAACTCAACACCATTTGGCTCTGTGGAATATGCACGGATAAACTGGATTTTCGGGAACGATTTTGGCTCGCGTTCACCGCGGAAGCTTTGAGAATAGCCGTAAACAAATATTTGATGGATACCGCTGGGGGATTGCTAATACCTCTGTCGCCGATAAATATTTAGTCCCGACGAAACTTTCTGTGGCGACACGAAATACTTTTGGGAAGATAACAGGGCGAAAACAGAAAACAGACGCTTTATGCTTTACTCTGTACATGACATCTGTTGCCTCATAGAATTCTTCTGCGTATCGTACATTGCCTGTTGAAGTGTTTCTTTCATTCGATCATGTAGCCTTTGTATCGCAATGTTCATTAAATACCAGAAATGAAAAATACACCGAAATAATTGAGGATTGAGTTTGCAGTCACAAATGGACTGAACACACTGTGAACAAAGTAAACATCTCTCGTGTGACATTCCTCGCTTTCAATTTTATATTTGTTACAGAACACGAATACTCGAAAGCCTGATAGAAGAAACGTATTGAGTTAATAAAAGAAAACACATAAGTAGTGAAGCGAAGGCAGGATTAATCCTGGCCTCTGATTAGAAATAAGAGTACGTCAAGTGTCATAATCAATTGTGCATAAAAGATATGTGGGAGTTTACACTTCAGTGTAAACTTGAATTAACAACCTGAGCTTGCGTTACTGGCTTGCCCACATATTATTAGCATTAGCCATAGCTTGCCATCGACACATCGGCATTTTACAATATCTTGTTGACAGCTTAATAGCCTTATCTCTGCAGCACATGTTGGAATGCTTTTAGAACCTGATACATTCCGTATCACTTACGCATTGGTCCTTTTAGTTGAGCTTGTGTGGCGATACACATATCTGTAGTGCAGTTATTTTCCCGTCCCACCCATAGCCCATTAAACTGGTGACTGGCCTCGGGTGCTCACCTGCCAGTGCTACACAACTTGCTGGTGAATGTGGGTCTGCGATCCCACGAGCATTTCACTAGCTGACTCATCCCCCACGCCTAGTGTGGTAGCACCTCACTAGCTGGCTCATCCCTGCGCCTCTGGCTTCTGAGCTCCCAAGTACCAGTCACCCATTTAACTGCAATTTGTCTGAGTGTAATTATTTCACTGCCTACTTCTTTCGCATGCGAAATGGGTGTTAATCACGCATTCTCAAGATGCAGGGTCGCTCAACCTTTAAGAAGCAAGTGTATGAGTGTTGTAATAATAATTTTTAGTTTAATCAAGGTGTCAAAAGCCAAGTTCTCTATACTGTGTGATATTTTTATGGTGAGAAACTGGTAGTCTCTCTTGGGAGTTCCGCTCTTGTCCCCTACTTTCCATTTTATATTCTGGTCTCGAACCAACTCACGCCGCGAGCTCACTGGCAAGGCCAGTCTAGTTCTAAAAGTAACAGCATCAAAGAACAGATTTCCAATCACACATACTGAATATTCTAATGGTAAAATAGCGAAAACTTTTAACGAAAAATACTAGAATGAAGGGACTATATTTAATTGAGTCATTTCCAAGTGGGATCATACCATCACGCCCCACCGTGACACTATCTGAAAAACAGAGTTTAATTATCACCAACGGCTGCGGTTCCGTGGGATAGCATTTTCCGTACGCCGTGAAGAATGATCAAATCGCTTAGTTTCACGACAAGATCCCAGATGGATTTGACTCGTCATACAGCAATACCTAATTGATTTTGTATCAGATTTCTGTGTGATTCATTCAGGGTAACATCTGTGCAAAAAACTGCCACCCACATTATCTCGTTTTAATATCGAACATGAAAAGGGAATGCAGTCAAACTTTTCTAATACGGACAGCGAAGGGTCAGAAATTAGTGTCCATATTGTAGTGCTCTCCGCATTATAGATATTAGGTCATTCTAAAACAAAATCCTAATACAACAACAACTTATAATCATAACAAGGCTAATTGCCGACTGCAGCTTTTATTGTATGAACAAAAGACGATGGATTACATTTTTATAATCTCCTATCACTCTGTCACAAATAGGAAGTTGTTACAGCCGTTTCGGTTTCAAGTTTGGTATGTAGTCTCCTGTCGAGTTTTTGACCGTTTCGGACATTTTTTTTTTTTCGTTATGCATTGCCTTACTGAAGAGATGGACAAGCAATAAAACCACTAAGCAAAAAACAGCATACAGGGTTGCATTGTGTGTGTGTGTGTGTGTGTGTGTGTGTGTGTGTTTGAGAGGGGGTGGGGGCTGGGAATTGTGGGGGGCTGGATCGAGTTTGTATGGAGCCATTTTATCATTAGAGTATTCAGTGTGTGTGATTGGAAATCTGCTCTTTGATGCTGTTACTATAAAGAATGAATGCGTTACAACACTCCGGAAATACCGGAAATACCGGAAATACCTGTGCTCAAAGACAGATGATGCCAACTTGACGCAACACGACAACGGGCTTGTTTATTTGAACAATAGGTTCAATAATCATCCTTCATAGGTATTAGTTATTGCGGTAAATTTTAGTTAAAAATTCGTTGTTTCGTTGTTTCGTGTTTTAGTAACACCCCTTATTGTAGCATATAAACTACAAAAGGATTATATCAAATCAGGAAACGAAGGATAAACTGCAAAAAGGATTATATCAAATAACTAACTTTTAGCAAAATGGACAAGGCTGTGTTTTCACTATGACACTTTAAACTGGTGTAACGCGAAAATTCCGGAAATTCTAATGAAAACACCTAAGATGTAACTCGCGTAAATTTTCATTAGTGTAAATTGCAAAGTGTTTTCACCGGGATTTTTGAGTTATAATTACCGGAAACCGAGCAAAAATACACGACCTGAAAAGATGGTGTAACGCGGTGTGTACTTAAGCATAGCCAATTGCAGCGCTCCATTTTCTGCCAAGCTGTCAAATACTGTACACACCCAACTTTAACAAAATCAAGACGTCTTTCTCAGCGCCACAAAGCAACAGCCACTCGCTTTTCTACAGTTATTGCCCGGCGTAAAATCGTGTCTTGTCGCATTATGTGTGGACCAACCAGTCCGCAAATGAAGTGAAATGTATTCTTGTTGACACGAAAATGTTCACGCCACAAATTGTCCCCATACTGGTTAAGCAACATTTGCTCAAACCAAAATTGAGGTCTGAAACGAACCTATACCACTTTGGCTCTTCTCCGAGGCTCAACTTGTCTACGTACAGATTTAAATGCCCTATCTGCTGCCTCCGATTTTGCAGTAAATGCTGCCTTAATCGGTGAAATTGTCGCCTTCGTCGTCGCAAGCGAGCGAGACTACGAACTGCCGCGACAAGCAACAGAATTACAAACACCGCATTCTCTTCTCCCGCCATCTTTCAAAACATGTGCTTTGTAGAAAACGGAAGTGATGACAGATCATATGTCAACTTAACATTTCTGATTTCAGTGGAGAAAACAGTGGCGCGCCTACACTAGTGTTAGTTGGTCAGCAAACAAAACCCTCGAGGAAAATTACGCCAGTAAATTTCGCTAGTGAAAACACAACCTATATCAAGGATGCACTTATAGAGGCACTTGTGGACTAATCGACTTGTGGTTAAGCTTGACCAGTCTGCAGTCTGCATTTGTCCGACACCGCGAAATTTGCCATAATCATAACACCCTCGTATTTCTAGTAACTAGGATATCTAAAGATAGTGATTGCTGCGCTGGTTTTAGTGTAAGTCGCATAACTGTAGTTGGGAGGACATTGCTTTTGTTGGATAGCAACTTATCTACTGGACATGGTTTCGCATTGAACAACTGGGGCCTACTGTATTCAACAGTACACAACAAGTCACCCATGTGGAAAGGAAGAACTCGCGCAGAACGTGTTGTTGTTGAGAAGTCAAGTGTCGCCACAGGCGGCCCAAGCTCGGTGACGAAGTGGCGTAACTCAAGATTATAAGGAAATGTATGGGGATTTTACCGATCCACGGAAAATCACAAAATTTGAAAAACGTTCGCTACCTGTTGGTAGTTCCCGCCGATGTTTCCATCACCCAAAAGAAAGAGAAGACCGGAAACTCCGTTGGCGAGAGGTCGTCACTCGTTCGGGTAAAGCATCAGAGCACGTGAAATCGTGGCAGTTTGAAAACATGTCGTTTGATTTGAGAGCTTGCGGGTAGCGCGAATCTGTCCAAACATCGATATGATGAGGGAGATTTATCGGGGAATGGCGTGGTTGAGAAATTTTTTCATTCTCAAATTTTGTGATTTTCCGTGGATCGGTAAAATCCCCATAGACTGGCGTTGCCAGTGATCTCGCGGCGTTACATTTCTTTATAATCTTGAGTTACACAACACTTCGTCACCGAGCTTGGGCCGCCTGTGGTGTCGCAAAGTATTTTGGTTGCAAGCGCGTGAGGCAGTGTGGTCTAATTGCAAACGGACGCAATCAAGCGACCTTCCCGCTAAGAGATTTCAAGAGTGCATCTTACCTTTAACCCTTGGAACTGCACCGAACCAGCTACAGAGAAACACAGACTGTACTTGATAATCTGTAAACAGAAATAACAAGTCAATCATGCTAGCTGGGCAGTGTCAGTTTTCACAGCACTTGCGTCAGTGCAGGAGTTTGTAAAAAGGAACAACTTGTCAATCTTGACAGCTTGAATGGCAGGAATGTGTAACTGGACCGGCTGGCGCTATTTTGGTCATGATGTCAGTGTTTCGGCGTGTCTATAATCAGTTCTTTGCTTTTACTAGGAATACGATAATCGCAGATACCCCCTCGCTCTGGCGTTGGACTATTACTTTGGTACTGCTCAACAAGAGCAACCTTTGTTTTACCGAAGTTTTGACACAATCATTTCTTCGAAGTCACTGAATGCTGCACCACACAACGAAAGGAGAAAAATATGGTGTGTATTTGCGCTTCATGCTGTCTACCAGGCACATAAGGCGCCCATTGTAAATATATTATTTAACAAACAAAAGGTGTCCTTTGTCATTATTTAGCTGTTTATATCATATAATACAATGCTGATTTCAACAATTGCTTTGCAGGAGAAATCAAAGTTCGCACTATTTCATATAATACGCGCTGTCCAAATTCATTGAAGTTCTTATTTGATATAAGCGTGTTTGTCCATTTTACTAAAAGTTAGTTATTTGATATAATCCTTTTTGCGGTTTATCCTTCGTTTCCTGATTTGATATAATCCTTTTGTGGTTTATATCCTACAATCAGGGGGTGTTACCAAATCACGAAACAGCGAAACAACGAAACAACGAAACAACGAAACAGCGAAACATCTATTTATTAACTAAAATTAACGGTAATAACAAATACCGAGACTATTACAGGGAAACAACTAAAATTTACTGCAATAGCTAATACCTATATATGAAGGATGATTATTAAACCTATTGCTCAAATAAACAATTCACCCCACGCAGTGTCAGAATAGTCAAAGAGTGGTTGAATCAGTGTGTTGTAAACACACGTTGCCGCATTCAGTGTGAGACATGTGCGTATACGAGCCAGTATGCTCAGCCGCCTGCTTGCCTTGCTGCTTATTGATTCGATGTTTTTCTTCCAGTTTAGATTCTCGTCTAGTGTCACGCCTAAGTAATCAAATTTCGGGACGTGCTCTATTTCCTCCCCTGTCAATGTTATGTTAAAGGCGGTAGCTTTGTTGAGTTTTTGCCTTGTTCCAAGAAGCATACTCTTTGTTTTGGATCTGTTGAGAATGAGCCTGTTTGAATTCATCCATTCTACAATTTTGTCAAAGTCGTCTTGCACAGCTCTTTCGATATCACCGGAGGGAAAATCTGAATAGCATATTACTGTGTCATCTGCGTACATACTAATGAAGCAGTTTTGGAGACAATTTGGAAGGTCGTTTATGTAAAGTATAAAAATCAAAGGTTCAAGAATTGATCCTTGTGGTACTCCGAAATTTACACTTACAGTTAGATGAAAGGTTGTTTTGAAATTGCACTTTTTGATTCCGAGTGGTTAAATGATCGTGGAACCAAACCAGACTTGATCCTCACTCCATAATGCTCCAGTTTATGAAGTAGGCATCCATGATCTACAAGATCAAAGGCCTTCCTTAGGTCTATAAATAGAGACCCCGTTAGTTTCTGATTGTCCATATTCTGTAGAATTTGGTCAGTTAGGAATACCACTGCCGTTTCCGTAGAGTGCTGCTTCCTGAAGCCCGATTGATGTGCGGAGAAAGCTCTGTGTTCCTTTAGGAATGATACTAGTTGCATTTGTACAGTGCGCTCCATTATCTTTAATAGAAGATGAAGCACTGAAATTGGGCAATAGTTATTTTCTTCGCATTCTGGGCCGGACTTGTAGATTGGTATCACTCTGGCTGTTTTCCATTCAGATGGGATCATGCCCGTTTCGATCGTCAGGTTTATGATGTATGTTATGGGCTTTGCTATTTCTAGGCCTGCGTCTTTCAGGAGTCTAGCGGGAATACCATCTAGGCCACTAGCCTTACTTGACTTAAGATATTTTAGTTCCTTCAATACAAAACTTTCTGTAGTGTTCTGTAGTGCAAAGTCTTTGTTTACTCTCGGGGTTAGGATCTTGGGCATTGTAGTATTTGATCTAAAGCGTTGGCAAAGTGTATCAGCTATTGTTGTAAAGAATTTGTTGAAATTGGATGCCGCCAGTGTTCACCTTTCCTTTTTTTGGCAAGATTTCATTTAGGGTTTTCCACATTTCTTTTGAGCTTTGTTTTCCTGATAATTGTGTCGAATAATAGCAGCTCTTTTCTTTCCGAAGTTTCATTGTGATCGCATTTCGTATTCTTTTGTAGCTGCTCTAGTGAATCTCTTTGTTTGTGCAGATGGCTTTTTTGTGCTGGTAGTCACGCTGCTTCATTAGCTCCTTTATTGATGGTGTTATCCAGGGTAATGATTTGCCGCGTACGCGACGAATTTCAACTGGAGCGTGGGTATCGGCTGCTGTCATAAACATATCCCGAAAGGAATTTCAGGCATCCTTCGCGCTTGACTCAAGTTCAATAATATTCCAAGGGATATTTTTGAGGTCTGAAGTAAATATATCGCTGTCGTAACTTTTGTAATTCCTGGCTTTGACAGTTTTTGGCGGTGGAAAAATTAACAGCGAAATGTTGTGTTCCTCTATACAGAACGAAAATCTCGCCGTTAATTAACGACAAAATGTTGTGTTCCTCTAGATACAGACAGTAAATGTCGCCGTTAATTAACGGCGAAATGTTGTGTTCCTCTATACAGAACGAATTTTTGTCGGTATAAGGATCATTCCGACAAGATGTTTTGGCGATATTTTTTTGCGTATGTATATAAAGTTTATCACGAAATTTGCCATAATCATAACACCCTCGTATTTCTAGTAATAAAGCTGTACCTGGGAATCCGAACTTCAGCGACCTCCCCGCTAAGAGATTTCAAGAGTGCATCTTACTTTTAACCCTTAGAACTGCACCGCACCAGCTACAGACTGTACTTTATTTAAGTGCACTGAAATCTGTAAACGGAAATAACAAGTCAATCATGCTAGCTGGGCAGTGTCAGTTTTCACAGCACTTGCGTCCGTGTAGGAGTTTGTAAACAGGAACAACTTGTCAATCTTGACAGCTTGAATGGCAGGAATGTGTAACTGGACCGGCTGGCGCTATTTTGGTCATGATGTCAGTGTTTCGGCGTGTCTATAATCAGTTCTTTGCTTTTTGCTGCGCAGCGAGCGAAGCAGCAGTTCATATTTCTTACACAGAAAAAATCTCAATTCGCTTGACTGCTTCCGTTTGCAATTAGACCACACTGCCTCACGCGCTTGCAACCAAAATGCTTTGCGACACCACAGGCGGCCCAAGCTCGGTGACGAAGTGTTGCGTAACTCAAGATTATAAAGAAATGTATGGGGATTTTACCGATCCACGGAAAATCACAAAATTTGAGAATGAAAAAATTTCTCAACCACGCCATTCCCCGATAAATTTCCCTCCTCATATCGATGTTTGGACAGATTCGCGCTACCCGCAAGCTCTCAAATTAAACGACATGTTTTCAAACTGCCACGATTTCACGTGCTCTGATGCTTGACCCGAACGCGAGTGACGACCTCTCGCCAACGGAGTTTCCGGTCTTCTCTTTCTTTTGGGTGATGGAAACTCAGCGGGAACTACTAACAGGTAGCGAACGTTTTTCAAATTTTGTGATTTTCCGTGGATCGGTAAAATCCCCATACATTTCCTTATAATTTTGAGCTACGCAACACTTCGTCACCGAGCTTGGGCCGCCTGTGGCGACACTTGACTTCTCAACAACAACACGTTCTGCGCGAGTTCTTCCTTTCCACATGGGTGACTTGTCGGGTGCTGTTGAATACAGTAGGCCCCAGTTGTTCAATGCGAAACCATGTCCAGTAGATAAGTTGCTATCCAACAAAAGCAATGTCCTCCCAACTACAGTTATGCGAGATTACACCAAAACCAGCGCAGCAATCACTATCTTTAGATATCCTAGTACTAGGAATATGATAATCGCAGATACCCCCTCGCTCTGGCATTGGACTATTACTTTGGTACTGCTCAACAAGAGCAACCTTTGTTTTACCGAAGTTTTGACACAATCAATTCATTTCTTCGAAGTCACTGAATGCTTCACCACACAACGAAAGGAGAAAAATATGGTGTGTATTTGCGCTTCATGCTGTCTACCAGGCACATAAGGCGCCCATCGTAAATATATTATTTAACACACAAAAGGTGTCCTTTGTCATTATTTAGCTGTTTATATCAAATAATGTAAAATACACACATACAGTAAAATCACTTATATCCCCCGGGGGGGGGGGGGGGGTACTTAATAGGAATTTGGGTAGGGGGGTTCCGCTGACTCTATAAAACCCTGACCCTATTCAAGACACAAAAATGGAAATTTTGCTACCCTGTCTAAGGCAAAGTGCTTTAATTTGATACCCTGTTCAAGACTAAGTTTAGATAAGTTAGCCTGCGTTGCACGCGTTTCCACTGGAGCATACAAAGAAATCGCGCGAAAATGGCGAGAGCAAAAATGTGGTTGAGGGGGGAGGGGAAGAGGAGAAAATCTTCGGAAAATAACCCTGTTGAAGACGCGAAAATGTAAAATTTGATACCCTGTTTAAGACAGAAGACCCTGAAAATGATACCCTATCGGGCGGAACGTCCCTATATAGGAAATATATGGGAGTACCCCCCCCCCCCCCCCCCCCCGGGCTTATATCATACAATACAATGCTGATTTCAAACAATTGCTTTGAAGGAGAAATCGAAGTTCGCATTATTTCATATAATACGCGCTGTCCAAATTCATTGAAGTTCTTATTTGATATAAGCGTGTTTGTCCATTTTGCTAAAAGTTAGTTATTTGATATAATCCTTTTTGCAGTTTATCCTTCGTTTCCTGATTTGATATAATCCTTTTGTGGTTTATATGCTACAATCAGGGGTGTTTCTAAAACACGAAACAGCGAAACAACGAAGCAACGAAACAACGAAACAACGAAACAACGAAACAGCGAAACAGCTAATTGCTTGCGGGGGCCTGGGGCCCAACTCGAGCTTAAAAACGCAAGTTTTTGTCGGTCGAGAATCAGCACACGGTGATTGGTTCATATTATCACGTGTAATTGACTCCAGATGTCATGTACAGAGTAAAGCATAAAGCGTCATTGTTAATTGTACGGCTAAAGCTCACCGTAGCTTTGGTTTCTGTTTTCGCCCTGTTATCTTCCCAAAAGTATTTCGTGTCGCCACAGAAAGTTTCGTCGGGACTAAATATTTATCGGCGACAGAGATATTGGCAATCCCCCAGCGGTATCCATTAAATATTTGTTTGCGGCTATGATGGATTTGACTCGTTATACAGCAATACCTAATTCATTTTGTAAGATTTCTGTGTGATTCATTCAGGGTAACATCTGTGCAAAAAACTGCCACCCACATTATCTCGTTTTAATATCGAACATGAAAAGGGAATGCAGTCAAACTTTTCTAATACGGACAGCAAAGGGTCAGAAATTAGTATCCATATTGTAGTGTTCTCCGCATTAGAAATATTAGGTCATTCTAAAACAAAATCCTAATACAACAACAACTTATAATCATAACAAGGCTAATTGCCGACTGCGGCTTTTATTGTATGAACAAAAGACGATGGATTACATTTTTATAATCTCCTATCACTCTGTCACAAATAGGAAATTGTTACAGCCGTTTCGGTTTCAAGTTTGGTATGTAGTCTCCTGTCGAGTTTTTGACCGTTTCGGACATTTTTTTTTCGTTATGCATTGCCTTACTGAAGAGATGGACAAGCAATAAAACCACTAAGCAAAAAACAGCATACAGGGTTGCATTGTGTGTGTGTGTGTGTGTGTGTTTGAGAGGGGGTGGGGGTTGGGAATTGTGGGGGCTGGATCGAGTTTGTCTGGAGCCAAAACAAACATGTTTTTTCGACAGCATCATGAACGGAAGCGTGCCGAATAAGAAACGGCTCCGCAAAGGGAACAGCGCTTGAAAGCAAATTGGGAGCTTCAGACACCGTTTTGTGTTAAACTCAGATACTTATTCAGAAAGGACAAGCAACAAAGGTCAGTCAGTGGAAATCGAACAATCACCGTGGCAGATATATTCTATCCCGTATCTTGTAACTCGATCACTTCAAGAATGTATTAAAATCTGTATGCTGATCATTTTCCTCGAAGTATTGTTTTAATACGCTTCTGTTGCCAGTTTCGGCTACCGTATTCTCTCAGAGCAATCGGAACTTGGAGTGTTGAATGATTTAGTCAGATGTCTTATTTTTTCTTTCAAGACTAAAACTGTTGTATCAAATGCTGAAATCAGAGACGCGGTGATTCCAGCGCGAATCGTTCACAAGCCCTTTAAAGTATGACTAAGTCTGAAGCCCGTGTATAATTTGAAATAAACCGTTCAAGTTTTGCTTTAATTTTGGGAGAAATCATGCTGTTTTGAGCGGCATACAAAACAATTCGAGCTCATTAAATATGCATGCCTGAATCTAGTGCATGCAGTCCAGAGTAAAAACAAAATCGCACAGGAAGCCTATTTAATTGTACTGCCTATGAATTCAAAATTGGAAAATCAGTGTTCCTTTTTTCCCGTGCTACGGCGGCCGACGAACTTCAAAATTTAAGTATTAAATTTGAGAACGTGCTTGGCAGACTGTATGGATTAATTTGACGTGCCGACCGTGGGAAATACGTACGGCGTCACGCAATCGACTCTTTTTTCAACGCAAAAGTACCGCAAAACACACCATTCTTTTTCTCCTTCCTTTGCGTCTAGCACTTGACTTCGAAGAAAAGATTGAGTCAGCATTTCGGTAAAACAAAGGCTGCTCTTGTTGAGCAGTACCAAAGTAAAAGTCCAATCAATGGCAGAGCGAGGGGGTATCTGCGATTATCGTATTTCTAGTATATAGGTATTAGTTATTGCAGTAAATTTTAGTTAAGAATTCGTTGCTTCCCTGTAATAATCACCCTATTAGTTATTACCGTCAATTTTAGTTAACAATTAACTGTTTCGCTGTTTCGTTGTTTCGTCGTTTCGCTGTTTCGTTGTTTCGCTGTTTCGTGTTTTAGTAACACCCGCTGTTACAACGCTGTAAACACCATGCGTTACACCGTGGTTTTTAACTCGTGAATGCGCTTGCGCAATGAACGAGTTATAGCAGTTGGGGGGAAAATTCACTCGGTTGGTTGGTCGATTCTAAGTTAACAATTGCGGTTTTGTTACAATCCGCTGACCAGTGCATAAGGCTTTCGCAGGCCTTGTAGCCGATCACATTCTAAACAAAATGGTTCAGAATATTGGACTGCCGGCCAAAAAAGAGGACATCGAGAATCTCAAAAGTGATGAACTGATCTTTCGCGTTTGGAGTCCTTCGATTATCAAGGAAGTGTGGACTTCGCATGGATTTTTAACTCCATCCGATCGTTGCGTTTGGAGAAAAGTCGCCATGGTTCGCGCTTCGCAATCAACACAACACACGTAGGGAAAAACCTCGAAATTCAAAACTGCCCTTGTTTCTCATGCATAAACTCAAAACATCGTTCATTTATTTTAAATTTTGGGGCTTCGATCGACTATGCTTCGGCTGTAATTCGGGAAGTACTCGTAAAAGTCACCTGACAAATCACATGGTTTGCAGCTACTTGCGATTCGTCATTTGTTCAGTTTGGGGCATGCTCTTGTCAGAGTAACTTTGTTCCGTGATCCAGGACTTTTTTTTCGCGCAATGGCTACCTGTGTGAATAGCGATGTTTGTAATAAGTCCCGCGTATATTCAGGGACAGAAACATCAGAACATCCCTCGACTCGCCAGGGTGATAATTCGATAGGCGAGGAGACGTACCCAGAGTATGTCGCCGGGATTCCCCGCTCGCTGGGGTTATGCCATAGCTATGGAAAGCGAGAAACTGAAAGTGAAAGTGAAATATCAGAACATCAAAGATAACTGCCAGCTTATCAAAGGCAAATTCCAGCAAATCAATGCCAAGTACCAGCAAATCAAAACCAAATATGAACAAATCTATGCCAAATGTGAGCAAATCTATGCCAAACACGAACGAACGACATGTGAGTGCAACTCTGTGAATGATCAACATGCCAAAAATAAAACTGAATTTACAGATCAGGGATCATTTCTAAAAATACCAACTGATAATCCAGCGAGCGCTTCTGTTTTGCATGCAGATGAAATGGAGAGGTGTATGAGGAGGGGTATTTTCTTTTACAAATATTCTACACAATTAGTATCCGTTATCTCGCCCCGTAGCCTTCATGTGGAAACTTAAACCTTCCATACTAAAAACCTATTGCTTCTTTAGGTTCATTTTTAGTTCCAACTTTTTGTTCATATGTTAATCGGCAAAGGTCCTTTTTTTCGTGGGAGACTGGGGAGGAACAGAAGTCGGTCCCAGCTCACTTCGGACGTCTTCGCAACCAAAATGGCGCAACTTTCAGACAGTCACTCGTCAGCTATCTCCTGCATTTGATGCTAAAGTCATAGCTCGTTGCTTCCATGTTTTCAGAAGAGTTTGTTGTAAGTTGTTCAAGAAAAAATGCTGTGACATTCGACTACACTCTGTCTGCTGTACCGGTTTTACGAAAGAATGTTTGAATTTCTCGTTCTTCAAACCATGCAGGTTCTTTACACGCACCAAAAGACGAAAAAACACAAGACATGGCAGGTAAGAAGTGGTGGAAACTCTGCAATAGGTGCAGCAATATTGGGAAGTGATTTTAGATTTGCTATGTGAGTAAAGAAATGTCAAATTTTTTTATGTACTCGCAAGTTGACCAAATACAGCTGTTTTGTTTGGTTATTTGTTTATATATTTTCAGGATGGTATTTTAAAGACTGATAGGAGTGGAAGCAAGGTAATAAATGCTGCATTGGTATAAGACAATGTGTTACTTTTGTATACTGGTCTAATGATCGCATTTAACATTATTTATTATCTCGATTTCAGGCCACTCTTTACGATGATCAGAGAACTCTCTTGGACTCTGTTTATGTTCGTCCTGAGCAGGTATAATTATTTTTATTACTATGTTCGAGATAACCAAGTCCAAGATAGCGGATTTCTACTGTATATCTTTTTGTTCTTGTCACCAGGTAAAGTGTGGTGAGGAACTAGAGAGTGATCGTTACCTTATAACGGTAGAGGAAGAAAAGAAGGATGCCACCACTACCAAGGAATATGACCATAAAGAACTCTGTAAACAACCACCATCCACTTGGAGGTCAACACAAGAGAGTTGTAAAAGGAAAAGACTGGTAAGTCTAATTAAAGTTGTAGTTTGAAGACCACAATAATTATTGTACAGTACAGTGCTCGACATTAGGTTTTAGATTGGTTGCCCTTTGGACTGAAGATTGATTTCTGAGCAATTGGATGTTTCATGGTTTCTGGTTGCCCAGTCCTGAATTTACCTGCCTGAGTGACTAAATTTATTTGGTTGCCCCGGCATAGTGAGGAACTGTTAATGCCGAGCACTGTTGAGACATATTTTGGCATTGTCAGGCTTGTTCAGTCATTAAAGGGAGAGCTAATGGCAAGTCAAGGAAAGCTAATGGCCTGGGGAAAGTTATGAGTTATTATTTTGTTTTAGATTATTCTCGAAGAGTTTTTAAAGCACTCGTGGGTAGCATCCAGTACCTAGTTGAAGTTGAATGTGAGAGTGATGCGAGTGTGGGAGTAGGAGCATGGGGTGGGGACAATCAGTTACAGTTACTCCGTTCTGACTGACCACAACCCTGATGGGGGAGGGGTGAGGTAGAACCATGCTTTCAAGAATAAAGCTTGGGACAGGCTGTTATCACCTCAAGACTGAATCCCTAATATTAAGTTTTTCTATAATTATCTGTTATAGCACTGGAAATTACTACCTACATCTACAGTACATTAGTTTTTGGTCCACAAATTTTTATATTTTAGCAGAATTTGCAGATGATAATGAAATTTTGGGTTTTTACATATGGATAGATATTAACAAGGTAACCAAGCACCCAGAGCTCATGATCTTTGTGACCGTTGACTTGACAGCCGGGTTATAAGCCACCACAGTTTGTCCAAGTCCAAAGACCAGCCAGAAATGTGGAAGAACCAGCGTTTAAAAAGGTTAGGATTTATCTGCTCACCTGCTCATACAGTACAAACCTTGTTGCCATTGATGCAGTATTATGTGCAATCAGTACATAATCTCTGTAAATTATTTACAAATCCTCTATCATTGAAATTAGAATTTATACTTCCTGGACATCATTTCTGGTTACAGTGAAACCTGCGGACCCCTATTAAACGGACACCCTCTTTTAACCCTTTCACTCCCAAGTTCAAAATGCAGATTCTCCCAACCTTTTAAGAAGGAAAATGTATGATTGGTGTAGTGAGAATTGATAGTTTAATCAGCTTTCATCTAAGCAAGTTATCAAAAGCCAAGTTCTCCTTGCTATATGATATATTTCTGGTGAGAAACTGAAGGAGAAAATCGAAGTTGATGCACTCTTGGGAGTGAAAGGGTTAAGCAGACACCAGCTTGGGTCCCGAAATTTTCTTCATATATTTACTGTAAAATTAACCTGTGTTTATTGGACCCCTCTATTGAGTACCATAATTGTTGTGCCCTTTTTGGCATTGTTGCAAATGTCGCTGTTACATTTTTACAGTTAAAAGACCAAGTATCTGAGAGATATATCACACAGTATGACGAACTTGACTTTTCATAGCTTGCTCAGATGAAAGCCGATTAACCAAACTATCAATTCTCGCTACACCACTCATACAATATCTTCTTAAAAGGTTGGGAGAAAGTGCAGTTTGATCTTAGGATTGAAAGGGTTAAGTTGATACAATGTTCCCTTTTTTGTCCACCCACTCAGACAAGACCTCACCCCAACTCGGCAGTTATGCAGTCGAATGTCTGTAACAGATCGGTCAGTGAGGATTTCCGCAGCAGACCGAGCAGTAAAGATTTCTTCAGTGTGTACTCAAAATCCCAGGAGAGCAGCCTGCAGAAGTCGACAGACTCTCAACAGGTCACGTCAGGAAATTATCCACAGCATTTGAGACAAAACTCGGGCTGCGCTGCAGAAGCTGCGAAACAACGCGATCAACAAGTTCCTTCTGTAGAGAGAAGATATGACAGGCGGGGCCATACATTCCCGTATGAGCCAATCACCTCTCTGTCGGCCGTTGGTCCAGATAGAACCAGTACAGCGTCACGCGGGATTGCCTCCATGCAGTCAGAATCGGCAGCTGGCAAGAGAAGCGCATCACAAATCTTGGCGTTGTTCTCTTCAAGAACTGCTGCCCGTCAGCCAGCTGTAGACGACAAACTGGACAGGCTTTTGCCAAGTCGCCTCCAAGGGGACGAGAAAGGAAGATGCTACGAGGAGACACGAAGGCGTTTAGATCAAGTTACGTCTGGGGATTCTATTCCTGATCTTTCCCTGTCAGAGACAGGACTAACTTACAGACGGGACGGTGAAGAGAGAGTACCAGCTCGAACGTCAAGTAAAGATACTTGTGGGCTTTCACAGACTGACCAAACGTTTGCCGAAGTGACGTTAGATGATGAATCTGTAATTTCTGACAAGGTCGCTAATGAACAAGTTGACTCTCTGTCGCTCATTTTCTCTCCCGACTCTTTTGAACAGAACTCGGATTACCAGGTTAACAGCAGTCCAGAGAAACAAGAAGACAAGGAAGCCGAGGATTTGTCTGAGTCACCGGTTGGTGGAGAGAAGGAGGAATTAAGGCTGGAAGAGGACACTCGAGGTTCATTCTTCGCTAAATGCTCCGACAGCAGTGCAAATCAGACGGAGGATTGTTCACAAAAAGACAGCTCTGAAGCGCTCTCGCCCCTGTTGTCAAGCCCAAGCAGAAACTATGCACCGGTTGAAAACGTGCGTGCCACTGAGAAGCACATGAAGTTGAACAGAGGGAGCTTGTATAGCCAATCAAAGAGCGCCAATCAGCCGAATGAGATGCTCTGCGCCAATAAGAAACTCAGCGCGCATCCGGGATCTTTGTTTGATTATGGGGCTCTGAACAGTCGGTGCACGGGGCAGAAGGACAATAGAAGTGAATCAAGCCCGTCTGACAAGTACTGCCGTGTGCCTGACTCCTGTTTCACAACTGGAGACGCCACTTTGGATTCACTTCAAACAGGAATGTCACCAGAGTTTTACCCAGCCACTACACCAGCTGTGGAGTCGGACACTGGGCCATGGACAGCTTTACCTCACATTTCAACCAAAGTAATACCAGTGGAGGGAAGGCAGGTTTGTACAAATTTGTGATACTCGAGTGTTCACGACCAACTGTTCTTGGTCACTCCGGGTTCCTGCGGTACTGAAAAGCCTCGCCGAAGCGGCTCGCCGGAACTGCACGACTTGTAAAACAATACAGCAGTACCACAAGCTAAAGTGTCTGATAAGATACTTGCATTTCAGGTAAAGTCCAGTCTGGGCCACTCTTGGAAAGGATCGGTTGTCAGCGATACAGTAAAGAGAGACTACCCCACTGTACCGACGTTCGTACAACGTGACCATGAGCCAGGAATTGCAGGTGAAAATTTAGTTCTTCTAAATAAACAGAGCTCCTTTGCGTTTAGAAAATACCGTAGAAAGATGTACTTGAAGATAAACATGTTTCAAGAATCCCAATTTTGAATTTCTTGTGTACAGTAGCTGATCAACAAGCGCCAAAAGATGTTATTTGGATAGACGGCATAGGCTCAGCTGGTAAAGAAGACAACACGCCAATGTTGCACGGGGAGTTTCCGACCAGCGAAAGCTTGTTTTTGGCATCGACAAAGAAACATCTAGGGCATGCTGTGTGGCGAAAACAAAGCAACGAAACAGTCTCGCCCTTACGCCAGGTGAGGCCTAATTTAGACGAGGTTTTTTCTTTCTTTTCTTTTCTTTTTTTTTCTTTTTTTTTTTTTTTTTTTTTTTGTAGCATCGGAGAAAAGAACATTTTTTGAAGGCTCATTTACACTTTTTAGAAATTGGCATAGGCAAGAAATGGATGCACTTTATCGTCCGAGCCGTGCCAAGTTTTCCTGTCTCTAATCTTTCTATCTTTCGTCCAATGCACTTTCTCCTCCACCTCTCCTAGTTAAAAAAACGTTTTGCTAAATTAATACTTGTCATGATACCTCTGCAGCCAAAACAACAACGAATGCCTTTTACAAGCGCACCACCTGAAGATAACGAGCAACAAAGACGGAGGAATTCTGAGTGTCCAACAGCGACCGCGCCACAAGCAGAGTCGCTCTCTCGCGTCCAGTCACAAAACTACGGTTGGAGTAACAGCAGGAAAGAACCCATTTGTACGTCTGGCCAGCCCTGGCAGGCACATGAAAGGAACTTTACAACGCAATCCCCCAAACCGAGCCATCTTGATGAAGAGATATTTTGTGACTCGAGGTGGAATTCTCCACCTAGCGCTAGAGCTGGACGTTCGTTCGACGGCGAAAATTTCTCGACAGGCGATGCGCTGAAGACAGTGGTTGATGGGAGCGCCAGGAAAAGTCATGCTTTTACCTTGGACGACGGTGTAACATTTGTGCCGAGCTTTTTTGGACCAGAAAACAACGAGTTCGTACAGTCCCACAGAAACAGTAGTGGACAGCAGTCTCCAAAGGAGCTACCTTCAGCAAAGGGCCCTCAATTTCGAAGCGTTTTGAGTGAAAACTTGCCAAGGGAACAGCTACAGTCAAGGGCGATTGCTGGAGCTTGTCGTAGGGTGGGTCTCAGAAGAGCGACGCGCGGAGGTGCGGCATCTGTTCTGCGTTCCATCCAATCAATCCAGGATACAGGCTCTTGCGCGCAGAGACCGCCAGTTGGATTCCAGCCGCCCACCAAGCCCGAGTTCTCTGTGCGGGCAGCGCAAGGCAAGGTATGGCTTTTTTTTTGTCTTTATGGCAGCCTGATAACGCAAAAATGATACCGCGGAAGTACGTTTTTTGGCCGTGCAGGACACACCTTATTTTCAGTCAGCGATCATTACACAAAACTGTGGATTCAAATGTAGATTTTATAGTTCAGTGTAATGCTAGTAAAACCTCACGACTAAGCCAAGAAACTTAGTCGTACGACTCGATATTCAACTACAAGTTAGTTCAAAGCATGTTCTATAACATAAGTTATGCACAAGATAAACGAGACTTGCAGTTCTTGTGCCTCGAATAAGAAGTTAGGTAGCCATGGCGACGAACGCTGACCAACGGAAGTGACGTCAAGAACGTATTACCGGGGTGTCCCGCAGCAGCAATCATAATACGTGCCCGGAACTATAGGTGGTAGAGTGTTTCTCTCCCTCTTATATAACCAACTTCACTTAAATAAGCTCCAGTGTTATTTACTTGGAGATCAAATTTATTGGTTGTTGTTTTTGTTGTTGTTTCTGTTTTTTCTGTTGTTGTTGTTGTTGTTGTTGTTGTCTTTTTTTCCCCTCAGCACGATATGGCTGGCGAATTGTTTTTCCCTTCAGCTTCAGAATGTGAAAATGTGGTGACTCCTTCGCGGCAAGTCACCATCCCGGCCACGTTTGAGAGCGTGTCACATTACAAGCAAGTGTTCAAAGCTGCTCTGCGAGGTAAGGACAGCACACACTTAACTCAAATCTACATGCTGTTTGCTACCGGTTGAATTTGTAAGGCTGACATGGGTTGTTCGAAAGACGATTACACTCATGGTCAAAATTGTTGTGACGATTTCAAATTCTCCTCGACCGGTTCAATGTTGGGTAGATGAGCACTGTTCGGTCTACGCCTGCACAAGTGGGGAAGGGGAGGGGGAGCTGAAACGAAGAGTATAAGCCCCTTGTAGGTTGTGCGGATGAAAATTGTACTCCACTTATTTATACTCCGCACAAGGCGTTGACAGAGAAAGGAGGGGGGGGGGGGGGGGGGGTGAAGGGCGCACCGTCAGCTTTCATTGATAACAACATCCTTCACAGCTGACGGAACTACCGACGTTAAATAAAATAGCTTTAGCTCTTTTTCTTTTTTACCCTCTTTCACGCAGAGCACCTGAACATCATTCTGTTTGAACTGGCTCATAACTACCACTCGGCTCTGCAGAAAGTGGATGTTTCAGATTACAGCGCGCACCACACAGGTACTGTACTGTGTTGCACAATTCCTCATCAGTCCTGCTGTAATGTTCGTCTGGTATTACCGCCCCCCCCCCCCCCTGTTGGTGATCTTTAGAAGTACTGTAATTTGTTGGTGACTGACGTCACGACCCGGGGGGGGTACTCAATAGGAATTTGGATAGGGGGGTTCCGCTGACTCTATAAAACCCTGACCCTATTCAAGACACAAAAATGGAAATTTTGCTACCCTGTCTAAGGGCGTCACGACTACCTTAGCGTTAGTCGTCTTCACAGTCAGTGTTCGTAGTCGGTGAAATCATCATATTTATCGTTATTGTTTAGGGAGTCGTCAAAATCCGGAAGGTCCTTCCTGTACTCACGGTGGGTTGAAGTTTTACATAGTCTCCATGTATCTCGCTCTTGTCAGAGCTGTTTTCAAATATCTGTCGAAAGTAATCTTGTGATTGCTTTGGTTCTTCGTTTCCTACGTTTTTGGATTGGTCCAAACAAGTTTAGCAGCATTATTGGCCAATCAAGAGCAAAACTTCATTGCGATATTCTCACGCAAGCAAGCAAGTTGTGATGGCGTTTCGTCGCACTCAGTGCTCATTGGCTTCTTCCACAAAGTGAAACCAAACGGCGCGAATTACTTTGGCTACTGATTGGTTAATAGTGTATATTACAGTCTCTCTGATTCGCTTTGGTTTTGGTGTACTTGCTTTGGTTTTGGTTTTCGACAGACATCCGAAAATGGCTCTCTCTGCTTTTCTCCCATGTTTTACTTTATTGTTTACCAGGCATGGCCCGCCTTAGAGCAGTCAAGAAAGAAGGACCAAACAAGGTAAATAACCCAGACTTAAATATTAAATGTAAACCTTGCACTGCCCATTTAGACTGGCCTGTTGACACGGCTGCGTTTTCAGTTCGATTTTGATGCGGTTTGAGCTCACGAGAATGACCGAACGGCGGCGATAAAAAACTGAAACACTTCCAAAAGTAGTTCGCTATCACAACGCTCCAGTCACAGAGCTAAATGCCACTATCGGTTCTCCTTGGCCATGTCGGTCAAACGCGTTAAGTGTTGTTACTGGATAATTTTGGTTTGCAATAGGCCAGGACTAGTATAACGTCAAATTTGTATGAAGCGGGCACCTTTGAGGAATTGTGTTTCTGGAGAGTAGATTTTCTTAATACAGGGCCGATTGATACAAAGAGGTTATTACACGGGAAGGAGTGCAATACGGCGGAGTATTTTTTCGAGCCTGTTTAAGGCGAGAAAAAATAAAACTGACGAGTAAAAATACAGCCGTATTGCACAAACGAAGCAGGGCAAACATTCTCGCCGCGCGCAAAATGGAACAAAAAAAAATGACGCGTTCGTAAACTTTGCTTGCGAAAACTGATCACGTAAGCTAATAAACCAGTTGATCTGGTTCCTGACGAGTGCAATACGCTCCCATCTTTGCACTCGTTTTGGCCCGTATTTGCACTCGAAAATGTGAAGTCGTGTAATAAAGGTATTTACAAGGTTTCAAATGTTTCGATCGCTTTTTGCCATCCTTTAGGGTCGCTTATTTTACAGTTGTCCCGGCACCAGACAGTCACAGTGCAAGGTAAAGATGTCTAGTATTTTAATTTATATTCTTTGTCCTTATGAATCGCGTGATGGAGAACGACACAAGTGACACTGAAACGGATGTTTAGTCTTCTATACACAAGCTTTCTCTCATTATCTCGCCTCTCCAAAGTTTTTCAAGTGGGCGGATGAGTTCCAATCCAAGTCAGCCAGGAGTGATAGTGGAGTAAGAGGAACGATGGAGCGGCGGACCACCAAAGTCTCTCTATCAACTGTCGAGGGATTTCATGCTTTCTTTAGGAGTCATGTAAGTGATGCGGGTTGTACTTTAGCTACAGTGCCGTGCAAATGGATTGAGGACGATACACAAGTTGGTGATTACATTTGACATATGTCAGCTAATTCTACCTCCCACCCTCCCCTCCCCCCTTCCACTCTCTTGCTCGTCTATTGTTTTCACAGTTGATTGTCGCACCAAAGCAACGTAGATCCGCTTGTGAAAATAAGTTGGTATACCAGCATAATGCGTATCCGACGTCGTTTTGCATAGGATTGTAATCTAATCAGAGCTAAAGACGCTTGGCTTTCTGTCTGCACACGCACACGCACGCACGTACACGCACACACACGCACGTACACGCACATCAAACTCGCACTCGCACTCGCACTCGCACACCCGAACCTGTATTCACACGGCGAAACCCCTTCTCACCAACAAACTCAACTTCCTACATCTATCTTTCCCATATATTGCAGACCCCCAACTGTTCAAGTTAAGCAAGTGTTTAAATTAACTTGTGTAAAGGAATCTCGTTATGCTAATCTTATTAAAAAATCCTTCCCAGAATATTCCTTTCTACTGCGAATGTCGCCTTCTTAGAAAGCAGTCTTATGGATTTGGCAAATATGGCGAGAACAAAGTGAGTTGTGTGTCATCTGACAGTATACATCTTGTATGAAATGACTGATTCCTCCTCTTCTCTCCATGTCTCTCTTTCTTTACAACAAGATTCTTTTATCTTCTCTTTTCTCTCTGTTTTGTCTTGTTTGTCTCTTGTTGTGTGTGTGTGTGTTTTTTTGCTGCCGCCTCTCTCGTCCTGTGTCTTTTCTGTTCTTATGTCTCCTTTTCTTCTCTCTTTGTTGTTGTCCTTGACTTTTTTTTTTCACTTTTACTAATTGCCGTCACTTCGTCAGTGGTCTAGACAATCCAATAACGAAGCTGGTGGTGGCAAGAAAGGCTTGTATCTAGAACTCTCGCGGAAGGACAATTCGTCTGCGTACTCAAAAGGTAAGTCTTCTTGACAGATCGATCAGTACACCGCAACACAACTACTTCCAGTGTTTTCACTGATTCTTGTTAAATTGTTGAGTCGCAGTTTGGTGCTTTTATATTCGGGACCTTGATTTTAAAAAGGTGGAAGCGATACAAAATTGTCTCATTACCCCATTCTGAATTTGGTTCATTTCTTCCTCAGGGTTTAGTTGTCTTCTCTTACGAAACAAACTAACTTACTAATTAAATAAATTGAATGCCGGTGCCTTTTCTTCTCCACTTCTGTTCGCTTAGATGATATCTGGATAGTGTCCAAGTCATTGTCGTTCGACCAACACTCCACTTTTATTGCGAAGAGTGTCTTCTATGGCCCTTCCTCCACTGGAGAGTTGCAGATTGCGCCTATCAGGTCAGAAGAATGTGTGTGAAAGATATAGAGGATATTACACGGCGGCGCGAAGATATGAATTTTATTTTCGAGTGGTAAAAACAATATTTTACGAACGAGCGCTTCGCGAGTGAGTAAAATATTGTTTTAACCACGAGAAAATAAAAGTCATCTTCAAGCCGCCGTGTAATTTTCTTTTTATTATATTAGACACGAGTGTTTTACGAGAAATTGCACAAACAACCGTGCAAAAGCGGGAAATGATGCCAACGATATCCTCACTAGTGAGGATATGAAAAATACACCACTCGGGTCCCGGATGTAGTTTCATATGGATTTTACGCACGGTATATTTTCCAGTAAAACACTCGTGTCGATATAATAAAAACAAATAATAAAAAAAGATAAGAAATATACAAAGTGCCCCAGTGTATTAGTTTGTTTTGTAATTGTTTCTTTGCGTGTCTGTGTGAGTTTCACCCATGTAGTTCAGTTGATGTTTAAATATTGTCACAAAAACTACATGTATCTACAGTCGAAGCTCTCTTGGCGGACACTCTCGTAAGCGGACAGCTCTACTTACGGACATCTTTACGAAACCCCGCTTTAAACTCTAGCTCAGTCAAACTCTGTATTTACGCATTCTCGTAAGTGGCCAGTTTCAGTTATGGACACTTTTTTCTGCTTACCGAGGTGTCCGCTTACGGGAGCTTTAACTGTATTTCATAATCTAAACTTTCCTTTTGTTCACTTCTTCAGCGGTTACTCACCATCCAATTGGCAGTCTGGAGGTAACTTGTACTTTTTCGTGTTTAACAAACATGCATGCGTACGTACGTACAGACATCGGTGCTGTGTATTCCACGTAGTTTATATACTTACTGTAAATTCTAGCCTGGAATGCAGACGTTCCCGTTCGTTCCGGACGAATTTTCGTTTGGGAGTAGGATTGTGATTGAGGAAAAAACTGCGGAGGGGGAGCAGGAGGAGGAGGGAGGAAGGAAGGAGAAGGGTTCCCTTCACTTCCCTCTCCCTTCCCATTTTCCTTCCGCCTCTCCCTCCCCCTTCCCCTCCGCAGCTTTTGCCTTGCCCCATTTCTAGCCGTAACAAAAAAAAAAAAAAAAAAAAAAAGAATGGGTGTCGTCTGAAACGCATGCACGGGGACGTAAATCCTTGTAAATCCTAACTCGCTCTTGTTTTTACACGTCAGAAACTGTGCACGCGTTGTTGGCCTGTAACGCTGGCAGTGAGTTGACGTACATCAACAACATCGAGGTGTGCGTCAAGGTACAGAACCTTCCTCTTCTGCCTCACATGCTTTACAGGTGGGTACCATGTAATGACGTGGTGTGTTAGTCTTTTTACCACAACACACTAGTTTCTCGCTCTCTGATTGGTCGATTTACCGTGGTAAATAAGAGTCCAGACAACGATGCTGACGCACACCACGGCAAATCAGTGGAAATTTATTAATTAGACCATTCGATCAGCTTTCAGCTTATTTTGGGAATTGGCAAACCATTTTAGGAATTGATGAGCCCTTTCTGGAATCGAGGGGACCTTTTCAAAATTGGTGGGCCCTTTTGGGTATAAAGTTTTTATTCACAAAGTCCGTTTTAATCTACAGTCCAACTCAGGCCCTTGAGCCAGCAATCAGACGCGGCCAAAGATCGTTCGTACCTCCGACGTTTGCCAGTTCCGCTGGAGTTCAGCAGGAAATATCTCGGGAGCTCTTGGTAGGTGCCTCGTCAGAACATATGCGCTTCGCGAACTACGCATGATTGTGAACGAGGCTCTTAAACGCTTTGTATATTGGGAGAATACTCAGGAAAGTTAAAACGTACTCGTCTACGGTTCGCGATTTTGAACTTTTCTCTCTCTGATGCAACTATACAAAATATCTGCACATTGTTTTTCCGCAGGAAAGTGTAGCTGAGGATATGATATCGCACTACAGTCTCAACCAGGTAAAAGGCCGTCACTTATAAGTGTGTTTGTTGATTGTAATGAGAACCGGCGTGAACTGTTTCTTGCTATCGGCAATAATGAAGGATATATCCCCTGTCATCTTTCTGGATTTTCTGAAGGCACTTGTGTGAAGCGTAATGAGCGTTTTTGGAGGAGATGCCTATTCTTCTTAGATATACCTTTCAATTTTGGACCACACTTTCTGCTTAACTCCTTACGTCCTGAGTATTTATATACAAATTCTCCCAACCATTTATGAAGAGACAGTATGAGTGATGTAAAAAGAATTGATTTTTGGATCAGCTGGTGAAAACATGGAGAAAATGTATATCGAGGGTTGCCCAAAAGAAATATTCTTCTTTCGATCTCTGGACACAGATCCTTAGTACTGTGTGGATAACTTAGTACCCGATCGCTTGCAGAGTAGTCCAACTATGCATTATGTTCACGTCAGCCAGAAGGTCTCTTCATGAATGGTATCAATAGAGTGTGTTGTATACAAAGTTAACGACAGACACAGCCCATTTACCCTATCTCTCTTTGTTTGTTTTATCTCTTTTTGTTTGTTTGTTTGTTTGTTTTGATCAGGATCAGGCAGCCGCTGTGCGAGCGTGTGCCAAAATGTTCGGCACATCAGAAACGGTTGGGACTCCTTCATCTCTCACGTTAATACATGGTGCGTATATCAGTTGAATGACTGTGATAGATCCGTCCACGAAGTAATAGGATACTTTTGCTCTTCTCTTGTACCACCCTCTCCACCCCTCCCCCTCCCTTCTCACCCCCCCCCCCCCCCCCCCCCCCTCCCCTTCCCCTTCTGCCCACATAATGCACTTGACTTGACGCGTGTGTTCCTTTTAAGGTGTGTTCGGCGCTGGGAAAAGCTTTCTATTGGCGGTCGTTATTCTTTTTCTCGTTGAAGTCTTCCGTGCAACAGACGCTGCAAATACTCACCAGTGAGTCAACATAGTTAAGCTCGTGTTCAATTTTCAGCGCGCTAAGAATCGTTTCCAAGTGCGGTAACATGCCCTCTCAAGAAAAGTTTTATGAAGTTTTCAGTGCAGCTGCCGAATGTCTACAAGCCTCTTTCACGCGCAGTTTGCGTGGCTGAGACATTTTGGTCCGCTTACGAGAGTGTCAGTCCAGAGAGCTTCCATTGTGCATACGTCAACATGACAACACTCATTTGACAGCATGTGTTAATACGTTTTCTTCTGTCGTCAAAGTTCATGCAGAAGTGAACCCTTCCTCAGTCATCTCACTGTGCATGTTTGTGTGTGACGTAGGGCCGCCTCTGTTCAACGTCCTCAGTGGAGGATCCTGGTGTCATCCACTACCAATGTTGCCGTGGATCGAATCCTTCTCGGGTGTGTACCAGTGGCTGTATTTTCTAAATTTTCGTACAAACGAAAATGTTTGTAAGTTCAATTGACGCACACTATCTCGCGCGTAAGTCCGTATTCACCAAAGGAAAATTCCATAAATTGTGTATGTATCTTTATAAAGCCTCTTGATTAACTTTTCGTGCGGCCATTTTTGACCCTCTTATGAAAGGTCAAGAGATTGAGGCGGGAACTTTCTGGTGGCTTTGTACACATACCATCTCTTCCGATGCACGTCCAGAGTGACTCGGGGAGGAGGGTGCCTCGGGTTCCCGAGACAAAACGCTTCTCCACCCGTGTGCTTAAGTGTCGTTTTTTCGTGATAGGTTGTTGGAGCTGGGTTTCGAGGAATTCGTTCGTGTTGGGAGCGTTCGTAAAATCGCCAAACCAGTTCTACCTCACAGTGTGCATAGCACGGGGAGTGACAGCCAGGAACTCAGGGAACTGCAGGACATGCTTAAAGGAGACTTGACTCCGTCTGAGAGAAGGTAATAAACAAACAGATTTTTTTTCGTTCTTAGCCTCTTAAATTCTGAGTCTTGAAATACATAACTCTCCCATCTGATTTCGTTCTGTTTGTTTCCTTTTCAACTCTTCTGATGTGCTACGATTGCGTCCTTTTTCGTTCTATGTTATCCAGAGTTTGTCTGAATGTCCTTCTCTCCTGAGTTGTTTGTTTGAATTGTTCTTTTCGTACAGTTTTGTCCGCAAGAGTATCGAACGACAGAAACTTGGAGCCAATAAAAAGGTGTGTTGGTGGATGGAAGAGCGAAGCACTTCATTTGACAGTTGCTACCAGAATGTACTCATTGAGAGCGTTTATTTGAGTGGTCACACCTTTAGATTTCATTTGACGGTCTAGGAGTCAAGGTAGTGAACTCTGCTATTATAGAATGCACTCATTGAGGGCTTTCACTTGAGTGGTCACATCTTTAGGTTTCATTTGACAGTTTAGGGGTTGGGAGTGAACACTGTTATTAGAATGTACTCATTAAGAGCTTTCAATTGAGTGGTCACATCTTTAGGTTTCATTTAACAGTTTAGGGGTTGGAAGTGAACACTGCTGTTAGAAAGTACTCAGTGAGAGTTTTCATTTGAGTGGTCACACCTTTAGGTTCATATTTGCCGTTAACAGAACTAATCGCATTCTTTGTACGTGACAACTCTACAGAGACTGTCCGAGGTTCGTGTTGTAGGCGTAACTTGTGCGGCTTGTGTCTTTCCTTGCTTGGAAAAGCTGAAGTTCCCGGTAAGTATCGCTCCGCACCTGGACTTTTCCACTAGGCATTGCCACAGACAGAAACCTCACTCAGTTTTCATCTGCTGGTCAGCAGGTTTTGCATCATCAGCTTTCACCTTCATTTAACTTTGTTGCGGGTAAATGCGCAAGTAAAGGATATGTTATTTAAATCTTTTTGTTTATTTTGGTATAGGTTGTGTTACTGGATGAGTGTAGCCAGATGACCGAACCAGCATCTTTGCTTCCGATGGCCAGGTATATCCATTTTTATTGTTCTGGTTTGTAGTTGTCGGTGGTGTTGTCAGCGCCCACACAGCGGCTTTCGGATAGTGATTGTAGAAAGTAATCGCTCGATCGCCCTGGTTTTGCGTTTGCTTCGCTTTCGGATTGGTCCAAACAAGTTGGGCAGCATTCTGACAGGGATCTGCTCACGGAATCAAGCGAGTGGCGATGCTGCACCGTTTACGAGTCAGTGGTATTATTGCGTCGCAGAGTGTGCTGCTGATCCTGTTACTAAAGAGACACTTCGTGAATGTTGTTGATATTGCTGTTGTAATTGTTGTTGTAATACATTGCTGCTGCTGTTTGCTAAAAGTTGGCTGTTTATTTCCAGGTTTGACTGTCGAAAGCTAGTATTGGTTGGTGACCCGAAGGTGAGTAACGATGTTGTGTCGTTCTAAAGATAGTTCAATTAGAGTAAATGACACTGAAGAAACGGTAGAGATTGCTCCTACTGGGTGTCCACCTTTTTGGGGTGTCTGTTAAGCACGAGTTGACTGTCTGTAGCTCCCAAACGCGTACTATTCTGGTTATCTTTATTCCGGAATGGTCCCAAACGCCTTAGCATTCCGCTCATTTTGTGTTGTTGTTGTTGTTGTTGTTTCCAACAGCAACTCAGTCCGACAATTCAAGGATCGGTACCCCAACATGAGGCAGGCCTGGAGCAGACTTTGTTTGACAGGCTCATGAAGATGGTACGTGCAGTCAACTTATGTCCATGTCTTAGTTTGTCTTAGTTTGTCTTCTTTTTTGTTCGTTTGTATTTTGTCTGTCTCCAGAGTGTCTCCATTTGTCTCCCGTTTGTCTCCGGGGTGTTTCCGTTGGTCTCCGTTTGTCTTCGTTTTGTCGTCCTTTGTCTCCGTAAGTCTCCGTATTAAGTCTTCGTCTGTTTCCAGAGTGCCTGTATTTGTCTCCATTTGTCTCCCGTTTGTCTCCGGGGTGTTTCCATTGGTCCCCGTTTGTCTTCGTTTTGTCGTCCTTTTGTCTCCGTAAGTCTTCGTCTGTTTCCAGAGTGTCTGTATTTGTCTTCGTTTGTCTTCGTTTTGTCGTCCTTTGTCTCCGTAAGTCTTCGTCTGTTTCCAGAGTGTCTGTATTTGTCTCAGTTTGTCTTCGTTTGTCTCTCCGGAGTGTCTTCGTTTGTGTCCTGGGACAGCTAACATTGGTGAAATCTTACAAAAAAGTTCAATAATTGTTATCTTCTGTTGTTTGCGTTGCAGGGTTATCAACCGACCATGTTACGGACACAGGTGTGTTGTAGAAGCATTGTTTTCTGAACTGATTAAAAGTTCACTGAGTGTTCACCCTGATTATCGTTTATCTTTTGTTTCCAGTACCGCTGTCACCCCGCTATCAGTGCTATAGCAAACAGGTAAAGCGTTTCTTGACTTTGCTTCCCAGCATTAAAGACCCCTTGGGGGGGGGGGGGGGGGTACTTCCACATATAAGCCAGATACACCTAAGTGCCGCCCCAAAGGGTATCGTTTTTATTAGTTTTAATCTGAAATGGGGTATTGTCTCTTTGGTTTGCTTTGGTACTTAGTCTTAAATAGGGTGTAAAGTTTTGGACTACAGAGAAAGTCTGAAGTAGGGTTGAAAAAATAATTGTGTGTATGTGACTGTATTACGTATCTTTTAGGTACTTTTGTATGCATATATCTCCTTGTGTTCGTAGTTATGTTTTTAAAGTTTATATGGATTTGTCGTATTTCAGGTTGTTTTATAAGAACCAGTTGATGAACGGAGTTACTGAAGAGGATCGAGCGCCACTTGTGGTGAGCTATCTTTGTGATCCCTTGACATGTCGCCGTTCTTCCAGTTTGTTTTTCATCTTGTGTTGTTTGAATTTAGACGTGCGAGACTATTGATTTATTGATTGATTGATTGATTGTTCCTTTAAATCAGTGACACAAAGTCAACAAAATCTTCCCTTTCACTTCACATCACGTTCCTCTTACAAGACTTGACAGTTTTGGTCGTTGGACGTATGTGTGGCTTAGCGATAGTTTGTTGTTTCGTTGGTTTGTCTACCACTAGAGTACGCCCGTGGTGTAACGAGAATTAATTTTTAAGGTGATTTTAACGTATGTTTGATTCACATGTTTTTGCAGGACATCGTTCCAACGTTGTGTTTTTACGACGTCGCACGCGGGAGAGAAAAGAGTGGAAGTGACGGGAGCTATTATAACGAGGACGAGGTAGGACTTGTCAGACGTCACTCACTTGTTGCTTTTGTCAACAACAACAACAACAACAACAACACAAGTTCATTTATACTCATCAGTCGTACCAAAAGAAAGTTCTTCGAGTATTGAGAAAAATATTTGTAAGGGTAAGAGCTACTCATAGTAACCTTTTGTATCATTCAAGAACTGTTTCTTTATTTTTGTTTTATGTTTTTGTCCTCTTTGTTTTATTCAGGCCAAGTTTGTTGTCTTCCTGATCGAGCGGCTCCTGGAGTCTGGTGTGGTACCTGCACAAGTTGGTAGGATACGTTTTAGCGTTTAACGTTTTATGTTCGAACTGTACGTTGCTTTACTCTTGCCTTGTGGCAACCAGGGTACAGTTCTTCATTAATTAGAATATCCTACGTTCATTTCAGGAGTCATCACTTTGTACAAGTCTCAGCTACACAAGATATCGAGTCACTTGGCTGCGATCAAGTATGTAGTTACGCCCCGTTAAGGCGTCAAATTCTTTACCATGTATGAATGTTAAAAGTATTTTCTTTGGCTATTTCCAGGTCCACTTCTCACACAGAACTGAAGGCAATTCAGGTAAAACAATTTTTTTTGTTACTTGATGGAACACGCCTAGCGTGACACTTTTGTCTTCATCTTGCCACTCCACAATGTCACGCTTTCCTCTTGACAGATCTCGACAGTGGACGCCTTTCAAGGCGGCGAAAAAGACGTCATCATTTTGTCGTGTGTTCGAACGGATCACGTGGGATTCATTGACTGTGACAGGTAAGCAGGGTGTTGATTGGTCAAACGTCTCTCCGGGGACGCCATGTTGTATTTGGGCAGAGGAGAAACCGAGGAAGAGCGACAAAGTGCCGAGTGAGAAGGAGGGAGTGGGGGAGGATATCGATCCATATTACCTGCATACAGTTACACAGGCTAGTTTGATGTGTAAAGACTTAAGATTTCGTATTCCCTGTGCGAGGTTGATTCTCGGACTTTAGTTGTTTCCTCTTTGCCTTTGTATGTCGTTTCCTTTACCTGTTTCGTCTCCATGGAAACCGAGGTTCTTCCTGTCATGTTTTCGTTAGCTTCTGTTGCTGTTAGTTTGTTGAATCTGTGTCTATCTTCTTCGCAGACGCACAAACGTAGCGCTGACCCGTGCTAAAAGGTAACGCTTGGTGAATGTTATACAGTATTTATAAAGTAGAGGTAGTTCTACAGCAAACTACAGTAGTAGCGTTATACTTAGATAGAGTGTTTATCAAAGATTATCAGAGTCAAAGATGACTTCCTCTCAGGCAGTCGAACTGACGTTAGTCACCAACAACAGTCTTCCTGATCACGATCAACCTACTACAATATACTTTCTTGTTACCCTTTCATCTCTTTCACTTCAAGGCATTTACTCATTGTTGGAAATTTACGGATGTTGTCGAAAAACGCCGTTTGGGGAAAAGTAATCGAGCACTGTAAAGGTAAAGCATACATTGAAGTATTGCACTTTGTGTGGTATGTTATAGGTGTGGTAAGTTATTGGTGTGGTATGTTATTAATGTGGTATGTTATTGGTGTGGTATGTTATAGGTGTGGTATGTTATTGGTGTGGTATGTTATTGGTTTTGGTCGGTAACATTAAGCTTGAATTGCATTTGAATCTGGAGGCAGGTTGACCAATAAAATCTTGAGGTATCTGCCTCCAAATCAAGAGAACCTTTATCTCAAACTATTTCGCCGTGATTGTGTCGTGCTCCTGGGCCTGGTTGTTTAAAGCTTGATTAAGCTAACCAAATTCTCTTCCTGTCCTGCTTTTTGGCCAACAAGCTGCTGAGTTTTGACCAAGACAAGCTGAGAATTTTGTTCTAGCTCAAAACGTAACGAGGAAGTCGTTTTGTGAACGAAAACCTTCTCATTTTCAGGCTTAAAAGCGAGAACAAAGTTTCGACCTAATCCAGGATTAGCCTAATCGATCTTTGAACAACCAGGTGTATAAAGCAGCAGTGAGTCCGAACTGAATGTTTGGGGTATTTTTAACCGACAGGTGGACGCGAAGGAATTTGTGCTGCGAAAAATTATATGAAGAAATGGGAGGAAAAAGCTGATGACAAGAGAAAGAGAGACGGCGAGAAGAGTTACAGCAACGATGCAGGTAAGCGCCTCTGTTTCAGCCAATCACAGGCGCTGTAGGAAACACTTTCACCCAATTGGGAGCCACTATAGTTCGACCAATCAGAAGTGTGAAAAAAGGCCATCGCCACTTGCTTGCGTCGTGAAAATTTTTGCTAGTTTTGCTTTTGCTCCTTGTAGGACCAATTGGAAAGCGTAGCAATCGCAAAACCAAAGCAATCACGCGATTACTTTTGACAGCCATCAAAATAGGCTTCAACAAGGCTTTTGTGTAAGCCAATGTGGTTGCTCAGTTGAACATACCAGTTTCTCTAGTAATTCAAATCCTCGTTCGGCCAGCTTGTTTCTCGACTGTAGGTTGATGGTAAGCGCAACAGAGCATTTGTTTGCGCGCGTGTGCAAACTAGTATTAAAGGTCCTTTAACGTTCATTCACAGGATTTGAGACAGAAACTGCCGAAGCGAGAGCTGTTCACACCGAGGATAAATGTGGGGCAGATATGTCAGAGTTACAAGAAATCCCGAAATTAGCAGACGTTTTGCCTGCTTCGGGATCCTCAGACCCTCAACAAGTACCCGAGCATGTTTTTGCCGTAACAGCCGATTATGGTAGCGAGGACGAACTGCCTACGTTTGACTTATTTTCGACGATTGAAGTCTGACATCATTGCTGAGTAGAGTGAATAGTTGATTTGTGTTCATATCACTGCCGTGTTGTGTCCATACAACGTTTGCGGTGACTTGCTCGAAAGCAGTTACTCCTCTAGCCACCGCACACTTCATTACATTTACCTTATTTCATTAGTCAACAACTATATCACATATAACTTTAATAAACTTGCAAATAACATTGTATATGCAACTGGATTTGAAGTATAAATAAATAATTGATTGTTGTTTAACTGGAACAGTGGGGCGAAATCATAACTCCCGTATATTAAAAGTTTGTCTCGTCAAAGGAATTCAATTTATACGCCTGTGTGTGTCTGAAGAGTTGCGGAATTTTCCACCCGCCCCCTCTCCCTCCGCAGCTTTTGCCTTGCCTTGTAACTCCTGGGCGAAAACGGGAAGCACCGGCACGAAGCAGCATGGTGCCTGGATGAAGAGGAGCTTGATATTGACACTCAAAATGGTCGACGCCCTCTTATTTCAAATGGGCGCTTAATATAAAAACTTGATTTGAAATATTTCGGTTGTGCGATATAACTATTCAAAACTGAAAAAACCGAACTTATAACATAACTCATAAGTATGCATTTGTTAATCTTGTACTGTAAGTATTTTGCATCCTCGTTCTGAGGCTCTTTTGAGCCTTTTAGCAAAGCGGTGCATCGTGGGTAATTAGGGCGGGAATTTTGACATTTTCCGCTGAGCAACCAAGCTTCGTGTGGTCATTTGCTCGAGAGTTCGCAACGACAAGGTGTTCGCCGTGGCTTTACATAATTTTCGCGGTTCCCCAAGCTCGAAATGGCTTCCAAATGTCCCTCTCCAGCAGGAAAGAAACCTCTAGAGTCCCAAGCACCTCTCCTATCCGGACTCTCCTTAGCTATGACATCCGCCTCGCTCGCAACTGAAGAAACTAAACGAAGAGCTCGCTCGATCGCAACTAAACGAAGAGCTACCTTACAGGTAATTTCGTTTTGGGTTCTGTCGTTGTTGTTTGTCGGTTCTCTCCGTTATCTCAATCAAATTTCTTTTATCTCGCCTGCTCAGATCATGTGCGAGTTCAAGTTTCCTTCCCGTGTCATTTTGTATGCACAGCATTTGTCACCTTCTGTATCGCACCTTCGTGTTTGTTTGGCCTTCACTCGTTTTTCCCTAGTACACTCTTGTTACTTCGGCGTCTTTCGAGTTTTTCATATTCTGATCTAGTTTATGGTCCCCATATATTTTCTTTCCTTTTGCCTTTCGCCACGATCCCACGCTTCTTCTCTACCTACACACTTTCCCCTGTTTCAGTGGCCGCTTCGAAGCATCAGATTGCATCCCGTTGTTTTTCCCTTCATATCCTCAATCTCCTACACCTCTCTCTAAATACATATAGTTTTATCGGTTTTCTTGTTTAATTGTTGTTCTAACAGTCACACTGCATATTTTTTCTTCTGCTGTATTTTCACTTATAGTTGCTTTCTTTTCTTTTTTTTTTTTTTTTTTTTTTTTTTGCTGATTGAAACTGTTTTCCGATTAACTATTTGGTACTGGAACTATTTGGCCCTGTAAACTTGTTTATGTGTAGGTTCCCCAGGGGGGAGAGGGGGGCACCGCACTCCCATATGTGGGCTATAACGGGGATGTGCTGCTCAACAGGGTATACTTTTTGCTCTGGGACAGGGTATACAAATCACTGTTTCTCTCTGGAACAGGGTATATTTTTCGTTCAGTCTGGCTCTGGAGCAAGGTCGATATTTCTTTCTGTCAGAATCCTTGATGATTTTTAGTCCAGTCTGCCATTGCAAAACAACTCTGAACTAAATCACGCAACGCCACATGTATATTCAAGCACGCCATTTCCGATTTGTGGAGTCGCCTCTAGTCTGGAACAGGATATCTATTTTCACCATTTTGTCTCTAATAGGGTCGCAAAATTGCCTTTTGTTACTCTGGAACAGGGTCAGGGTCACAGGGACTCAGCGGCACACCCCCATACTAAATTTAAGGGAGTGCCCCCCACCCCCCCTCCCCCTCGGGGTAGGTTCTAAGTATAACATAATGTATATAAAAAGGTATCCATCTCTCCTGAGTTGCCTTTTAATATTGGCATTTTCACTTTTCATTGTCAATGTTGTTGTGCTTTATCATAGACAGTAAAATATATATATATACATTAAACTCCCTTACTGTATTATTCTATTATCATGAAGTACCTTTGCCCAATTTTCATCCATTATTACATGTTATTATTCTATACTGTTTTCTAACCCTATGATTCCTTCTTTTCCCAACTATAGTCAGATGTACTCCTTTAACTGATCCAGACTGTTCCAGGCTGACTTCCTGCAGACTGTTGTGGACAGATTCTTCTGGGCTGACTTCCTGTATCATCCATTGTCCAATATTATCCAATATTCTCCATTTTCTATGTCCCCTCAAGTCCCTCGTCCCCTGTATGATCACTGTGTGCCTTCTCACCAACCTGATGATGACCATCATTCAACTCCGCTGAAGGAGGAAGGGTGCAGGTGAATGTTAGCGAAGGGGTAGGCAGGAAGAGATTTGAAACAGGACTCTGAGGAGAGTGTGGGCACATTGTTTCCCCTCTGGTGAGTTGTAGGAGTTAGGTGAGAGAGTTAGGACTAGAATGGGGAGAATTGGCCAAAGCAGTGGCACGCATTTCAATCCTCGAAATGAGAAGAATGGGCAGGCGACTTGAGGCTGGGCCGGCTACAGACAATCTTAACGACGGAGATGCACCCTCTGTCAGTAGTTTAAAATTGTCGCCAGTCGCGGGTGTTCACAACGTCTGGAGCGTAGGGTGCATGACACGCAAAGGAAACCGTGACTCACTATATCCCAGCCTCTGACAGCCGCGGATAACGGAAAATTCCACCCATTTAACTCATCTAGAGGGTTGTTATGGGTACCACTGCTTGGGCGAATTCTCCCCATTCTAGTCTTAACTCTCTCACCTAACTCCTACAACTGATCAGAGGGGAGGCAATGCACCCACGGCCGCCTCAGGGCCCTGTTTTGACTCTCTTCCTGTTTATCCCCTTGCTGATATTCATCTGCATTCTTCCTCCTTCAGTGGAGTTGGCTGTTGGTCGGAGGGTAGGTGAATAGGGACTGGGTTGTACAGGGGATTTGGGGGGGATGGGATTTGAGGGGAGGGGTGGGAGAGGGGGCCTGGGATGACCGTGAACGTGGTTGTGCAACCGTCACCTCCCTTGGTGTACTTCCACCATCCCAGGCCCCCTCCCCCGACAGGATGCCCCATTCCTAACCCATAACCCATAACCATAACCCTAACTAACCATAACCCTGACCCTAACACTACTTGACCCTAACCATGGCGCCTTAAAAATGAATACAATAAAATGAATAAAGAAAAAAAGGAATAAAGAAAAAATGAATAATGAAATGAACAACAGAATAAATGCATGATTAAATAATGTATAAGTGAATGAATATTGATTTATTCAAGTCCAAATTCAAATTACCATACACCCATAATTCCATGGGGCCAGTCAGAATTGATTTATTCAGAATTAATTTATTCAGAAATGATTTATTCATTCATGTATGCATTATTTAATTATTCATTTATTCATATAATGAATAAATGAATTTATTAAATGAATTAATCAATAAATTGAATAAATTAAATACATTGAATGAATTAAATCAATAAATTGAATAAATTAAATACATTGAATGAATTAAATTAATAAAATGAATAAATATGGGACAAGTTCCCAAAGAGAATTTCCATTTAAACAGATGAAAGCTGTGTTTGGCCTTGCCCTTGCCCTTAGATGATGGTTGAAGTAAAGAAAGGAACTGATGCAAGGAAGGTAAGTCTAAATTTCAAACTACGGTACACCCAAAATTTGCATAGTCAGCATGCTTCGGTGCCAGGAAGAGTTGGGCATGGCCCAAAGGGGGGTTTGACCGAGAGGGGGGGGGGGGGGGGGGGACTGCAATATATGAGCCGTAATAGGTATGTGCTGCCTTAAAGGGTATCATTTTCAACATTTTAGTCTGAAAAAGGTACAGTGTTAACTTTTGGTCTGGAAAAAGGTCTGAGGTTTTGATATTTGGTCTGAATTAGAGTCAAAAATCTGAATCTGAATCTGTAATGTAATGTAATGGTCTCTGATAGATTGTTAATGCATGCTGAGAAGGGTGGTAACCTATGGGGGTTCTTAAATCTCTGTTGAGTTCTTTGCAAGTACCCCCACATAGTTTGTTGAATACCAATGTACCCCATAAAATCCACTTGACTAGTCATTATTTTGTTCGACAGATTTTTCAAACAGTTGTTTCCCAAGCACAAGGCTGCAGTGACTTCCTACTTTCCTGGAGTTTTGTATCAGGTGGGTTATGTTATAGATGATGTTTTAGACAAAATAAAAAATCACTACAAGATCTCATTGCAAGTAGAAATAATTAAATTGCTACTCATGGAGGACAGACCTGCCAAGTAATCCATTTTGTGTGATCAGTTAGTGTCCCAAATCTCTTTTTTGAAAGTTTAAGTGAGTTCTTCAGGTTTCTATTACTGGTAATATTAATGTATTTATTTATTTATTTATTTATTTATCTATCTATTTATTTATTTATTTAATTAATTAATTAATTTGTCAAGGCTAGAAGAAAGGCAGATCCCAGAATTTGCACTGGGCTTGTGAGATGGAACAAGGCTGGCTCCACCTCCAATACTTCTTGGTGAACAACAAGTACAAAAGGCATCTATTATAATGTCAAACATTATAGGGCCAAGCTTGGAAGTGTGTGGACAAGTGCATATTTACCCCTCTGTATTCTACCAGCTGGGATTGTCATACTGTGCACTGTGATCACGTTTCCAGGTAAATTAGACTTTGTTAGTTTGTAATATTTACTTTTGCATAAACTGTGCAGTTCAGTTAGTTATATATAAAAGAGAAGCAATATACAGACGGATAAAAAAACATGTGGAAAGTAATAAATTGTAAAAGTAATGAAAAAAAAAAATTAAGAGGAAGGGAATTTTTTGATATTTTGCAAATCATGGCCATAGGTGGTCATGCATTTTGTTAAATCTCTATTGAGGTCTTTGCTGGTACCGCACATAGTTTGTTGAATGCCATTGTACCTGTAAAATCCACTTGACTGTAGTCTATTATTTTATTCCACAGATTTTAGAGTTTTTCAAACAGTTGTTTCCTGAGCACAGGGCTGCAGTGACTTCTTACTTTCCTGGAGTTTTGTATCAGGTGGGTGATGTTACAGATGATGTTATAGACAAAATAATAATCACTAGAAGATCACATCGCTAGTAGAAATTATTAAATCACTGATATGCAGGACAGACCTGCCAAGTTATCCACTTTGTGTGATCAGTCATAATGTATTCTTCATTTTATTTCAAGGGTAGATGGGCAGATCACAGAATTTTCACTGGGCTTGTGTGCTGGAAAAAAGCTGGCTGTTCCATACTTCCTGGTGAAGAACAACATAACAGAGGTGTCTATTTTTAGCCGGACATGGTTATGGGGCCAATCTTAGACTGAATTACCAACACTGTCCAGGCACACTTTTAAGGCATGTAGGAACTGTTAGTGATATGTGTTCATGGATGTCATACAGTATCAGAAAACATAAAATGTGTATTAATAAGATAGGATTATTTTATTATTGCAAACTATTATAGAGCTGTTTTTTGATGACTGTCGAAAAACCTCGACCTAAGCAAGTACCCCACCATACTGAGAGGCTGACACATGTTTTTCAACCAGTAAGAATTAGCAAAGGTAATCTGTGCTGTGCAGCATGAAAACAATTATTGCTTTCTTGTGTGAGAATATTGCATTCAGGTTTTGTTTTTGCTCTTGATTGGCCAAGATTGCTTCTGTTCAGTGAGCTAATGTTTTTGACCAAATTGTTGGAAAGCATAGCAAATGCAAAGCAAAATAATATAAGCAATCACATGATTACTTTCTACTGTCATCTGCAAACAGCTGATGCTTCGTTTTACATCTGAATTTGTACATTTAGAGATTTTTGAAATACAATTAAACTAATTGTCTCAATTTCTGTGAAATTGACAACAATATTATCAGGGTTTGTACGGGTCTTGGAATTTTCAAATTTCATTTTCCAGGCTTGGAAAGTCATGGAATTTAAGTGTGGGTCATGGAAAATGGCATCCATTGTACGAAATACAATTCTTTTGAATGAAAAAAGCAAAAATGAGTCGGGAAACAGAACCGTGAATTTTATATTTGAAAACAACTGGTCAACATTAGGTCATGGAAAACTCTAATAGGTCATGGAAAAAGTCATGTAATTTCAAAAGCCCAAAAGAGTACGAACCCTGATTATTATGTGTGTCTAAATTCCTGCAAATGGTGGCAATATGATATGTATTTAAAGAAGTCTTGTTGGTTGAGCAGATTTCTGGCTTGCTGTGCCAGCGATTTAGTTCGAATTGACATTATTAGGATAATTATGACTAACGGGTATGCGAGCATTTGTTGCATCATAAATTATCTTATTGCCAGTGATTGCTAACGCTTATTATTATATAGAGATTAATGTCAGATTCATTTCTCTGTGTGCCTAAACAAACCCAAAAGTTAAACCTAGCCCAGGTAGAAACGATGGATTGTGAAAGGCAATAAATATGCTTACTGCAGAATGATAGTAAATGATGATGATCAGTGATGCCCAATGATGGTGAATAAAACAGTTAATGCATGTGGATGGTGATGATGAATGATGCTGGTTTCTGCTCAATATATCATAACAGTCATATTCTGAAAATCTTAAGTGACTTCCCTTTCGTGTTTTTATGGGTCGGACAGAAAAACTTAGATTCTTGCATGCATTTTCCCACATTTTATGCAAGAGACTGGGAAATAACTTTGATTACCCCTTCCCCTACCCCCATGCATTTTAAAATTGCTGCAACTTCATGCCCGTGTTCTTTACCACTGATTGTTTACGGCTGCGAAATGCGTTTGTCCTTTTCCCCTGGCTTTTTCTTCTCCATTCTTTATACTTGTGCATGAAAACGGAAAACTCGACCGGTAAAACGCGTAGCGGACATTTTTCGGGCGCACGTGCCGAGTCAGGCTCGATTTTCGTCGCTCTCTCGAGTCCGGTATTCGGGCTCCCCGAGAAGGGAAGCGAATTCCCACGTAAGGATGGTTACCCCCTCCCGCAGTCTGATTATATTATGTCAGCGGTTGCCCCTCGACAGTAATCCCCGAGCGAAGCGAAGCGAAGTGAGGGTAATAATCACGGCGCTAATGCATTAATATCGCCTAACTTGGGGACTCCAAGCCTGTCGCCATCTCGAAATTTAACGTTCGTCTGTCAGTCAGTCTGTCTGTCTGGCGTACGACTTTAGGCGCGGTTACCCTGCATAACAAAAAACAGGCCGGACCGGTTGCTGGTCCCCATTCCCCCAAGGGTCTGAAGTTGCTGGTCCCCATTCCCCCAAGGGTCTGAGTTGCTGGTCCCCATTCTCCCAAGTGCCTGAGGTTGCTGGTCCCCATTCCCCCAAGGGTCTGAGGTTGCTGGTCCCCATTCTCCCAAGGAGCCTGAGGTTGCTGGTCCCCATTCCCCCAAGGGTCTGAGGTTGCAACATGATCTCGAGGCAAACTTTAATGAATACAATGAAATACTATCTGACAATGGCATTCACTGATACTAGATAATGTATGCCGCCGGCCGCGCTCCTAACTGGCGAGGTTGCCAACCTCGTTCCCAGGGCCATCCGCGGCAGAAGCTCCGGATGGCCCTGGGAACGAGGTTGTGAGGTTGCTGGTTCCCATTCCCCCAAGGGATCTGAGGTGAACCTCTGCGGGAAACTGGTAACGAATCACAAATCATTCTTTTTTATTTACATTTTGGAGCGATGTTACCTAACACGAACACAGAAAACGGCAACTAGAAAGAAACCATAACAGCGCGAAAATTACCGCTGCTTCACGTTTGGTTAGTTATTAATACAGTGGGGCGACCGCTGACATAATATAATCAGACTGCGGGAGGGGGCAACCATCCTTACGTGGGAATTCGCATCTCCCCCGCGAGAACCCCGCTGTAGCGCCTTCGGGTGAGGAGCGCGGGCTCACTTTCCCGAGGCAGCAGCACGGGCGGGGAGGGGGCGGGGATCAATTTTGCCCAGTCCCCTGACCGTAGACTTCCGAGTGTGGCAAGCATGTCTGAGTTCACGGTCATCGAGAACTACATAAACGGGAAATTCATCCCCTGTAAAACATTCATCGACAGCTATGATCCATCGACAGGAGTTGTTTACTGTAAAGTTCCTGATAGTGGGCCCGATGAAGTAGAAGAAGCTGTTCGGTCGGCGAAACTGGCGTTTGAAAGGTATCTCGATAAAATATTAAGCATATCTTTGAGTGAGGACCTTGTTTATGCATTGCTTTACTTTGTTGACACTGGACGTTGGCCTGGATGCCTGAGGCTAACAAAGTTGGGGTCAATTAGATTTGTGCAATGTGTAAGAGGTATAAGGATGTTTTGCTGGAATACGATTTACACTTCGGCCTCTTGAACACTGATCCACTGGATAAATAATCCCTTAATCCAGTTGACTAAATGGTTAATACTATTCACTGGATAGTGATTAATCCTCTAAGGTGGATAGTGTCATGCCCTCGATCCTTAAGCACACTCTTTGAACCTAATAAGTAATAATTAAATGTAGGTGTTCTACCTATCGCTCCCCCCAAAAACCAGGATAAAATGTGGTTTTTACCATAACTCACTAGTTCATCGCTCTCTGATTAGTCGATTAACCATGGTAAGTAAGAGTCCAGACAACAATACGACGCCAGCATATCACGCTTTGCAACGAAATACAACAAAACTTTCCTGTATTTCTAAATATTGTGGTAAAAAACAAATTTCCACTGGTTTGCCATGGTGTGGACTCTTATTTACCACGATTTACGTCATCACTTGGTCAAAATTAGTTGTGGACTCACTCGGCGAAGCGCCTCGTGAGTCCACAACATTTTGACCATGTGATGACGTAAATCATGGTAAATAAGAGTCCACACCACAGCAAACCAGTGGAAATTTATTAAAATATAAAACATGGCAATCTAATATTTTTTATGTGCTGATAATATTGCAGTTGGTCTGTGACCATGCCAACCTATCGAGCAGAAATTATGCAGAAAATTGCTGACTTGATAGAATCTCGACTTGAAGAGTTTGCTCTGGCAGAATCTAGGGACCAAGGAAAGCCGGTGTCATTGGCCCGGACGGTTGATATCCCTCGAGCCTGTTTGAATTTTCGATATTTTGCATCATCCATTATAACGTCGACTTCAGCAAACCGGTGAGTGATTAATTTAGCAATTACAGACTTGAGTCTCCCATAAATGGACACCTATGCCCAGGAAGCAGAAAAAGTGTCTGGAACTGGAACTGTCCACTTGCCACTCACCAGAATGTGTAAATTTGATTGAACCATTAATAGTTTAAACAGGATTTCGTATAATTAGTTTGGATTTCGTTCATCAGTAGAGCTGATGAATATTTGCAAATAAATCAATCTCACAATGTAGAATTGACATGTATAGTCCTGTGCAATGAATTAGGTATGTTTTTATTTGTCACAAAATAGTTCTGTTATCATGGAAAACATGGATATCAAGACTCTTTTAAAACTTGCAAACTTTGATCAAATGCAGCAATTTAGCTTTGTGGGCAGTATACTTTATTGTATGCAGTATGTTACTTAAATTAATCTTTGTGAACTTATCTGACCCTGTAGTTCAAGTGTGCTTGAAGATGTTGGAGCTGTAAACTATACCACAGCAACACCGGTTGGCATAGCGGGACAAATCTGCCCTTGGAACCTGCCACTGTACCTCTTGACATTTAAGATTGCTCCAGCTATTGCAGCAGGTTGTACTGTGGTCTGCAAGCCAAGTGAAATGACATCAGTCACAGCTTGGATGATGGCCAAAGTTATGACTGAGGCAGGCCTGCCTCCTGGCGTGTGTAATGTGGTGTTTGGCTTGGGACCAAAAGCTGGCTCTTCTATTGTGAAACATCCTGATGTTGCAGCGATCTCCTTTACTGGCTCTACTCCTACAGGAGAGGTCATTGTTAAGCAGAGTGCTCCTTACTGCAAAAAGCTTTCACTGGAGGTATTAAAGTGGTACAGTATTGCTAGCCACGCAGGTATTAGACATCAAGTGTTTGTACTAATTTAGGCTTGAACCAGAATCGACGGTAATTGTGTGCTTTTAGGATCTATGGTATTCTGCTTCTCCAAATGGATTAGCATTCTGTCCATTCTGCTCCATAGCAGAATTGACAGTCAGAATACTGGATGGAATAGCGGTTTATTCGGAATGGAAGGATTTAGCTGGTAATCTTTTTATTTTCTTTTTCTTTTTCTTTTTTTGCTGTACTTTGCTGCATTGCTAGTGATTGATCTGTTTTCAGAATAGCCCAAAGTCTATTTTTTGGTAACTAACATTCTGTCTATCTTAAAATAGGAATAGACAGAATATTCCCAAGAGAATGCACCTTAAGCCTACACCATATTCATTTGGTAGTATCTAGGGACAAAGGTGATTGAAATTTTCAGCAAGTGTTTTTACTTTACCCAGCTTGGTGGCAAGAATGCAGGAATAATTTTTAATGATGCAGACCTTGAAAAATGTGTTCCTGTTGCAGTGAGGTAAATAATTAACAGTTCAGGCAAGTCTGAATATTGCTAGTCCTTTTCATTATAGAGCAGAATGTATGTATTTACAAGTGATGTGGTAAGATTTTATCGCTCTGATGATGATAAGTTGCGTTGAAATGTCCTACTATTTTTGCAGCAGTCTCTTATGCAATTTATACTGCACTACACTATTGCATTGTTTGCATCTTACTTTTCTTTTTCCTGCATACAGGTCCAGCTTTGCCAACCAAGGGGAAATTTGCCTTTGCATGAGCAGAGTGTTTGTGCAGAGAGGAATTTATGACAGATTTCTAGAACAGTTTGTAGAGAAGACAAGGTACTTAAATCAGTACAACTGTACAACTTTTAATCTAGGGCACTTGAAAAATGCCCCAACCCTTTCATATACCTCAAGTAAAACATTGTCTCTTTAATTTATTTTGGTAAGGTTTACCCCTTAGGTATTTTAAGATAAGGGACCCTTTGGTATTCTAAGGTAAAGGTCCCCCTATTGTTTTTTTGTGCTAAGGTAAGTGTCCCCCCTTTAGTTTTTTGTTTTTATGGGGGTAATTAGAGTCCCCCCTTTGGTTTATTTTGGTATGGTCCCCCCTTTGGTTTTTTTGAGTAACGGTCCCCCCTTTGAATTTTATTTGTAAGGGTCCCTCCTTTGGTTTTTTTTTGTAAGGGTCCCCCCTTTGGATTTTTTTCGTAAGGGTCCCCCCTTTCAATTTTTTTCGTAAGGGTCCCCCCTTTGGATTTTTTTTTAAGGGTCCCCCCTTTGAATTTTTTTCGTAAGGGTCCCCCCTTTGGATTTTTTTCGTAAGGGTCCCCCCTTTGGATTTTTTTTTCGTAAGGGTCCCCCCTTTGAATTTTTTTCGTAAGGGTTCCCCCTTTGAATTTTTTTTGTAAGGGTCCCCCCTTTGGATTTTATATGTAAGGGTCCCCCCTTTGGATTTTTTTCGTAAGGGTCCCCCCTTTGAATTTTTTTCGTAAGGGTCCCCCCTTTGAATTTTTTTCGTAAGGGTCCCCCCTTTGGATTTTTTTTGTAAGGGTCCCCCCTTTGAATTTTTTTCGTAAGGGTCCCCCCTTTGAATTTTTTTCGTAAGGGTCCCCCCTTTGAATTTTATTCGTAAGGGTCCCCCCTTTGAATTTTTTTCGTAAGGGTCCCCCCTTTGAATTTTTTTCGTAAGGGTCCCCCCTTTGAATTTTATTCGTAAGGGTCCCCCCTTTGGATTTTTTTCGTAAGGGTCCCCCCTTTGGATTTTTTTTTTTGTAAGGGTCCCCCCTTTGAATTTTTTTCGTAAGGGTTCCCCCTTTGGATTTCATATGTAAGGGTCTCCCCTTTGAATTTTTTTCGTAAGGGTCCCCCCTTTGAATTTTTTTCGTAGGGGTCCCCCCTTTGAATTTTTTTCGTAAGGGTCCCCCCTTTAGATTTTTTTCGTAAGGGTCCCCCCTTTGGATTTTTTTTGTAAGGGTCCCCCCTTTGAATTTTTTTCGTAAGGGTCCCCCCTTTGAATTTTTTTCGTAAAGGTCCCCCCTTTGAATTTTATTCGTAAGGGTCCCCCCTTTGAATTTTTTTCGTAAGGGTCCCCCCTTTGAATTTTTTTCGTAAGGGTCCCCCCTTTGAATTTTATTCGTAAGGGTCCCCCCTTTGAATTTTTTTCGTAAGGGTCCCCCCTTTGGATTTCATATGTAAGGGTCCCCCCTTTGAATTTTTTTCGTAAGGGTCCCCCCTTTGGATTTTTTTTGTAAGGGTCCCCCCCTTTGAATTTTTTTCGTAAGGGTCCCCCCTTTGGATTTTTCTCGTAAGGGTCCCCCCTTTGAATTTTATTTGTAAGGGTCCCCCCTTTGAATTTTTTTCGTAAGGGTCCCCCCTTTGGATTTTTTTCGTAAGGGTCCCCCCTTTGAATTTTATTTGTAAGGGTCCCCCCTTTGAACTTTTTGCGTAAGGGTCCCCCCTTTGGATTTTTTTCGTAAGGGTCCCCCCTTTGAATTTTATTTGTAAGGGTCCCCCCTTTGAATTTTTTTCGTAAGGGTCCCCCCTTTGGATTTCATATGTAAGGGTCCCCCCTTTGGATTTTTTTCGTAAGGGTCCCCCCTTTGGATTTTTTTCGTAAGGGTCCCCCCTTTGGATTTTTTTCGTAAGGGTCCCCCCTTTGAATTTTTTTCGTAAGGGTTCCCCCTTTGAATTTTTTTTGTAAGGGTCCCCCCTTTGGATTTTATATGTAAGGGTCCCCCCTTTGGATTTTTTTCGTAAGGGTCCCCCCTTTGAATTTTTTTCGTAAGGGTCCCCCCTTTGAATTTTTTTCGTAAGGGTCCCCCCTTTGGATTTTTTTCGTAAGGGTCCCCCCTTTGAATTTTTTTCGTAAGGGTCCCCCCTTTGAATTTTTTTCGTAAGGGTCCCCCCTTTGAATTTTATTCGTAAGGGTCCCCCCTTTGAATTTTTTTCGTAAGGGTCCCCCCTTTGAATTTTTTTCGTAAGGGTCCCCCCTTTGAATTTTATTCGTAAGGGTCCCCCCTTTGGATTTTTTTCGTAAGGGTCCCCCCTTTGGATTTTTTTTTTGTAAGGGTCCCCCCTTTGAATTTTTTTCGTAAGGGTTCCCCCTTTGGATTTCATATGTAAGGGTCCCCCCTTTGAATTTTTTTCGTAAGGGTCCCCCCTTTGAATTTTTTTCGTAAGGGTCCCCCCTTTGAATTTTTTTCGTAAGGGTCCCCCCTTTGGATTTTTTTCGTAAGGGTCCCCCCTTTGGATTTTTTTTGTAAGGGTCCCCTCTTTGAATTTTTTTCGTAAGGGTCCCCCCTTTGAATTTTTTTGGTAAGGGTCCCCCCTTTGGATTTCATATGTAAGGGTCCCCCCTTTGGATTTTTTTCGAAAGGGTCCCCCCTTTGGATTATTTTCGTAAGGGTCCCCCCTTTGGATTTTTTTTGTAAGGGTTCCCCTTTGAATTTTTTTCGTAAGGGTCCCCCCTTTGAATTTTTTTCGTAAGGATCCCCCCTTTGAATTTTATTCGTAAGGGTCCCCCCTTTCGATTTTTTTCGTAAGGGTCCCCCCTTTGAATTTTTTTCGTAAGGGTCCCCCCTTTGAATTTTATTCGTAAGGGTCCCCCCTTTGAATTTTTTTCGTAAGGGTCCCCCCTTTGAATTTTATTTGTAAGGGTCCCCCCTTTGAATTTTTTTTGTAAGGGTCCCCCCTTTCGATTTCATTTGTAAGGGTCCCCCCTTTGGATTTTTTTCGTAAGGGTCCCCCCTTTGAATTTTTTTCGTAAGGGTCCCCCCTTTGGATTTTTTTCGTAAGGGTCCCCCCATTGGATTTTTTTCGTAAGGGTCCCCCCTTTGAATTTTTTTCGTAAGGGTCCCCCCTTTGAATTTTTTTCGTAAGGGTCCCCCCTTTGGATTTTTTTCCTAAGGGTCCCCCCTTTTAAATTTATTTGTAAGGGTCCCCCCTTTGAATTTTTTTTGTAAGGGTCCCCCCTTTCGATTTCATTTGTAAGGGTCCCCCCTTTGGATTTTTTTCGAAAGGGTCCCCCCTTTGGATTATTTTCGTAAGGGTCCCCCCTTTGGATTTTTTTTGTAAGGGTTCCCCTTTGAATTTTTTTCGTAAGGGTCCCCCCTTTGAATTTTTTTCGTAAGGGTCCCCCCTTTGAATTTTATTCGTAAGGGTCCCCCCTTTGGATTTTTTTCGTAAGGGTCCCCCCTTTGAATTTTTTTCGTAAGGGTCCCCCCTTTGAATTTTATTCGTAAGGGTCCCCCCTTTCAATTTTTTTCGTAAGGGTCCCCCCTTTGAATTTTTTTTGTAAGGGTCCCCCCTTTGAATTTTATTCGTAAGGGTCCCCCCTTTGAATTTTTTTTGTAAGGGTCCCCCCTTTGGATTTCATATGTAAGGGTCCCCCTTTGGATTTTTTTCGTAAGGGTCCCCCCTTTAGATTTTTTTCGTAAGGGTCCCCCCTTTGGATTTTTTTCGTAAGGATCCCCCCTTTGGATTTTTTTCGTAAGGGTCCCCCCTTTGGATTTTTTTCGGAAGGGTCCCCCATTTGGATTTTTTTTTAAGGGTGCCCCCTTTAGATATTTTTCGTAAGGGTCCCCCCTTTGGATTTTTTTCTTAAGGGTCCCCCCTTTGGATTTTTTTCGTAAGGGTCCCCCTTTTGATTTTTTTTCGTAAGGGTTCCCCCTTTGAATTTTTTTGGTAAGGGTCCCCCTTTTGCATTTCATATGTAAGGGTCCCCCCTTTGGATTTTTTTTGTAAGGGTCCCCCCTTTGAATTTTTTTCGTTAGGGTCCCCCCTTTGAATTTTTTTCGTAAGGGTCCCCCCTTTGGAATTTTTTTGTAAGGGTCCCCCCTTTGAATTTTTTTCGTAAGGGTCCCCCCTTTGAATTTTTTTCGTAAGGGTCCCCCCTTTGAATTTTATTCGTAAGGGTCCCCCCTTTGGATTTTTTTCGTAAGGGTCCCCCCTTTGAATTTTATTTGTAAGGGTCCCCCCTTCGGATTTTTTTCGTAAGGGTCCCCCCTTTGGATTTTTTTCGGAAGGGTCCCCCATTTGGATTTTTTTTGTAAGGGTCCCCCTTTTGGATATTTTTCGTAAGGGTCCCCCCTTTGGATTTTTTTCGTAAGGGTCCCCCTGTTGGATTTTTTTCGTAAGGGTCCCCCCTTTGAATTTTTTTCGTAAGGGTTCCCCTTTGAATTTTTTTGGTAAGGGTCCCCCCTTTGGATTTCATATGTAAGGGTCCCCCCTTTGGATTTTTTTCGTAAGGGTCCCCCCTTTGAATTTTTTTTGTAAAGGTCCCCTCTTTGAATTTTTTTCGTAAGGGTCCCCCCTTTGGATTTTTTTCGTAAGGGTCCCCCCTTTGGATTTTTTTTTGTAAGGGTCCCCCCTTTGAATTTTATTTGTAAGGGTCCCCCCTTTGAATTTTTTTCGTAAGGGTCCCCCCTTTGAATTTTATTCGTAAGGGTCCCCCCTTTGTATTTTTTTCGTAAGGGTCCCCCCTTTGAATTTTTTTCGTAAGGGTCCCCCCTTTGAATTTTATTTGTAAGGGTCCCCCCTTTGAATTTTTTTTGTAAGGGTCCCCCTTTTGGATTTCATATGTAAGGGTCCCCCCTTTGGATTTTTCTTGTAAGGGTCCCCCCCTTTGAATTTTTTTCGTAAGGGTCCCCCCTTTGGATTTTTTTCGTAAGGGTCCCCCCTTTGAATTTTATTTGTAAGGGTCCCCCCTTTGAATTTTTTTTGTAAGGGTCCTCCCTTTGGATTTTTTTCGTAAGGGTCCCCCCTTTGAATTTTATTTGTAAGGGTCCCCCCTTTGAATTTTTTTCGTAAGGGTCCCCCCCTTTGGATTTTTTTCGTAAGGGTCCCCCCTTTGAGTTTTATTTGTAAGGGTCCCCCCTTTGAATTTTTTTTGTAAGGGTCCCCCCTTTCGATTTCATTTGTAAGGGTCCCCCCTTTGGATTTTTTTCGTAAGGGTCCCCCCTTTTAGATTTTTTTTGGTAAGGGTCCCCCCTTTGGATTTTTTTCGTAAGGATCCCCCCTTTGAATTTTTTTCGTAAGGGTCCCCTCTTTGGATTTTTTTCGTAAGGGTCCCCCCTTTGGATTTTTTTCGGAAGGGTCCCCCATTTGGATTTTTTTGTAAGGGTCCCCCCTTTGAATTTTTTTCGTAAGGGTCCCCCCTTTTGATTTCATTTGTTAGGGTCCCCCCTTTGGATTTTTTTCGTAAGGGTCCCCCCTTTGGATTTTTTTTGTAAGGGTCCCCCCTTTGAATTTTTTTCGTAAGGGTCCCCCCTTTGAATTTTTTTCGTAAGGGTCCCCCCTTTGAATTTTTTTCGTAAGGGTCCCCCCTTTGAATTTTTTTCGGAAGGGTCCCCCCTTTGAATTTTTTTCGTAAGGGTCCCCCCTTTGAATTTTTTTCGTAAGGGTCCCCCCTTTGAATTTTATTCGTAAGTGTCCCCCCTTTGAATTTTTTTTGTAAGGGTCCCCCCTTTGTATTTCATATGTAAGGGTCCCCCCTTTGGATTTTTTTCGTAAGGGTCCCCCCTTTGGATTTTTTTTGTAAGGGTCCCCCCCTTTGAATTTTTTTCGTAAGGGTCCCCCCTATGGATTTTTTTCGTAAGGGTCCCCCCTTTGAATTTTATTTGTAAGGGTCCCCCCTTTGAATTTTTTTTGTAAGGGTCCTCCCTTTGGATTTTTTTCGTAAGGGTCCCCTCTTTGAATTTTATTTGTAAGGGTCCCCCCTTTGAATTTTTTTCGTAAAGGTCCCCCCTTTGGATTTTTTTCGTAAGGGTCCCCCCTTTGAATTTTTTTTGTAAGGGTCCCCCCTTTCGATTTCATTTGTAAGGGTCCCCCCTTTGGATTTTTTTCGTAAGGGTCCCCCCTTTGGATTTTTTTCGTAAGGGTCCCCCCTTTGGATTTTTTTGTAAGGGTCCCCCCATTGGATTTTTTTTCCTAAGGGTCCCCCCTTTGAATTTTTTTCGTAAGGGTCCCTTCTTTGGATTTTTTTCGTAAGGGTCCCCCCTTTGGATTTTTTTCGGAAGGGTCCCCCATTTGGATTTTTTTCGTAAGGGTCCCCCCTTTGGATACTTTTCGTAAGGGTCCCCCCTTTGGATTTTTTTCATAAGGGTCCCCCCTTTGGATTTTTTTCGTAAGGGTCCCCCCTTTGGATTTTTTTCGTAAGGGTCCCCCCTTTGGATTTTTTTCGTAAGGGTCCCCCCTTTGGATTTTTTTCGTAAGGGTCCCCCCTTTGGATTTTTTTCGGAAGGGTCCCCCATTTCGATTTTTTTTTTAAGGGTCCCCCCTTTGGATTTTTTTCGTAAAGGTCCCCTTTTTGGATTTTTTTCTTAAGGGTCCCCCCTTTGGATTTTTTTTGTAAGGGTCCCCCCTTTGAATTTTTTTCGTAAGGGTTCCCCCTTTGAATTTTTTTGGTAAGGGTCCCCCCTTTGCATTTCATATGTAAGGGTCCCCCCTTTGGATTTTTTTCGTAAGGGTCCCCCCTTTGAATTTTTTCGTAAGGGTCCCCTCTTTGAATTTTTTTCGTAAGGGTCCCCCCTTTGGATTTTTTTCGTAAGGGTCCCCCCTTTGGATTTTTTTTGTAAGGGTCCCCCCTTTGAATTTTTTTCGTAAGGGTCCCCCCTTTGAATTTTTTTCGTAAGGGTCCCCCCTTTGAATTTTATTCGTAAGGGTCCCCCCTTTGAATTTTTTTGTAAGGGTCCCCCCTTTGGATTTCATATGTAAGGGTCCCCCTTTTGGATTTTTTTCGTAAGGGTCCCCCCTTTGGATTTTTTTTGTAAGGGTCCCCCCCTTTGAATTTTTTTCGTAAGGGTCCCCCCTTTGGATTTTTTTCGTAAGGGTCCCCCCTTTGGATTTTATTTGTAAGGGTCCCCCCTTTGGATATTTTTCGTAGAGGTCCCCCCTTTGGATTTTTTTCTTAAGGGTCCCCCCTTTGGATTTTTTCCGTAAGGGTCCCCCCTTTGAATTTTTTTCGTAAGGGTTCCCCCTTTGAATTTTTTTGGTAAGGGTCCCCCCTTTGGATTTCATATGTAAGGGTCCCCCCTTTGGATTTTTTTCGTAAGGGTCCCCCCTTTGAATTTTTTGTAAGGGTCCCCTCTTTGAATTTTTTTCGTAAGGGTCCCCCCTTTGGATTTTTTTCGTAAGGGTCCCCCCTTTGGATTTTTTTTGTAAGGGTCCCCCCTTTGAATTTTTTTCTTAAGGGTCCCCCCTTTGAATTTTTTTCGTAAGGGTCCCCCCTTTGAATTTTATTCGTAAGGGTCCCCCCTTTGAATTTTTTTTGTAAGGGTCCCCCCTTTGTATTTCATATGTAAGGGTCCCCCCTTTGGATTATTTTCGTAAGGGTCCCCCCTTTGGATTTTTTTTAGTAAGGGTCCCCCCCTTTGAATTTTTTTCGTAAGGGTCCCCCCTTTGGATTTTTTTCGTAAGGGTCCCCCCTTTGAATTTTATTTGTAAGGGTCCCCCCTTTGAATTTTTTTCGTAAGGGTCCCCCCTTTGGATTTTTTTCGTAAGGGTCCCCCCTTTGAATTTTATTTATAAGGGTCCCCCTTTTGAATTTTTTTGTAAGAGTCCCCCCTTTAGATTTTTTTCTTTAGGGTCTCCCCTTTGAATTTTATTTGTAAGGGTCCCCCCTTTGAATTTTTTTCGTAAGGGTCTCACCTTTCGATTTCATTGCTAAGGGTCCCCCCTTTGGATTTTTTTCGTAAGGGTCCCCCCTTTGGATATTTTTCGTAAGGGTCCCCCCTTTGGATTTCTTTCGTAAGGGTCCCCCATTTGGATTTTTTTTGTAAGGGTCCCCCCTTTGGATAATTTTCGTAAGGGTCCCCCCTTTGGATTTTTTTTGTAAGGGTCCCCCCTTTGAATTTTTTTCTTAAGGGTCCCCCCTTTGAATTTTTTTCGCAAGGGTCCCCCCTTTGAATTTTATTTGTAAGGGTCCCCCCCTTGAATTTTTTTCGTAAGGGTCCCCCCTTTGAATTTTTTTCGTAAGGGTCCCCCCTTTGAATTTTATTCGTAAGGGTCCCCCCTTTGAATTTTTTTTTGTAAGGGTCCCCCCTTTGTATTTCATATGTAAGGGTCCCCCCTTTGGATTTTTTTCGTAAGGGTCCCCCCTTTGGATTTTTTCTAGTAAGGGTCCCCCCCTTTGAATTTTTTTCGTAAGGGTCCCCCCTTTGGATTTTTTTCGTAAGGGTCCCCCCTTTGAATTTTATTTGTAAGGGTCCCCCCTTTGAATTTTTTTCGTAAGGGTCCCCCCTTTGGATTTTTTTCGTAAGGGTCCCCCCTTTGAATTTTTTTGTAAGAGTCCCCCCTTTGGATTTTTTTCTTTAGGGTCCCCCCTTTGAATTTTATTTGTAAGGGTCCCCCCTTTGAATTTTTTTCGTAAGGGTCCCACCTTTCGATTTCATTGGTAAGGGTCCCCCCTTTGGATTTTTTTCGTAAGGGTCCCCCCTTTGGATATTTTTCGTAAGGGTCCCCCCTTTGGATTTTTTTCGTAAGGGTCCCCCATTTGGATTGTTTTTGTAAGGGTCCCCCCTTTGGATATTTTTCGTAAGGGTCCCCCTTTTGGATTTTTTTCATAAGGGTCCCCCCTTTGGAATTTTTTCGTAAGGGTCCCCCCTTTGGATTTTTTTCGTAAGGGTCCCCCCTTTGGATTTTTTTCGTAAGGGTCCCCCCTTTGGATTTTTTTCGTAAGGGTCCCCCCTTTGGATTTTTTTCGTAAGGGTCCCCCCTTTGGATTTTTTTCGGAAGGGTCCCCCATTTCGATTTTTTTTTTAAGGGTCCCCCCTTTGGATTTTTTTCGTAAAGGTCCCCTTTTTGGATTTTTTTCTTAAGGGTCCCCCCTTTGGATTTTTTTTGTAAGGGTCCCCCCTTTGAATTTTTTTCGTAAGGGTTCCCCCTTTGAATTTTTTTGGTAAGGGTCCCCCCTTTGCATTTCATATGTAAGGGTCCCCCCTTTGGATTTTTTTCGTAAGGGTCCCCCCTTTGAATTTTTTCGTAAGGGTCCCCTCTTTGAATTTTTTTCGTAAGGGTCCCCCCTTTGGATTTTTTTCGTAAGGGTCCCCCCTTTGGATTTTTTTTGTAAGGGTCCCCCCTTTGAATTTTTTTCGTAAGGGTCCCCCCTTTGAATTTTTTTCGTAAGGGTCCCCCCTTTGAATTTTATTCGTAAGGGTCCCCCCTTTGAATTTTTTTGTAAGGGTCCCCCCTTTGGATTTCATATGTAAGGGTCCCCCTTTTGGATTTTTTTCGTAAGGGTCCCCCCTTTGGATTTTTTTTGTAAGGGTCCCCCCCTTTGAATTTTTTTCGTAAGGGTCCCCCCTTTGGATTTTTTTCGTAAGGGTCCCCCCTTTGGATTTTATTTGTAAGGGTCCCCCCTTTGGATATTTTTCGTAGAGGTCCCCCCTTTGGATTTTTTTCTTAAGGGTCCCCCCTTTGGATTTTTTCCGTAAGGGTCCCCCCTTTGAATTTTTTTCGTAAGGGTTCCCCCTTTGAATTTTTTTGGTAAGGGTCCCCCCTTTGGATTTCATATGTAAGGGTCCCCCCTTTGGATTTTTTTCGTAAGGGTCCCCCCTTTGAATTTTTTGTAAGGGTCCCCTCTTTGAATTTTTTTCGTAAGGGTCCCCCCTTTGGATTTTTTTCGTAAGGGTCCCCCCTTTGGATTTTTTTTGTAAGGGTCCCCCCTTTGAATTTTTTTCTTAAGGGTCCCCCCTTTGAATTTTTTTCGCAAGGGTCCCCCCTTTGAATTTTATTCGTAAGGGTCCCCCCTTGAATTTTTTTCGTAAGGGTCCCCCCTTTGAATTTTTTTCGTAAGGGTCCCCCCTTTGAATTTTATTCGTAAGGGTCCCCCCTTTGAATTTTTTTTGTAAGGGTCCCCCCTTTGTATTTCATATGTAAGGGTCCCCCCTTTGGATTATTTTCGTAAGGGTCCCCCCTTTGGATTTTTTTTAGTAAGGGTCCCCCCCTTTGAATTTTTTTCGTAAGGGTCCCCCCTTTGGATTTTTTTCGTAAGGGTCCCCCCTTTGAATTTTATTTGTAAGGGTCCCCCCTTTGAATTTTTTTCGTAAGGGTCCCCTCTTTGGATTTTTTTCGTAAGGGTCCCCCCTTTGAATTTTATTTATAAGGGTCCCCCTTTTGAATTTTTTTGTAAGAGTCCCCCCTTTAGATTTTTTTCTTTAGGGTCTCCCCTTTGAATTTTATTTGTAAGGGTCCCCCCTTTGAATTTTTTTCGTAAGGGTCTCACCTTTCGATTTCATTGCTAAGGGTCCCCCCTTTGGATTTTTTTCGTAAGGGTCCCCCCTTTGGATATTTTTCGTAAGGGTCCCCCCTTTGGATTTCTTTCGTAAGGGTCCCCCATTTGAATTTTATTTGTAAGGGTCCCCCCTTTGAATTTTTTTCGTAAGGGTCCCACCTTTCGATTTCATTGGTAAGGGTCCCCCCTTTGGATTTTTTTCGTAAGGGTCCCCCCTTTGGATATTTTTCGTAAGGGTCCCCCCTTTGGATTTTTTTCGTAAGGGTCCCCCATTTGGATTGTTTTTGTAAGGGTCCCCCCTTTGGATATTTTTCGTAAGGGTCCCCCTTTTGGATTTTTTTCATAAGGGTCCCCCCTTTGGAATTTTTTCGTAAGGGTCCCCCCTTTGAATTTTTTTCGTAAGGGTACCCCCTTTCAATTTTTTGGTAAGGGTCCCCCCTTTGAATTTTTTTCGTAAGGGTCCCCCCTTTGAATTTTTTTCGTAAGGGTCCCCCCTTTGAATTTTCTTCGTAAGGGTCCCCCCTTTGGATTTAATTGTAAGGGTCCCCCCTTTGAATTTTTTTTTGTCAGGGTCCCCCCTTTGGATTTTACTCGTAAGGGTCTCCCCTTTGGATTTCATTTGTAAGGGTCCCCCCTTTGGATATTTTTCGTAAGGGACCCCCTTTGGATTTTTTTCATAAGGGTCCCCCCTTTTGATTTTTTTGTAAGGGTCCCCCCTTTGAATTTTTTTCGTAAGGATCCCCCCTTTGAATTTTTTTCGTAAGGGTACCCCCTTTGGATTTAATTGTAAGGGTGCCCCCTTTGAATTTTTTTTTGTAAGGGTCCCCCCTTTGGATTTTATTCGTAAGGGTCTCCCCTTTGGATTTCATTTGTAAGGGTCCCCCCTTTGGATTTTTTTCAAAAGGGTCCCCCCTTTGGATTTTTTTGTAAGGGTCCCCCCTTTGAATTTTTTTCGTAAGGGTCCCCCCTGTGAATTTTTTTCTTAAGGGTACCTCTTTAAATTTTTTTCATAATGGTCCCCTTTTTAAATTTTTTTCGTAAGGGTTCCCCCTTTGAATTTTTTTGGTAAGGGTCCCCCCTTTGGATTTCATATGTAAGGGTCCCCCCTTTGGATTTTTTTCGTAAGGGTCCCCCCTTTGAATTTTTTTGTAAGGGTCCCCTCTTTGAATTTTTTTCGTAAGGGTCCCCCCTTTGGATTTTTTTCGTAAGGGTCCCCTCTTTGGATTTTTTTGTAAGGGTCCCCCCTTCGAATTTTTTTTTAAGGGTCCCCCCTTTGAATTTTTTTCGTAAAGGTCCCCCCTTTGAATTTTATTCGTAAGGGTCCCCCCTTTGAATTTTTTTCGTAAGGGTCCCCCCTTTGAATTTTTTTCATAAAAGTCCCCCCTTTGAATTTTATTCGTAAGGGTCCCCCCTTTGAATTTTTTTTTTAAGGGTCCCCCCTTTGGATTTCATATGTAAGGGTCCCCCCTTTGGATTTTTTTCGTAAGGGTCCCCCCTTTGGATTTTTTTTTGTAAGGGTCCCCCCCTTTGATTTTTTTTCGTAAGGGTCCCCCCTTTGGATTTTATTCGTAATGGTCTCCCCTTTGGATTTCAATTGTAAGGGTCCCCCCTTTGGATTTTTTTCATAAGGGTCCCCCCTTTGGATTTTTTTGTAAGGGTCCCCCCTTTGAATTTTTTTCGTAAGGGTCCCCCTGTGATTTTTTTTCGTAAGGGTACCCCTTTAAATTTTTTTCGTAATGGTCCCCCCTTTTAATTTTTTTCGTAAGGGTACCCCCTTTAAATTTTTTTATAAGGGTCCCCCCTTTGAGTTTTTTTCGTAAGGGTCTCCCCTTTGGATTTAAATGTAAGGGTCCCCTTCTTTGGATTTTTTTTTGTAAGGGTCCCCCCTTTGAATTTTTTTCGTAAGGGTCCCCCCTTTGAATTTTTTTCGTAAGGGTCCCCCCTTTGAATTTTTTTCGTAAGAGTCCCCCCTTTAGATTTCATATGTAAGGGTCCCCCCTTTGGATTTTTTTCGTAAGGGTCCCCCCTTTGGATTTTTTTCATAAGGGTCCCCCCTTTGGATTTTTTTTCGTAAGGGTCCCCCCTTTGGATATTTTTCGTAAGGGTCCCCCCTTTGAATTTTTTATTGTAACGGTCCCCCCTTTGGATTTTTTTCGTAAGGGTCCCCCCTTTGGAATTTTTTTGTAAGGGTCCCCCCTTTGAATTTTTTTCGTAAGGGTCCCCCCTTTGAATTTTTTTCGTAAGGGTCCCCCCTTTGGATTTTTTTGTAAGGGTCCCCCCTTTGAATTTTATTCGTAAGGGTCCCCCCTTTGAATTTTTTTCGTAAAGGTCCCCCCTTTGAATTTTTTTCGTAAGGGTCCCCCCTTTGAATTTAATTCGTAAGGGTCCCCCTTTTGAATTTAATTTGTAAGGGTCCCCCCTTTGAATTTTTTTCGTAAGGGTCCCCCCTTTGAATTTTTTTTTTAAGTGTCCCCCCTTTGAATTTTATTCGTAAGGGTCCCCCCTTTGAATTTTTTTCGTAAGGGTCCCCCCTTTGAATTTTTTTCGTAAGGGTCCCCCCTTTGAATTTTATTCGTAAGGGTCCCCCCTTTGAATTTTTTTTGTAAGTGTCCCCCCTTTGGATTTTTTTCGTAAGGGTCCCCCCTTTGGATTTTTTTTGCAAGGGTCCCCCCTTTGGATTTTTTTGTAAGGGTCCCCCCTTTGAATTTTTTTGTTAAGGGTCCCCCCTTTGAATTTTATTCGTAAGGGTCCCCCCTTTGAATTTTTTTTGTAAGGGTCCCCCCTTTGCATTTCATATGTAAGGGTCCCCCCTTTGGATTTTTTTTTCGTAAGGGTCCCCCCTTTGGATTTTTCTTGTAAGGGTCCCCTTTTTTAATTTTTTTGGTAAGGGTCCCCCCTTTCGATTTCATTTGTAAGGGTCCCCCCTTTGGATTTTTTTGTTAAGGGTCCCCCCTTTGAATTTTATTCGTAAGGGTCCCCCCTTTGAATTTTTTTTGTAAGGGTCCCCCCTTTGCATTTCATATGTAAGGGTCCCCCCTTTGGATTTTTTTTTCGTAAGGGTCCCCCCTTTGTATTTTTCTTGTAAGGGTCCCCCCTTTTAATTTTTTTGGTAAGGGTCCCCCCTTTCGATTTCATTTGTAAGGGTCCCCCCTTTGGATTTTTTTGTAAGGGTCCCCCTTTGGATTTTTTTCGTAAGGGTCCCCCCTTTGGATTTTTTTCGTAAGGGTCCCCCCTTTGGATTTTTTTTTGTAAGGGTCCCCCCTTTGAATTTTTTTCGTAAGGGTCCCCCCTTTGAATTTTTTTCGTAAGGGTCCCCCCTTTGAATTTTATTCGTAAGGGTCCCCCCTTTGAATTTTTTTCGTAAGGGTCCCCCCTTTGAATTTTTTTCGTAAGGGTCCCCCCTTTGAATTTTATTCGTAAGGGTCCCCCCTTTGAATTTAATTTGTAAGGGTCCCCCCTTTGAATTTTTTTTGTAAGGGTCCCCCCTTTGGATTTTTTTCGTAAGGGTCCCCCCTTTGAATTTTTTTCGTAAGGGTCCCCCCTTTGAATTTTTTTCGTAAGGGTCCCCCCTTTGAATTTTTTTTTTAAGTGTCCCCCCTTTGGATTTTTTTCGTAAGGGTCCCCCCTTTGGATTTTTTTTGCAAGGGTCCCCCCTTTGGATTTTTTTGTAAGGGTCCCCCCTTTGAATTTTTTTGTTAAGGGTCCCCCCTTTGAATTTTATTCTTAAGGGTCCCCCCTTTGAATTTTTTTTGTAAGGGTCCCCCCTTTGCATTTCATATGTAAGGGTCCCCCCTTTGGATTTTTTTTTCGTAAGGGTCCCCCCTTTGGATTTTTCTTGTAAGGGTCCCCCCTTTGAATTTTTTTGGTAAGGGTCCCCCCTTTCGATTTCATTTGTCAGGGTCCCCCCTTTGGATTTTTTTCGTAAGGGTCCCCCTTTGGATTTTTTTCGTAAGGGTCCCCCCTTTGGATTTTTTTCGTAAGGGTCCCCCCTTTGGATTTTTTTTTGTAAGGGTCCCCCCTTTGAATTTTTTTCGTAAGGGTCCCCCCTTTGAATTTTTTTCGTAAGGGTCCCCCCTTTGAATTTTATTCGTAAGGGTCCCCCCTTTGATTTTTTTTCGTAAGGGTCCCCCCTTTAATTTTTTTTCGTAAAGGTCCCCCCTTTGAATTTTATTCGTAAGGGTCCCCCCTTTGAATTTAATTTGTAAGGGTCCCCCCTTTGAATTTTTTTTGTAAGGGTCCCCCCTTTGGATTTTTTTTTGTAAGGGTCCCCCCTTTGAATTTTATTCGTAAGGGTCCCCCCTTTGAATTTTTTTCGTAAGGGTCCCCCCTTTGACTTTTTTTCGTAAGGGTCCCCCCTTTGAATTTTATTCGTAAGAGTCCCCTCTTTGAATTTTTTTTGTAAGTGTCCCCCCTTTGGATTTTTTTCGTAAGGGTCCCCCCTTTGGATTTTTTTTGCAAGGGTCCCCCCTTTGGATTTTTTTATAAGGGTCCCCCCTTTGAATTTTATTCGTAAGGGTCCCCCCTTTGAATTTTTTTGTAAGGGTCCCCCCTTTGCATTTCATATGTAAGGGTCCCCCCTTTGGATTTTTTTTTCGTAAGGGTCCCCCCTTTGGATTTTTTTTGTAAGGGTCCCCCCTTTGAATTTTTTTGGTAAGGGTCCCCCCTTTCGATTTCATTTGTAAGGGTCCCCCCTTTGGATTTTTTTCGTAAGGGTCCCCCTTTGGACTTTTTTCGTAAGGGTCCCCCCTTTGGATTTTTTTCGTAAGGGTCCCCCCTTTGGATTTTTTTTGTAAGGGTCCCCCCTTTGAATTTTTTTCGTAAGGGTCCCCCCTTTGAATTTTTTTCGTAAGGGTCCCCCCTTTGAATTTTATTCGTAAGGGTCCCCCCTTTGAATTCTTTTCGTAAGGGTCCCCCCTTTGAATTTTTTTCGTAAGGGTCCCCCCTTTGAATTTTATTCGTAAGGGTCCCCCCTTTGAATTTAATTTGTAAGGGTCCCCCCTTTGAATTTTTTTCGTAAGGGTCCCCCCTTTGGATTTTTTTTTGTAAGGGTCCCCCCTTTGAATTTTATTCGTAAGGGTCCCCCCTTTGAATTTTTTTCGTAAGGGTCCCCCCTTTGAATTTTTTTCGTAAGGGTCCCCCCTTTGAATTTTATTCGTAAGGGTCCCCCCTTTGAATTTTTTTTGTAGGTGTCCCCCCTTTGGATTTTTTTCGTAAGGGTCCCCCCTTTGGATTTTTTTTGCAAGGGTCCCCCCTTTGGATTTTTTTGTAAGGTTCCCCCCTTTGAATTTTTTTGTTAAGGGTCGCCCCTTTGATTTTTTTTCGTAAGGGTCCCCCCTTTGAATTTTTTTCGTAAGGGTCCCCCCTTTGAATTTTTTTCGTAAGGGTCCCCCCTTTGATTTTTATTCGTAAGGGTCCCCCCTTTGAATTTTTTTCGTAAGGGTCCCCCCTTTGAGTTTTTTTCGTAAAGGTCCCCCTTTGAATTTTATTCGTAAGGGTCCCCCCTTTGAATTTTTTTTGTAAGGGTCCCCCCTTTGGATTTCATATGTAAGGGTCCTCCCTTTGGATTTTTTTTCGTAAGGGTCCCCCCTTTGGATTTTTTTCGTAAGGGTCCCCCCTTTGAATTTTATTTGTAAGGGTCCCCCCTTTGACTTTTTTTGGTAAGGGTCCCCCCTTTCGATTTCATTTGTAAGGGTCCCCCCTTTGGATTTTTTTCGTAAGGGTCCCCCTTTGGATTTTTTTCGTAAGGGTCCCCCGTTTGGATTTTTTTCGTAAGGGTCCCCCCTTTGGATTTTTTTTGTAAGGGTCCCCCCTTTGAATTTTTTTCGTAAGGGTCCCCCCTTTGAATTTTTTTCGTAAGGGTCCCCCCTTTGAATTTTATTCGTAAGGTTCCCCCCTTTGAATTTTTTTCGTAAGGGTCCCCCTTTGAATTTTTTTCGTAAGGGTCCCCCCTTTGAATCTTATTCGTAAGGGTCCCCCCTTTGAATTTAATTTGTAAGGGTCCCCCCTTTGAATTTTTTTCGTAAGGGTCCCCCCTTTGGATTTTTTTTCGTAAGGGTCCCCCCTTTGAATTTTATTTGTAAGGGTCCCCCCTTTGAATTTTTTTCGTAAGGGTCCCCCCTTTCGATTTCATTTCTAAGGGTCCCCCCTTTGGATTTTTTTCGTAAGGGTCCCCCCTGTGAATTTTATTCGTAAGGGTCCCCCCTTTGAATTTTTTTCGTAAGGGTCCCCCCTTTGGATTTTTTTGTAAGGGTTTCCCCTTTGAATTTTATTCGTAAGGGTCCCCCCTTTGAATTTTTTTCGTAAAGGTCCCCCCTTTGAATTTTTTTCGTAAGGGTCCCCCCTTTGAATTTAATTCGTAAGGGTCCCCCTTTTGAATTTAATTTGTAAGGGTCCCCCCTTTGAATTTTTTTCGTAAGGGTCCCCCCTTTGAATTTTTTTTTTAAGTGTCCCCCCTTTGAATTTTATTCGTAAGGGTCCCCCCTTTGAATTTTTTTCGTAAGGGTCCCCCCTTTGAATTTTTTTCGTAAGGGTCCCCCCTTTGAATTTTATTCGTAAGGGTCCCCCCTTTGAATTTTTTTTGTAAGTGTCCCCCCTTTGGATTTTTTTCGTAAGGGTCCCCCCTTTGGATTTTTTTTGCAAGGGTCCCCCCTTTGGATTTTTTTGTAAGGGTCCCCCCTTTGAATTTTTTTGTTAAGGGTCCCCCCTTTGAATTTTATTCGTAAGGGTCCCCCCTTTGAATTTTTTTTGTAAGGGTCCCCCTTTTGCATTTCATATGTAAGGGTCCCCCCTTTGGATTTTTTTTTCGTAAGGGTCCCCCCTTTGGATTTTTCTTGTAAGGGTCCCCCCTTTTAATTTTTTTGGTAAGGGTCCCCCCTTTCGATTTCATTTGTAAGGGTCCCCCCTTTGGATTTTTTTGTTAAGGGTCCCCCCTTTGAATTTTATTCGTAAGGGTCCCCCCTTTGAATTTTTTTTGTAAGGGTCCCCCCTTTGCATTTCATATGTAAGGGTCCCCCCTTTGGATTTTTTTTTCGTAAGGGTCCCCCCTTTGTATTTTTCTTGTAAGGGTCCCCCCTTTTAATTTTTTTGGTAAGGGTCCCCCCTTTCGATTTCATTTGTAAGGGTCCCCCCTTTGGATTTTTTTCGTAAGGGTCCCCCTTTGGATTTTTTTCGTAAGGGTCCCCCCTTTGGATTTTTTTCGTAAGGGTCCCCCCTTTGGATTTTTTTTGTAAGGGTCCCCCCTTTGAATTTTTTTCGTAAGGGTCCCCCCTTTGAATTTTTTTCGTAAGGGTCCCCCCTTTGAATTTTATTCGTAAGGGTCCCCCCTTTGAATTCTTTTCGTAAGGGTCCCCCCTTTGAATTTTTTTCGTAAGGGTCCCCCCTTTGAATTTTATTCGTAAGGGTCCCCCCTTTGAATTTAATTTGTAAGGGTCCCCCCTTTGAATTTTTTTCGTAAGGGTCCCCCCTTTGGATTTTTTTTTGTAAGGGTCCCCCCTTTGAATTTTATTCGTAAGGGTCCCCCCTTTGAATTTTTTTCGTAAGGGTCCCCCCTTTGAATTTTTTTCGTAAGGGTCCCCCCTTTGAATTTTATTCGTAAGGGTCCCCCCTTTGAATTTTTTTTGTAGGTGTCCCCCCTTTGGATTTTTTTCGTAAGGGTCCCCCCTTTGGATTTTTTTTGCAAGGGTCCCCCCTTTGGATTTTTTTGTAAGGTTCCCCCCTTTGAATTTTTTTGTTAAGGGTCGCCCCTTTGATTTTTTTTCGTAAGGGTCCCCCCTTTGAATTTTTTTCGTAAGGGTCCCCCCTTTGAATTTTTTTCGTAAGGGTCCCCCCTTTGATTTTTATTCGTAAGGGTCCCCCCTTTGAATTTTTTTCGTAAGGGTCCCCCCTTTGAATTTTTTTCGTAAAGGTCCCCCTTTGAATTTTATTCGTAAGGGTCCCCCCTTTGAATTTTTTTTGTAAGGGTCCCCCCTTTGGATTTCATATGTAAGGGTCCTCCCTTTGGATTTTTTTTCGTAAGGGTCCCCCCTTTGGATTTTTTTCGTAAGGGTCCCCCCTTTGAATTTTATTTGTAAGGGTCCCCCCTTTGACTTTTTTTGGTAAGGGTCCCCCCTTTCGATTTCATTTGTAAGGGTCCCCCCTTTGGATTTTTTTCGTAAGGGTCCCCCTTTGGATTTTTTTCGTAAGGGTCCCCCGTTTGGATTTTTTTCGTAAGGGTCCCCCCTTTGGATTTTTTTTGTAAGGGTCCCCCCTTTGAATTTTTTTCGTAAGGGTCCCCCCTTTGAATTTTTTTCGTAAGGGTCCCCCCTTTGAATTTTATTCGTAAGGTTCCCCCCTTTGAATTTTTTTCGTAAGGGTCCCCCTTTGAATTTTTTTCGTAAGGGTCCCCCCTTTGAATCTTATTCGTAAGGGTCCCCCCTTTGAATTTAATTTGTAAGGGTCCCCCCTTTGAATTTTTTTCGTAAGGGTCCCCCCTTTGGATTTTTTTTCGTAAGGGTCCCCCCTTTGAATTTTATTTGTAAGGGTCCCCCCTTTGAATTTTTTTCGTAAGGGTCCCCCCTTTCGATTTCATTTGTAAGGGTCCCCCCTTTGGATTTTTTTCGTAAGGGTCCCCCCTGTGAATTTTATTCGTAAGGGTCCCCCCTTTGAATTTTTTTCGTAAGGGTCCCCCTTTTGGATTTTTTTGTAAGGGTCCCCCCTTTGAATTTTATTCGTAAGGGTCCCCCCTTTGAATTTTTTTCGTAAAGGTCCCCCCTTTGAATTTTTTTCGTAAGGGTCCCCCCTTTGAATTTAATTCGTAAGGGTCCCCCTTTTGAATTTAATTTGTAAGGGTCCCCCCTTTGAATTTTTTTCGTAAGGGTCCCCCCTTTGAATTTTTTTTTTAAGTGTCCCCCCTTTGAATTTTATTCGTAAGGGTCCCCCCTTTGAATTTTTTTCGTAAGGGTCCCCCCTTTGAATTTTTTTTGTAAGTGTCCCCCCTTTGGATTTTTTTCGTAAGGGTCCCCCCTTTGGATTTTTTTTGCAAGGGTCCCCCCTTTGGATTTTTTTGTAAGGGTCCCCCCTTTGAATTTTTTTGTTAAGGGTCCCCCCTTTGAATTTTATTCGTAAGGGTCCCCCCTTTGAATTTTTTTGGTAAGGGTCCCCCCTTTGCATTTCATATGTAAGGGTCCCCCCTTTGGATTTTTTTTTCGTAAGGATCCCCCCTTTGGATTTTTCTTGTAAGGGTCCCCCCTTTTAATTTTTTTGGTAAGGGTCCCCCCTTTCGATTTCATTTGTAAGGGTCCCCCCTTTGGATTTTTTTGTTAAGGGTCCCCCCTTTGAATTTTATTCGTAAGGGTCCCCCCTTTGAATTTTTTTTGTAAGGGTCCCCCCTTTGGATTTCATATGTAAGGGTCCCCCCTTTGGATTTTTTTTTCGTAAGGGTCCCCCCTTTGTATTTTTCTTGTAAGGGTCCCCCCTTTTAATTTTTTTGGTAAGGGTCCCCCCTTTCGATTTCATTTGTAAGGGTCCCCCCTTTGGATTTTTTTCGTAAGGGTCCCCCTTTGGATTTTTTTCGTAAGGGTCCCCCCTTTGGATTTTTTTCGTAAGGGTCCCCCCTTTGGATTTTTTTTTGTAAGGGTCCCCCCTTTGAATTTTTTTCGTAAGGGTCCCCCCTTTGAATTTTTTTCGTAAGGGTCCCCCCTTTGAATTTTATTCGTAAGGGTCCCCCTTTTGAATTTTTTTCGTAAGGGTCCCCCCTTTGAATTTTTTTCGTAAGGGTCCCCCCTTTGAATTTTATTCGTAAGGGTCCCCCCTTTGAATTTAATTTGTAAGGGTCCCCCCTTTGAATATTTTTTGTAAGGGTCCCCCCTTTGGATTTTTTTTTGTAAGGGTCCCCCCTTTGAATTTTATTCGTAAGGGTCCCCCCTTTGAATTTTTTTCGTAAGGGTCCCCCCTTTGAATTTTTTTCGTAAGGGTCCCCCCTTTGAATTTTTTTCGTAAGGGTCCCCCCTTTGAATTTTTTTTTTAAGTGTCCCCCCTTTGGATTTTTTTCGTACGGGTCCCCCCTTTGGATTTTTTTTTGCAAGGGTCCCCCCTTTGGATTTTTTTTTAAGGGTCCCCCCTTTGAATTTTTTTGTTAAGGGTCCCCCCTTTGAATTTTATTCGTAAGGGTCCCCCCTTTGAATTTTTTTTGTAAGGGTCCCCCCTTTGCATTTCATATGTAAGGGTCCCCCTTTGGATTTTTTTTTCGTAAGGGTCCCCCCTTTGGATTTTTCTTGTAAGGGTCCCCCCTTTGAATTTTTTTGGTAAGGGTCCCCCCTTTCGATTTCATTTGTCAGGGTCCCCCCTTTGGATTTTTTTCGTAAGGGTCCCCCTTTGGATTTTTTTCGTAAGGGTCCCCCCTTTGGATTTTTTTCGTAAAGGTCCCCCCTTTGGATTTTTTTTTGTAAGGGTCCCCCCTTTGAATTTTTTTCGTAAGGGTCCCCCCTTTGAATTTTTTTCGTAAGGGTCCCCCCTTTGAATTTTATTCGTAAGGGTCCCCCCTTTGAATTTTTTTCGTAAGGGTCCCCCCTTTGATTTTTTTTCGTAAAGGTCCCCCCTTTGAATTTTATTCGTAAGGGTCCCCCCTTTGAATTTAATTTGTAAGGGTCCCCTCTTTGAATTTTTTTTGTAAGGGTCCCCCCTTTGGATTTTTTTTTGTAAGGGTCCCCCCTTTGAATTTTATTCGTAAGGGTCCCCCCTTTGAATTTTTTTCGTAAGGGTCCCCCCTTTGACTTTTTTTCGTAAGGGTCCCCCCTTTGAATTTTATTCGTAAGAGTCCCCCCTTTGAATTTTTTTTGTAAGTGTCCCCCCTTTGGATTTTTTTCGTAAGGGTCCCCCCTTTGGATTTTTTTTGCAAGGGTCCCCCCTTTGGATTTTTTTGTAAGGGTCCCCCCTTTGAATTTTATTCGTAAGGGTCCCCCCTTTGAATTTTTTTGTAAGGGTCCCCCCTTTGCATTTCATATGTAAGGGTCCCCCCTTTGGATTTTTTTTTCGTAAGGGTCCCCCATTTGGATTTTTTTTGTAAGGGTCCCCCCTTTGAATTTTTTTGGTAAGGGTCCCCCCTTTCGATTTCATTGGTAAGGGTCCCCCCTTTGGATTTTTTTCGTAAGGGTCCCCCTTTGGACTTTTTTCGTAAGGGTCCCCCCTTTGGATTTTTTTCGTAAGGGTCCCCCCTTTGGATTTTTTTTGTAAGGGTCCCCCCTTTGAATTTTTTTCGTAAGGGTCCCCCCTTTGAATTTTTTTCGTAAGGGTCCCCCCTTTGAATTTTATTCGTAAGGGTCCCCCCTTTGAATTCTTTTCGTAAGGGTCCCCCCTTTCAATTTTTTTCGTAAGGGTCCCCCCTTTGAATTTTATTCGTAAGGGTCCCCCCTTTGAATTTAATTTGTAAGGGTCCCCCCTTTGAATTTTTTTCGTAAGGGTCCCCCCTTTGGATTTTTTTTTGTAAGGGTCCCCCCTTTGAATTTTATTCGTAAGGGTCCCCCCTTTGAATTTTTTTCGTAAGGGTCCCCCCTTTGAATTTTTTTCGTAAGGGTCCCCCCTTTGAATTTTATTCGTAAGGGTCCCCCCTTTGAATTTTTTTTGTAGGTGTCCCCCCTTTGGATTTTTTTCGTAAGGGTCCCCCCTTTTGATTTTTTTTGCAAGGGTCCCCCCTTTGGATTTTTTTGTAAGGTTCCCCCCTTTGAATTTTTTTGTTAAGGGTCGCCCCTTTGAATTTTTTTCGTAAGGGTCCCCCCTTTGAATTTTTTTCGTAAGGGTCCCCCCTTTGAATTTTTTTCGTAAGGGTCCCCCCTTTGATTTTTATTCGTAAGGGTCCCCCCTTTGAATTTTTTTCGTAAGGGTCCCCCCTTTGAATTTTTTTCGTAAGGGTCCCCCCTTTGAATTTTATTCGTAAGGGTCCCCCCTTTGAATTTTTTTTGTAAGGGTCCCCCCTTTGGATTTCATATGTAAGGGTCCTCCCTTTGGATTTTTTTTCGTAAGGGTCCCCCCTTTGGATTTTTTTCGTAAGGGTCCCCCCTTTGAATTTTAATTGTAAGGGTCCCCCCTTTGACTTTTTTTGGTAAGGGTCCCCCCTTTCGATTTCATTTGTAAGGGTCCCCCTTTTGGATTTTTTTCGTAAGGGTCCCCCTTTGGATTTTTTTCGTAAGGGTCCCCCGTTTGGATTTTTTTCGTAAGGGTCCCCCCTTTGGATTTTTTTTGTAAGGGTCCCCCCTTTGAATTTTTTTCGTAAGGGTCCCCCCTTTGAATTTTTTTCGTAAGGGTCCCCCCTTTGAATTTTATTCGTAAGGTTCCCCCCTTTGAATTTTTTTCGTAAGGGTCCCCCTTTGAATTTTTTTCGTAAGGGTTCCCCTTTGAATCTTATTCGTAAGGGTCCCCCCTTTGAATTTAATTTGTAAGGGTCCCCCCTTTGAATTTTATTCGTAAGGGTCCCCCCTTTGGATTTTTTTTTGTAAGGGTCCCCCCTTTGAATTTTATTTGTAAGGGTCCCCCCTTTGAATTTTTTTCGTAAGGGTCCCCCCTTTCGATTTCATTTGTAAGGGTCCCCCCTTTGAATTTTATTTGTAAGGGTCCCCCCTTTGAATTTTTTTCGTAAGGGTCCCCCCTTTCGATTTCATTTGTAAGGGTCCCCCCTTTGGATTTTTTTCGTAAGGGTCCCCCCTGTGAATTTTATTCGTAAGGGTCCCCCCTTTGGATTTTTTTCGTAAGGGTCCCCCCTTTCGATTTTTTTCGTAAGGGTCCCCCCTTTGGATTTTTTTCGTAAGGTTCCCCCCTTTGGATTTTTTTCGTAAGGGTCCCCCCTTTGAATTTAATTTGTAAGGGTCCCCCCTTTGAATTTTTTTCGTAAGGGTCCCCCCTTTGGATTTTTTTTTGTAAGGGTCCCCCCTTTGAATTTTATTTGTAAGGTTCCCCCCTTTGAATTTTTTTCGTAAGGGTCCCCCCTTTCGATTTTTTTCGTAAGGGTCCCCCCTTTCGATTTTTTTCGTAAGGGTCCCCCTTTGGATTTTTTTCGTAAGGGTCCCCCCTTTGGATTTTTTTCGTAAGGGTCCCCCCTTTAGATTTTTTTCGGAAGGGTCCCCCCTTTGGATTTCATATGTAAGGGTCCCCCCTTTGGATTTTTTTTCGTAAGGGTCCCCCCTTTGGATTTTTTTCGTAAGGGTCCCCCCTTTGAATTTTATTTGTAAGGGTCCCCCCTTTGAATTTTTTTGGTAAGGGTCCCCCCTTTCGATTTCATTTGTAAGGGTCCCCCCTTTGGATTTTTTTCGTAAGGGTCCCCCCTTTGAATTTTTTTCGTAAGGGTACCCCCTTTGAATTTTTTGGTAAGGGTCCCCCCTTTGAATATTTTTCGTAAGGGTCCCCCCTTTGAATTTTATTCGTAAGGGTCCCCCCTTTGAATTTTTTTCGTAAGGGTCCCCCCTTTGATTTTTTTTCGTAAGGGTCCCCCCTTTGAATTTTATTCGTAAGGGTCCCCCCTTTGAATTTTTTTTTTAAGGGTCCCCCCTTTGGATTTTTTTTCGTAAGGGTCCCCCCTTTGGATTTTTTTCGTAAGGGTCCCCCCTTTGAATTTTATTTGTAAGGGTCCCCCCTTTGAATTTTTTTGGTAAGGGTCCCCCCTTTCGATTTCATTTGTAAGGGTCCCCCCTTTGGATTTTTTTCGTAAGGGTCCCCCTTCGGATTTTTTTCGTAAGGGTCCCCCCTTTGGATTTTTTTCGTAAGGGTCCCCCCTTTGAATTTTTTTCGTAAGGGTACCCCCTTTGAATTTTTTGGTAAGGGTCCCCCTTTTGAATATTTTTCGTAAGGGTCCCCCCTTTGAATTTTATTCGTAAGGGTCCCCCCTTTGAATTTTTTTCGTAAGGGTCCCCCCTTTGAATTTTTTTCGTAAGGGTCCCCCCTTTGAATTTTATTCGTAAGGGTCCCCCCTTTGAATTTTTTTTGTAAGGGTCCCCCCTTTGGATTTCATATGTAAGGGTCCCCCCTTTGGATTTTTTTTCGTAAGGGTCCCCCCTTTGGATTTTTTTCGTAAGGGTCCCCCCTTTGAATTTTATTTGTAAGGGTCCCCCCTTTGAATTTTTTTGGTAAGGGTCCCCCCTTTCGATTTCATTGGTAAGGGTCCCCCCTTTGGATTTTTTTCGTAAGGGTCCCCTATTGGATTTTTTTCGTAAGGGTCCCCCGTTTGGATTTTTTTCGTAAGGGTCCCCCCTTTGGATTTTTTTTGTAAGGGTCCCCCCTTTGAATTTTTTTCGTAAGGGTCCCCCCTTTGAATTTTTTTCGTAAGGGTCCCCCCTTTGAATTTTATTCGTAAGGGTCCCCCCTTTGAATTCTTTTCGTAAGGGTCCCCCCTTTGAATTTTTTTCGTAAGGGTCCCCCCTTTGAATTTTATTCGTAAGGGTCCCCCCTTTGAATTTAATTTGTAAGGGTCCCCCCTTTGAATTTTTTTCGTAAGGGTCCCCCCTTTGAATTTTATTCGTAAGGGTCCCCCCTTTGAATTTAATTAGTAAGGGTCCCCCCTTTGATTTTTTTTCGTAAGGGTCCCCCCTTTGGATTTTTTTTTGTAAGGGTCCCCCCTTTGAATTTTATTTGTAAGGGTCCCCCTTTGAATTTTTTTCGTAAGGGTACCCCCTTTCGATTTCATTTGTAAGGGTCCCCCCTTTGGATTTTTTTCGTAAGGGTCCCCCCTGTGAATTTTATTCGTAAGGGTCCCCCGTTTGGATTTTTTTCGTAAGGGTCCCCCCTTTGGATTTTTTTCGTAAGGGTCCCCCCTTTGGATTTTTTTCGTAAGGTTCCCCCCTTTGGATTTTTTTCGTAAGGGTCCCCCCTTTGAATTTAATTTGTAAGGGTCCCCCCTTTGAATTTTTTTCGTAAGGGTCCCCCCTTCGGATTTTTTTTTGTAAGGGTCCCCCCTTTGAGTTTTATTTGTAAGGGTCCCCCCTTTGAATTTTTTTCGTAAGGGTCCTCCCTTTCGATTTTATTTTTAAGGGTCCCCCCTTTGGATTTTTTTCGTAAGGGTCCCCCCTTTCGATTTTTTTCGTAAGGGTCCCCCTTTGGATTTTTTTCGTAAGGGTCCCCCCTTTGGATTTTTTTCGTAAGGGTCCCCCCTTTAGATTTTTTTCGGAAGGGTCCCCCATTTGGATTTTTTTTGTAAGGGTCCCCCCTTTGGATATTTTTCGTAAGGGTCCCCCCTGTGAATTTTTTTCATAAGGGTCCCCCCTTTGGATTTTTTTCGTAAGGGTCCCCCCTTTGAATTTTTTTCGTAAGGGTACCCCCTTTGAATTTTTTGGTAAGGGTCCCCCCTTTGAATTTTTTTCGTAAGGGTCCCCCCTTTGAATTTTTTTCGTAAGGGTCCCCCCTTTGGATTTAATTGTAAGGGTCCCCCCTTTGAATTTGTTTTTGTAAGGGTCCCCCCTTTGGATTTTATTCGTAAGGGTCTCCCCTTTGGATTTCATTTGTAAGGGTCCCCCCTTTGGATATTTTTCGTAAGGGTCCCCCCTTTGGATTTTTTCATAAGGGTCCCCCCTTTGGATTTTTTTGTAAGGGTCCCCCCTTTGAATTTTTTTCGTAAGGGTCCCCCCTTTGAATTTTTTTCGTAAGGGTCCCCCTTTTGGATTTTTTTGTAAGGGTCCCCCCTTTGAATTTTTTTCGTAAGGGTACCCCCTTTAAATTTTTTTTTTATAAGGGTCCCCCCTTTGAATTTTTTTCGTAAGGGTCTCCCCTTTGGATTTAATTGTAAGGGTCCCCCCTTTGGGTTTTTTTTTTCGTAAGGGTCCCCCCTTTGAATTTTTTTCGTAAGGGTCCCCCCTTTGAATTTTTTTCGTAAGGGTCCCCCCTTTGAATTTTTTTTTTAAGGGTCCCCCCTTTGGATTTTTTTCGTAAGGGTCCCTCCTTTGGATTTTTTTCGTAAGGGTCCCCCCTTTGAATTTTTTTTATAAAGGTCCCCCCTTTGGATTTTATTCATAAGGGTCTCCCCTTTGGATTTTATTCGTAAAGGTCCCCCCTTTGGATTTTTTTCGTAAGGGTCCCCCCTTTGGATTTTTTTAGAAACGTTCCTCTCTTTGGATTATTTTAGAAAGGGTCCCCCCTTTGGAATTTTTTGTAAGGTCCCCCTTTCTATTTTTTAGTAAGGGTCTCCGCTTTGGATTGTTTTAGTAAGGGTCCCCCCTTTGGATTTTTTAAGCTAGGGTCCCCCCTTTTGATTTTTTAGTATTGGTCTCCCCTTTGGTTTTTTTGAGTAAAGGTCCCTGCTTTGGTTTTTTTTAGTAAGGGTCCCCGCTTTTGGTTTTTTTGAGTCAGAGTCCTTTCTTCGTTTTTTTTTTTAGTAAGGCCCCCTCCTTTCTTTTGTGAGATTTTCCTTTGTGGTATTTTTGGTATGTGTCTCCCCTTTGTTAATTTAAGGTTTCCCCCAATAGCCTTTGCACGGGAAGGTATCTAGAAATAAAGAGTCTGGGACGAGTTTTGGAACACCTGTGATATGCGACTACGATTTTCCGTTGGCCAGCCATCCTTTCTGATCCTTTCAAATACAAAAAAAATATTTATGGCCTTTTTATACATGAGGCTTAAAAAGGGATCTCTTTCGCGGTCAGCCTAATCCTCGTATAGTCAGATATGGGGACTCGCTTACCTTTTTTGCAGTAAATTTTTTAGTTGAGTCTGGTGAGCTGTGAAGAGCTACTTTTGTTGGGTTGAATCTTTAACCATCGCATCCCTTATTAATAGTTTTATGAACTTCGTAACTGAAAAACTATTGGCAAGAAAAAACCTTTGTCTCTGACCTGTAGAAAGCTTAAGGTTGGTCCACCTAAAGACGCAGAGACCGACATAGGAGCCCTTATCAGTGAGGAACATCTTGCTAAGGTACATGTTTAGCAAAGGCAAAATTATTCGCCTTTATATTAATAAGGACTGTGGCCCTGATCAGTAATAGGAACATGTAGCAGAGACAAATTTAGCAGCTTTGATCTGTAAAGAACATCGTGCTAACAGACACGTCAACCCTTTCACTCCCATGATCAAAATGTAGATTTTCCCAACGTTTTAAGAGGAAATTGTATGAGTGATGTAGTGAGAATTGATAGTTTAGTCAGCTATCATCTGAGCAAGGTTACCAAAACCCAAGTTCTCCTTACTGTATGATATATTTGTGCTGCCAAAACTGAAGGATAAAATCGAAGTGGATCACTATTGGGATTGAAAGGGTTAAAGAATTGGAAGCTGATGTTTCGAGCGCTAGCCATTTGTCGGAGCAAATGTTCGTGATAAGTTCTGACATTTTTTTTTTTTCGAAAAAGGTCAAAGGTTACGTGCATCTGGCCAGCCAAGAAGGAGGCACAATCGTCTGTGGTGAAGGAAAAGATCGACCTTTGGATCTGCCTGCTGAGAATAGACAGGTTAGCTTCACCACACTATACTTATCCGTGGGTGGTGTGTTCATTGGTCACGTAAATGATAAGGTGACGATGACGGTGAAGATCTGATCTTATTTTTTATTTTGTTTTTTGTTTTTTTGTTTTTGTTTTTCAGGGTTACTTTATGCGACCGACTGTAATCACTGGTTTACCTGACAACAGCCGGTGCATGCAAGAAGAGATTTTTGGTGAGTTTTATATAGTACATGTGCAGTACACAGTGTTTTGTGAGCTTTATATACAGTGTACAGTGTTTGTTCAGGAAATAGCCCCTCCCCTCCCCTTCCCCCGGAGGACCAAGCTACGCAGGTTATTCAGGAAAGGACTTGTACGATCAGTATTTCCTCTTCAAAACTTTGGAGCATGGGATACAGAACACAGTGTGGACAGTTTAGCATTTCATCGCATGCATTCTAAGACGGAACAATTTGAAGTACCAGTAACGAAGACTAAAAAGTGGTCAAGTATATTTGATCGAACGCCCTGAAGAATAAGTAAGCGGCTGAATAATATTGCACTGAGTACAGTTTAAGTGTTTTTGTTGTTTTCATTTCAGGTCCTGTGGTATCAATTGTTCCATTCGATGACGAGGAGGAAGTGAGTGAGAGTCGGCTATTAACGTATTGTACTGTACTTGGTCTTTAGCCATTAAAACGCGACTTCATACCGACCACATACTGCCTACGTACCGGCCACTTACCGACTATGTACCGACCACTTACCGGCCACTTAATGAACATTTACCGAACACTTACCGAACACATACCGATCTGTGCAACTTGTTCGTAGGGCCCGGTGCAGACGCCGCTTATGCGCTGAAACCACTACGTACCGACCACTTACCGACCACTTAATGAACATTTACCGAACACTTACCGATTTGCATTCCGCGCATGTGAGTAGCGGCGTCTGAACGTGGCCTAAGTCAGAGACATAGTAAGTAAACTTTGTAATTTTGTATGGGCATGTTTCTGTTTACTGTGCACAATACAACCCCTCCCTGTAATACAGCCCCTGTCTTTGTAATCAGGTAATCCAGAGGGCTAATGGTGTCAAGTATGGATTGGCAGCTTCACTGTGGACACAAAATCTTTCCCGAGCTCACCGAGTGTCGAAAAAGTTGCAAGTAAGTTCACAAACATCTCTTAGTCATGTTTGATGTCAGAATGACACGCGAATTGCTGGCAACCTCGGTTGCCGTCCCATAGATAGTGGCGTCTTGCTACTGTAGCTACGTGTGCCATTGCCCACAAAATTATTTCATGCGAGACGTAAAATGTCAATTTCTTTTGTGTACAATAAACCTCGCGTTCGACACAAACTCTGAAGAAAAGAAACTAAGGGGAAAGTTGTATTTAGGTGACGTCACACATGTGACGTCTTGGCAATCATGTTGGATGAACTTTTACAAAGAATTGATCATTATAGCTTCTACTTGAAGTGAATCCCACATGGCCGCGATGTCTGTAACTCAAGGGTTTACCATCGATTAGCCAGGTAGTGTAGACATAACGTTCCCGAACTGTAGTACACTGTAGTTCTCGGTCTTGTATGAATAACATTTTGGGCTTTTCTGGGGTCCCTTTGTAGGTAGGCACGGTTTGGTGCAACTGCTGGATGGTCCGGGACCTTAATATGCCGTTTGGTGGGACTAAGTCGTCGGGAATTGGCAGAGAGAGTGGAAAAGATTCCTACGAGTTCTACACCCAACAGAAGACCATTTGCATCAAACTGTGACAAAACATGTGTCCGCCAAGAGGACGCTTCCCTAGCGCGGCAATGTTTAATAAGTCCCGTTGCAGAGTTAAGAAATATATAACGCGTCACCGTGTAATATAGCCTCATCTAAACACGCAGGAGGTTGGGAGAACACGAGAGTAGCGTAAAGCCTGGTTTAAGGATCGTCTCTGTCGCAGAATGTTTTGTCAAGCGATCGGGAAGATTATTTGGAAACACTCTTGCGATTGTTTCAAACGATCCTTATGTCAGAAGATCGTCTCGATAGAACACCTTGCGTCGGAGACGACCGGAAATGCTGAGACGATCCTTACGTCAGAGACGATTATATGGAAACCAGGCTTAAGGAAACCACGAGGCCGCCGCTGGTTTCCGGCGCTACTCGAGTGTTCTCCCAACTTCCCAAGTGTTTAGATGAGGCTATATTACACGAGAACACGTTATGTATTTCTTTTATAAAATAATTAGCCAAGTAAAAAACATCGCGTATCGCGTCAGCGTGTAGTATACTCTCATCAAACACGGTTAATTAGCCAATCAGGGCGCGCGTAGTATCATAGTTATTTTATAAACTGATAATCTTGCATTAAATTTAACTTGGAATTATTTTAAACATGGCTTGCTCGTTAATGGCATTGGGTATACAGTTAACTCCCTCTAATACGAACACCCTCGGGAACAGCTTCAGCTGTGCGTCTTCAGGGAGATGTCCGTCTTATAGAGGGGTGTCCGTCTTATAGAGGGGTGTCCGTAAGAGGTAACTGTATGTACTTTTAGTATCGTACAGTAACACTCTTGCGTATATTTCAAAAGCTTGTTGATCTTTTAATTTTTTTTTCCTTTTTTTTTTTTATCAACTTCCGTTTCGTTTGGCCACCCGCTTCAGTCGACTTGCTTTGATGATGTTCCAGCTCAAATTTACACACATACAAAGTATTGTATTAAAAGTTTGGAAAGCCTTTATTTCGCTGGTTTTCATGAGTGTTACTATAATATTACAATTTCACCCAAAATACGTTTGGCCACCCACTTTTAAGTCGACTTGCTTAAAAGTCGACTTGCTTTGATGATGTTCCAGCTCAAATTTATACGCAAGTCGAGGCAAGTTATTTATTGTTTGGCCACCGGTATCGCACGTCCGTACGCAAGTACTTATTTTTCAGACGCACTCACATAGATCGAGTTTAGTGCGAGACTGCTTTGTCACCACCCACTGACGCAAGTTTGACTCTTCAAACTTGACTTGTTTTGACTTGCGAGCCGTTTGGCCACCCATCACGGAGTCCGTATGCAAGTTCTTATTTTGCAGAAATGCGTAGACTTCGCGAGTTGCCATTCAACGCAAGTACCGCCGACCGGGTGAAGTGACGTCACTCCAGCTATGTATTTCCGTGATTTCTATTTTCGTACGTCACCCACACGGGGCCCTCAGACTCTCCTGTAATTCTTCAAAACCTTGTTGGCTCAAAACTGCGAGTGCCCAAGGTTGGCTTTTGCTTTGTCTGACGACTGCACATTTTGTTTCCGCTATAGATTTCTGTTTTCTTTAGCAAAAAGCATGTCAGTCCTGTGACTCATCCCCAGTCTTCCTCTCGTTGAAACGCGCCCAGACAAAAGAAACGAGCCGCGTGTAACGCGCGAGAAATTCGCGTGTTAACCACATACGCATGCGTACATCTTAATTTTACGTCACAAATAGCAAAGATTGTGCAACTGCTGAATAATTTTCAGCCACCGCGTTGTTCCATTTTTCTCTCTCTTCCTTGTGGGAGGACGAAGTATTCCGAGTCGTCAGATTTCAATGAGGACAAGCTATTCGGTGTGTCGAGCTGTGATTACTTCATATGACAGCTGCAAAGAATCCTTGTGCGAGAGATGTGAATCATTTCGATCGGTAGTTCAAAGTCGGATTTTTGAGTGGTCGACTCTCACAAACTCAGCTTCGTTAGCAGCGAAGGTAAAAGATCATCGTTAATCCGCAGCCTGTAGTAATTGTTTTAACGCCTCTTTAGTTTGCCCTGCCTCTTGTGAGTTCAGTGGTGTGTTGCTAACCGAAATCGTTTGTTTCCTTTTACCAAGGCATTCAGAAATAGGGGACGAACTTTTATGGAGTTCCTTATCGACAGTGGCGACTGGTGTAGAGGACAACACGAGCATTGACTGATTAAAAAAGTCATATCACATTGGATGGGGTAATTTACTTCTTCTGAAGACAGCGAGGAAACAGCGAGAGGATTTATTACAACCTCACCAAGATCACCATTCAATTCTCTGAGAGAGAAGCGATGAAAATGCCTTCCAGTTCTGGAACGCGAAGTATAAGCAACAATCATGGGCCGGCTAGTTTGACTCGATCTGGTCCAGGGCCGGCAATGCTTGAACACAAAAACATGAAGTTTTTGATCACGGATCGGCCCAGCAATACGAACCTATTGCAATATATCGCGGTGAGTGCGGATGTAACTGTAGTCAATTTCATATTTTTCTTTTTCACGCCCGTGACTCCACTAACCGGCTTTTCCTTTGTGTTTATTTGCCCGCCATTAGGAGCTGAAAAAATACGACGCCCGCGTGGTAGTCAGAGTGTGTGAGCCAACCTACATGACTGATAAGTTGGAAAAGGAAGGAATCAGTGTTTTAGTAAGTTTAGCCTTTTCGTGCTTTTGTCGATGTTGTGCTCAAGTATGATCGTCATTCCCTCGTGATCCTTCAGTTACCGTAGCAATCAAAGATTCTGAATTATTCTGTATCTTTCGAGACACCGCCTGTAGGCGTTTCGTACTATTTAGATTAAAAGTTTAGTGCCTGTGACTTGCTAGCGATCTTTGATTGCACACCAGTTTAATTACTGCTGCGACAACGAAAATCACTTCGACATGCATGTTTTCCACGGGTACTTTCCGCGGGGTGTCTTGATTTTTTGCGTTGTTTAAGTAATTTTCTGACTTTGACCTCTTTCTCGTTAAATCCCTTGATAGATTAACTGTATTACAAGTTTTTTTCGTAAAAAAAATGGCTCGTAAATGCTGGCTTGTCTATTTCATCGTCACCCTTCGAAAAACCAGTTTAACCTGTTAATTTCATGTGACCTCGCCAATGCAGCCATGACATAACAAGGAAATGCCTTTCTTCATCCGCCTTATGATTCCTGAGAACATTATTTTTGTTATCCAGAAAATACACCAAGTTTCACATTTATGTTTTAGTGCCCCACCATATTCATTTAATGTCATATTTTTTAAACAGTAACCTCCTACTTTTAGTGTAACAAATGTTTTTATCCTGTGCAATAAATATCATAATATTGCATATGGGAATTTTCATCCTTTTGGATCATGGATATTACAGCTCCAGACTTGCAGATTTCAAGGTCTTCAAGGAAATGTATACATATCACCTTGAAGTATGAATTATTATCACATCATTTTTTTTATCATTTGCATCATGACACCCCTCAAGGGAGGTTCAATTTTCTCCTCTGGTCTTTTCAGCAGATATGAGCTGATCCAAATATTAAAAAAATTAAGGCTGTACAGTATATGGTCATATTTTGGATAAATGATGTTTGCGGCTGCAGTTCCAACTCTGAAAGTAAATTATTCCTTTATTATATGTTTGCTTTCAAGAACTGTTAGATGTCAACACATTATCAAAACATGAGGTGTCAGCATTCAACTGTAGATTGGGGTGCAAGCACGCTATAATTTACCTGCCATGTTTAGGGTACAATGGGCCATTTCCGAGATGCCTGTCTCTGTTTCAAACTGAGGTGTAGTGCGAAACCTTTCTTATTAAATTGAGTTTGATTTGCATTAAAATGAAAATGAAATTTGCATCATAAAGCATTTCGCACTAGACCTCATTTTGACATGGGCAACGAGATTATCTCAGAAATAACATATTGTTTGGGCTATTCTGGAATAGAAATAGCAATGTCGATTGGTGAAATCTTTATCGTCTGGAGATGATTTGAAGCATCAGCATCTGTTTCAATAGTGAGGTGAAGGTATTGTACAGAGTTCAGCCAATCCTAGAATAAAACTTCCTCAAAAAGAAGGAACTTGTTGGCACTGTTTCAGCTATTTCTTTCTCAGAATAGACAGATGGCTTCAGCGTAACATATTCTAGTGGTTGTCGCTTCTGACCAATTACTCTATTGTTTCGCAGGACTGGGCTTTTGATGATGGGGCCCCACCTCCCAAGGAGCTTGTAGAGGACTGGCTAAAGTTGTTGAAGAAGAAGTTTAAGGAGAAGCCAGGTTCTTGTGTGGCTGTACACTGTGTTGCAGGATTGGGAAGGTACTGTACAGTACAGTGCATAAAATAGGGTTCAATAAGATCCTTTATAAGATCAATCATTAGTTTACTTTCCGCAGTTCACAAATACAATACTGTATAATAATGGCTAAAAGTTTGTCAGTTTTGTGCGTCATTTTAATGTACAGTATGTAAATGCGAGAAGGAAAGCTTGTCTACTTGTTGATCACTCATCAGATTTTCTTTGTGACATTCAAAAAGTTCAGACCAATTAATAACATGGTAGAAACAAATTTGGCCTTCCATCTGGCCACTGTTTCTCTGTCTTCAGATATTCCCAAAGACTAACATGATGCTCTCCATTTTATACAGAGCTCCAGTACTTGTGGCACTGGCTTTGATAGAGAGTGGAATGAAATATGAAGATGCAGTTGAACTGATCAGAAGGTTTGTGACTTTTTTTAGTTTCAAGTTGTCACCAGAGTGTTATAGATTTGTTGAAGAAGCACTGAATTCTGTTGAATTTTTACACCTTTCAAGTTCAACCAAACAACTTGTCTAAGATGTAAAGTACTGTAGTGTGGATATGACTGTCTTAAATGAGCATGCTGGCTGCTGGGTTTGTATTGTCTGGGGTGGACTCCTGTAGTTACTCTAGTTGACTCACTGAGATTTCCGCCTTATCTTTTAGGAAGAGAAGAGGAGCCATCAATGCCAAACAACTGGCATACTTAGAGCACTACAAACCCTCAAAGCTTTTGAAAGAGAAAGATGGTGCAGCAAGTGCCTGTTGTATTCAGTGAGGGAATTGCATTTCTTCAATTTTTTCCTCTTGAGAGAGGAAATTACATATTCCATGCAATAGTGCTTTTAGTGCTACTACTAACAGCAGATTGCAACTTTTTAAAATGATCAAACTTTGTTAGCAATTCACCAGTTAGTGTGTGCTAATAACATGAGTTAGGGAACATAGGCACATACATGCCTAGGGCATTGAAATTGAATTTCATGGTAGGAACAAAGTATGGATTTACATTATGTGGCCGATAACATGATTTGTTTTCACAAGAGCTTGGAGGTTATTTACTTTTAGAGTACTGTAGCTGCAAGTCGGTTGATGGACATTTTGATTTATTTTCTTTCTTTCATATTGGTAGTTAAAAGGGATTGCTGTCAGTGATTTCAAGATTTTTTTCACCTACTGTACACTTCCGAAAAGGTAGAACAAACAGCTATTCTAATCAAAAACCTTCAAGTATGTACTGTAGCTTCCATGATGTACAAAGAGTGATGAGACTAATTTCTCCCTTCAATATGTAGTTGAGTGTAGAGAATACGACAGTCTAAGCTGGTCAGATTGTCAATATTATCCTAACTAATCTCAGGGCTTGTAGGGTTGATAATGTATTACACAATAATTCCCTTGCAGCAAACATATTTTTAGACTACTGAATAGCATTACTGAAAACAGATCTCAACTTGTCTGCTTGTTATGAATTGTCAGGTATAAAGCTTCAAAAATTCTTGAGCAAACACTGAACTATTTCTGTTATGTCAAGAGTGTTTGCAAATATTAAATCTTGGTAAATTTGTAGTCCTTTAGATCTTTTTGGCATGTACAATATTGCTTTCCAGTGACAAACAGGCAGTCAGCAAGGGATATATTTTGATTGTATTAAAAAAATGGGCAAAAAGTGCTATGTTTCAACAAAGGCATATCCAGTAGTTTGTAGTAGGAAAATTAAAAGTTTGGGAAATGTCAGACTTTAGTAACTTGCAGTGATGGGATTGTGTACAATTTTATTTGCGAGCTGAGCACCTTAATGGTACTGAACTGCATAGCTAGTATTAAAACAAGCAAGCGTATTTTTTCTGCTTTAGACTTGTCCTTTATTTTTTTAATCAAGAAATGGGAAACAAGATATTGATGAATGTAATAGCACCGTATGTATTGCTCTCATGCTTGCATGAAGTATTTTAGGAACACTGGCACAAGCTTGGTCTACGCTAGCTATTGTATCTTGGTTTATGTGCTTCAACTGTAATGTGCTTTTGGGTCTGAAAATACTTTGCTGTAGATTTGCAACTTTGAAGTACATAAACCTAATGCTTTTTCATTGATTTAGCTGTTCTCTAGATTGTAACATTTATAGTAACACTCATGAAACCCAGCACAATAAAGGCTTTCCAAACTTTTAATACAGTACTTTGTACTTCTATGAGTGTAAACATCACAATACTATACAGCAATACTAAACTGCTTTGGTTGTGTAGAGTGGTTTACTAATATTTCCAGCATTCCAAATGAATGTTGCTTCTTATAGCAAAGATGACTTGGATTAAAAGGTCTACAGTACATTCCTGACATGTACAGCAACATTGACCTAACTGTAGCATGTTGTTCTTTTGAAGATAATTTCCTTAAATTACATGAACATGTCATCATATCCAGGAGGGGGAAGATGATCATTGTCTGGTCTGAAAGAAATAAAAAGAGTAACAAAATGAAGTTATGGAAATGTTCCAAATTTCCAAAAATGATTCCCATAAATTGGGACTTCACTGGTAACAGACATAAGTAATAAGGAATCATTCCTATCCCCCACCCCCAATAGCATTTACTTTTGATAGAACAGTTTTTGGATGGTCTTTCTGAAAGCAAAGTACGCCACCAATCACGGAGGTACAAACATCTTCAACCAATCAGAATCCAAAAGTAATTTGCATTTGGTTTTGCTTTTATGATGAGATCAATCAGACTCTGCAGTGGGAGAAAATGCCATCACCATGTACATGAAGTGATCACCACACAACAGGATCACCGTGTAATTATTAACTGTAACATAATACATGCATGAGAAGATTACAAATATCTGCTTGCAAAATCATATTATCATTACTTTTGACAACAGTTGTGCAAAAACGGATCCAACTGTACTGACTTAGGAACATTATTTTCTTTGTCTGTTAATGTTTGCGTCGTGTCTTTTTTCCGTCCTCTTTGTTTCAATGTTGTTAGCAACTTAAGCTTACCCAGAAAATCTGCCACTTCTGGGGTCTGTCCTTGTGCCTCCTGGGAGAACTGGACCAAATGGATCAAATCGTGCTCCAGGTGGGACAGCTCCCCTGTAGAACATAGTTTTAAAATAGAAAGATGAGAGAAATCCAGAATATTCATTGATCTGTTTTCTACCTAAAATGATGTCGAGATTCAAATGAAAACTCAGTTGAAAGCTGACTGAACAGCCACATCTAACTTTATCACTGATACATTTTCTCCCTGAAATGGTTTTGGGAGAATTTGTATTATGTCAGTTAAGAAATGAGTGAGTGATCAACTTCAATAATTGAAGATTGTTTTCTTCTCAAAATTATTCTCAAAATTATTTTCTCTTTCAAAAGTTGGCTCTTGATAGCTTGCTTGGATAACAGCTGATGAAGCTACTGATTCTCACAACATCACTCAATACACGTCTTCTTAAAAGGTTGAAAGAATCTGCGTTTTGAGCTCAGAAGTGAAAGGGTTGATTAGTGTTGGTCTCACCTGGGTAGCTGTCCAGGAGCTGGCCCCATGTTTGCACCAGGTCCTAGTCTGCCTCCTGAACGAAAAGGATCCATAAGCATACCACCAGACCTGTGGGGAAAAAGGGCCACTGATGAATTAAAGGTAACAACTACATCAATTTGCATAGCTGGGAAGAGTTTGAAATTCCTAGGAATTCCCAAAAAGCTGGCAATCAATTTCACAAGGGAGTTCCCCCTCCCTTGCCAGTTATTATAAGCTTCAGTGATTAGAGGTAAAAAAGATGGAGTGTTAGCAAATCAAAGGGAAATGACTTTTGGTTCGAGTTATCGGGAGGTTTGGTTTGTTGGGGTTCCACTGTATTCATTATTAATTTGGTACAAGAAACGTCATGCACGCAGTCTTCCCGATGTTTACCCTGGATGCCCTGGAAATCTGTCACCATCACCATATGCAAAAGGCTGTGTAGGAGGTACCCTATAAAGAAAGAAAAAGAAACAATTGATCAAAATGTCTTTAAGTACAAAAGGTACAAAGCTCTTCATCTTTCACCCACTGAAATAAGCTTTGCCGTGTAATCATACTGTCTTGGATTTCATTTGTACAATGCTTTTACACATTGCCCCTTATACAGTACAACTGCCTTCTTGATTACGGATTGTCCATGGGATAAAAGTACAGTACCAGTCATTTCTGAAGTCCGGAGGTCTGCGTGGATGGAGTCGTAGTGGGTCATCTTCAATCAGTTGACTTGGTCCTGTTCTGCCTCTGTAAAATATGTGCATTCAGTGTCTGTATAAATCAGTGGGATAATGAGACAGGGCTTGTAATATTAAGTAGTTATACATATTATGTTTTCATTGCAAACAACACAAACTTAGTGGGGGAGTGCATGTAATGTACAGTAATGTAATGTCTAGTTATTGTACATGGACAAACCTTTCACTGGTCTCTCTGGTCGTTTGTTTCTGATTCTGGGTGTGAGTTGCTGTGCTGCCATTTGGTGTGAACTTATCCAGAACATCTTTACAAACTTTTGTCCTCAAATGGTCAAGTTGTCTCAGAACCCTAGAAAGATACACTACAGAATCAGTAGCCTGCAAATAAATGAATGAAGACCTCAGCTTTTGATTGCCGGACACTTCCTGAATCACCCAGATGATTCAGCAAGCACCAGTTCACACAGGCTATAATTCGGTGGCCCAGAATTGATTAGTACAGAAAATATTATTTTAGTAACTCCACAAAATGATGACTGAACACCAATCTACAGAACTTAATTTACTGACCTGCCTGGGCCCTCAACTTGTCTTGCCAGTGAAGGGTATTCAATATCTGCAGCAGTGTAATCGTCAACATCTAAGGTGGTGTCATACATCTTGGATTCATCTTCTTCCTACACATGTATTATACCAATAAAGAAATTTATTGTTTGTACCATGTGCACTTACTAACAGCAATGTCTATCTCAAACATCAGATACAAAGATGAATGGCACAGTGCCCCCAAAAAGATCAAGGACACATTCCCATATAATATACCATACAGAGCTAAATTACCCGTAAGTACTTATGGTCGTATTTAATACATGCATGTGTTAATATTGTCATCCTGCATTCCAAAATCTGAAAGATTATACTGGCTGATCAGGTGGCTAGCAGCTGGCCAGCTTGCAGACTGAAAGTGAAGCAATCTTGATATAAAACTAATATAACCAAAGTCTTACCATGAGATATATTGCCAGTTTGTCACTGAGTTTGAGAGCTTTGAACAGATATACTGGGCCTAGGTTTGCTTTGCGATACTGCAGGGCATACACATCATCCAGTTGGTTCCAGCCTGGTGGTAAACCTTCGCCAAAATTACACTGTTCCTCGGAGGATGTGCTCTGCATGTAAAATAATGTTAGATGTTGTAAATTTGACAGCAGTTTTTCATGTAGGTTCTCTGACAAATTTGAAAATTGTGAAGCACATTGGCCACCTTTTATTCCAACTATAAAAAAGGGCTTGTATATCAATCAGTATTCGGCAGGGAATCCCAAATTCATTTATTCATCTAGGCTAGTAAATTAATATATAAACACGAACATTTATTATATTTTATTTTGAGAAATTGTGGAATGTGTGAAATCACATTTAAAATATTGACACTCTATCAAACTTCGGCCACTGGTTTATTTCGTATGATGACGCAAGGACTAGCTACAGCTGTTTCCTGCGTGCATGACGTGTGCAACCTAAAATAGTACGAATTATTAATAATTTCCGCCACTGTTTGTTTTAAGTATACGTACCTCACCGCTACCGACACAGCAAAACCCTTTTTCCGTGATACAGGCGTGTACTGCAAGGATTACCGCATCGTACTTGTCTTTCAGCCTGTACATGCGAAGAAGATTTTTCACTTTCGACTCCGCCATATTGTTATGATGACCGCAGTTCTTTTGGTCAGTAAACATTCCCATAACTCGTTTTCAATCTCTTGAGCCGAGCATCGCGCGGACGCGCGCGTTGGCGTGAAAGCGCGGGAAATTATTTTGAAGAGCCGGTTCCTCGATAAAACGTTATGTTATGTAACACTTCCCGGGAAACAACTTGGGGAAAAGCCCCCTCCTTATATTACGCAATTTAAGTAACTGTAAGCTGCATTACTTGACATTTTTCATTAGATTTACCGAGCTTGGAAGTTCCATAAAACTCGAGCAAGGAACTAACGGATGCTGTTCCGATAGGTGAGTTTTAAAGCGATAATTGTTTACGAATTATCCTAACAACTTTTACTTCTCTTTCTCTTCGTGTCTGTCTCTCGGCTCAAAAAAAAAGTTTTGCTGGTCCCTGATAATAGTTTTTGAACTCGTATAGATAACTGTTGCTTAGCCGTTTTATATTACGAGTATTACTGTTGAAAATATATTTTCCTTTCTAGCTCCATGAATTCCGTGGCAAGAAAATGCACTAGTTCTTTTGTGGACTGTCCGACTTCATCCACGACACAGGGCGAACTTTCAAGCTTGTATGATAAACCAGGTAAATGACTAAACGTGGGCGGACTTTAAAATGGGTCAGTTGGAATAGTGTGTAGACTGATACTAACGTATTTATCGTGTAGGATGTAACAGCAACAGCCACTCAGAGCGCCACCATCAAGGCGATGAAGTGGAAACTAAACTAGCTCTTGAAGACTACAGTGAAGAGTCAAAGTCGCTAACAACCGTGGAACTATTCGACCAAGAGAAAAATGAAGACTTCAGCTCGGGAGACGAGACTTTAAAGGATGGTGATCTAACTTGTGTAGCGGACGAAGAAGTTACAGCAAACACAAATGGCCCTCCAGCTTTGAATACCAGTAAAGCTCCCCCGTCCCCTTCATTGGGAAATCTCCAGGCTGTCCCCTGCTCCGACGAAAATACCAATAGCTTTGCCGAGTCAGATGTTATCAGATTCAGAAACAATTTCTTTGAGGTATGCTTACACCTGATTTAAACATTTGTATATACGTGTGAAGGTCAAGATATACAGTTTTCAGTTGGAGCTCGGTTTTTGTAACGTTTATATTGTATCTGTATGTATAAATCAGTTTATACAAATTCCTATTTGCCAATTTAGGTGATTGAGGAACTCAGAATACGAAGGGTAAGGGCTTTTACTTCTCTACTGCATGTCGTATATAAAGTACAATATAGTTAACAGTGGGGGGGAGAGGTGGGGGGGGGGGGGGGCTGTTCAATAAGTCTTCCTTGGTACCAGGGGCACCCTCCTCTCCGACATTTCTTTACACACCAAAGCAAACCGTTTGAATTAGAAACTGAACTGTCTTGGGGAGGAGGAGAGGGGAAGGAGGGTGGGGTGGGGGTGGGTGAACCTGGGGCAAGGTCACCTAACTGGTTCACTGTCATTGTGAAGATTAGTATCAATAGTTTACCACGCCCGGGGTGACTCGGGGAGGAGGATTACCTCTGGTCCCCAGGAAGACTTTTCTCTGCATAAGCGTGGCCTTAGTGGTGTGATTTTAGACAATGGGAGGGAAATTTAAAATCAGTTGCAAGGGTGGCCCGAAAAAGATATTGTAGGAGCTGCTTCATTGCTGCGGTTAGGTCACTCTCATCGTCATTCTGTCTGCAGTTCATTGTGTTATAATAATTGTATAAATCATATAACACGATTTTGCTTTGCTTCATTTCCAATAAAGACTCTGGACTCTGAAAATGAGGAGAGAATAAACACACTCGTCACAGAGAAGCATGAGCTGGAGAGAAAGCAGGTAACTAGGTAAATTCCCCGCCCCCGGGCAAGGAAAAACTGGCAATTTCACTCAATCTCCCACTCTTTTCTTATTAATTTTTTACGGTTCTTGTGCAAATTTCCCGGCCCCGGGCAACCAGGTCTGACAAGTCCCCGGGGCTGCCCGGGGGGGAGATGGTTACAGCTGGAATTCATCTATGCATAACGCATACAGGCACCTAGTGATCACTATATCCTTTCTGTTTCGTTGTGATTGTAGGAAGAAGAGGTATCCAGGTGCAACTTACTGCTTGAGCAACGTACGGAAAAGGAAAGCAACATCAAAAAGCAGGTAAAAAGTTAAATACAGATCCGGCACTTTCTCAAACTCTCACAAAGTAACTTCCTCATTATCGACGCGTCCTCAAGACAGAAACAATCTCTCCATAGTATGAAGAACGTTTGCAGAAATTTGAAGAAGAGAAGGTATGATTTCCCACTTTCCCAAATTGCTGATTTATGATTCATTTTTTGGGACCTACAGTAAGAAAATACTGTAGGTTGAGTTTAGAAATTTTCATAAGTGGCTCAGTCTGTTCTTAGAATCAAATTAATCAACTTTCTGCAAAGTTTCCCACAACTGCTTGTAAACGGCTTCCCTTTATATTTAGGCAAAGCTGACTATGACCTCAGAATGCAACGAAAAAGAAACCAAAGTACTGAAGGACGAAGTGAGAGCCTTGCATGTAAGTTCAAAGATAATACATGCGTGTCAAAACGCGTTTGTTGGTCCAGAGATCGAAAACTATGGGACAGAGAGGGAGACGCCCAGTCCAAAACGGAAGTCTGTTTCCATGTCTCATTATTTCTCTTGGTTGGTCGATCCGTTGCAGAACCACGCTATTGTCTCGTTTTCTTCACTTGTTCTTCGTGATTGAACTGCACAACATCATTTTGTACTTTAAAGTTTCCTCTAATTATTTTCTTCATCGCGTGCAGTTAACAAAATATCATCTGGAGAGGACTATAAAAGACCAGGTAAGTCATATGGACACCAATACTCAACCCTTAGAGCGGTTTTCGGATGACTGTCGAAAGTAATCGTGTGATTGCTTTGGTTTTTGCGTTTGCTTCGCTTTGCGATTGGTCCACACAAGTTTGGCAGCCTTCTTAACCAATCAGGAACAAAATCAAAACCAAAACCAAACACTTCTCACGCAAGCGATGGCGTGTATTCATTGCTGATTGGAAAGTAAAACCAAACGCAAGACCAAAGGTGAATTACTTTGGCTTCTGATTGGCTGAACTGTTTTCTCTCAGTCTCTGTGATTGGCCTGTGTGATTACTTTGGTTTTGGTTTTCGACACTCATCCGAAAACGGCTCTATGGACACCAATACTTGACCCTTATACTCAGTGTTTGCGTGTAGCGCCAGCGTATTCCTTCACAAGCCACAGCTCAGCATCACAGACATAAAGGCCGCGAATTTGACAACCTAGAAAACGTCCGACTTCTTTCTGAACTGTCAATTGAATCCTTAAGCTGTGACCATACAAACAACAGTTCTCAATTAGTCCAATCTAATAGCAGTGTTCACCTCCAATTCCCTGACTGACCTTATTGAAACCTAAAGGTGTGATCACTACTCAAATGGAGGTTGTCAAAGAGTATTTTCTAATATGTAGCAGTGTTTACACACGGTACGTCAACTCAGTGTGGAGTGGACTTTTGTGTATTTCAAGGACATGGACAAGACATGTGACATGTGAAAATATGGACAAGACATGTCACAGGGAACGAGTTATTAAACGTGCAGGTCTTCATATTCTTTTCGGAGACTCATTCGTGATTTTTTCATCATTATTGTTTTAACTCAGGAACGTCAAATGCAGCTACAGACATCGGCCCGGGAAAGCTACGAGTTCCAGCTGACGGAACTGGAGCAGCAGTGTAAAGAGGCGTTTAAGCAATGCTCCGAGGTGTCTGGATTGGTCGACAAAGTGGACGCAAATTGTGAGATCCAGACAGAGAATTTAGCGATTACTAGCGGCCACTCTAACCCTTGAGAATCTTGACACTGAAGTATAGAGAGATGTAAATCGCGTTTGTTGGTTCAGACAAAATAATGGGACAGATAGGGAGACGCCCAGTCTAAAACGGAAGTCTGTTTCCATTTCCCATTATTTCTCTTGGTTGGTCGGTCCACTGCAGCAGTAACTATAGTATTTGCAGCTACTTTTGCTCCTTAACCAAAATGTTGTTGGTAACGCCCCTCTCTTGAATTAGTCCCTTTTTGTTTTTTGTTTTTGTTTTTGTTTTTCTAAACTTTGAGTGTGATAGGGACTAAACGTATCTCTTGTCTTCAAGTCTCTACAGCTTCTCGACTACACAAGAAGCTAATGTATGCCAACGAGCACCACTCCTGTTTGATTAACTCGTACAAAACAGAACTGGAGCTAACAAGGAAGGAACTTGTGAACGTCAAGGCCAGTATGGCAAAACAACTGGACTCTGTAACGTCGGACGAGCACAGCAAGGCAAACAGATATGACACTGTGGAGAAAGAACTGCGAATGGTAAAGCTGCTGTAAGGCAATAACACCTCATGCTACCTATTTACCCTTATCACGGTAATGACATCTTATATAAAGCTTGATCAAAGACAAAATATTGTCGGGAACAGCATGCAAAATTAGTCAATGCACAAACATTCCAGAGTCATAAAACCAAAGGGCAGTCACGAAGCGCCGCTATTTTCAAAATTGTAATTCTTATAGGATTTTGTATGGCTGAATTTGCACTCGTTTCAGAAATATAACATAGTATAGAAATGCAAAAAACGAAGCAAAAACAACAACAACTAAAAAAACTGGCTCTGCCACTCTGGATCCCTTTAGTGCTGTTTTCCATTGTCTAATGTTTGGTCAAGCTCTTTATGCAAACTAAGGTCTCCTGCAATGCATGCTAGTATTGATTAATGAATGAATCTCCCTCTCTCTTTCGTTTTCGTTCCCATGCAGCAAGTGGAAGTTAGCAGGCAACTGAAGAGCCAACTTTTTGATTCTAGACAGGAGAATAAGGTAATAACAATCATGGACAATACGCACCCTTATTGAATGAATCAATGCTATCAAACCGACCTGCGAAGCAGTCATTTATTCATTTGCCGTTTTTATACTACAGACGACTAATTCGTCTCAGACGCATTAGTCGTCTCGGACGACTAATTCGTCAAGTATAAAAACGGAAAACAGGGCAGACGCACTTAAATTCTTATGCGTCTGTTAAGTGCGACTGAAAGACGCACTTAACAGTCGTCTAATTCGTCTCAGACGAAAAATGCGTCTAGCATAAAAACGAGTCGAACTTAACTGGAGACCAGAAGCGTATGTTTCAGTATCAAATTGAGATATTTGACAGTTTCAAGATGGCGGCACGAGGGAAGAAATCTCGGCAAAAAAACAGCGTGCATGGAGTGAGTTCTCCGACTCGTTTTTATACCAGTCGAACTAAACAATCAGACGACTAATGCGTCTGGACGAATTAGTCGTCTGTAGTATAAAAACGGCCATTGTCTCTCTCAAGGAAAATTTCAGGCTGTTTGCATTTCTCTCTGAGCGATCTAAACGAGCCCCGGCCAAGATATAGCAGGTATTATGTCGACCTCAGCAAGTGGGTATTTCTGTTTTTCTTTTGTTAGGCGTTCCTCAATTCACTGAAGGAAGCTCATCAGCTCCTTGGAAAACACGTTGAATCGATCAACAAGCACGCTGAGACGGAGGCAGCATTACAGCAGGATCTGGACAAGGAGAAAACGGCACGTCAGGAAACAGAGACGCTGTTACAGGCTGAGAAAGACGTGAGTCAAGGCTTACAGGAAGAACTACGCCAGAAAGAACAGCAGTGGAATGAAGAGGTAACAGGAGCCCTTTATCAGGCTTTTGTCTCTACCTTTTATGAGCTGATTTCATTTTATTATCATTCTTACCTTCTTTTGTTTTAATTTATAGAAAGAACATTTGGACGAAAAACTTACAGCACTCCAGAAAGAACACGACTCACTGACCCAAGCGCACAACTCTCTTGAGGAGTTGAACAGCAGCTGGGCTCAACAGAATACAGATCACATTGATCTGATACAAAATCTGCGCCTTGAAGTGGACAACTTGAAGACCCAAATGGAAGACAGTCTACAGTGCAAAGCCAAGGAATTGGAGAAATGTAGGGAAGAACACGTGAAGGAGGTAATGACCAGGCCGATTATCCCTTTTACTTGCAAAAAAAAAAAAAAAAAAAAAAAAAACTGTATGAGTAATGTAGTGAGAACTAATAATACAATCAGCTTTCATCTGAGACAGCTATACCAAAAACCAAGTTCTCCTTACTGTATGATGTACTTCCGGTCAGAAACTAAAGGAGAAATTAGAAATTGACTTGAATCCGCCCCTGCATGGCTTTGAGTCGAAATCTGCGATCAACAACTATACTAAACAACCAAAAACTGTTTTACACTCAGTGTTTTCTTGTTTCCTTGCAGATCATGTCGCTCCAAGAACAGCTGACGAAGGTCTGCAGAGAGCGGAAAGACTGTTTGACTTCTATAGAAAGGTGGGAGGAAACATACCTTAACCTGGAGACGGATTCAGAAAACTTGAAAACGAAGATCAAGGAGTTAGAACAGCAGGCGAAGCGTTCACAGGTCGTCAACGTCCTCACTCAGACAGACCCTATGTTGAACCCTGTAGTCACAGAGGTAAGGAGTAACGAGATTGATTTGATTGGCCAAGAAGGCTGCTAAACTTGTTTGGACCAATCGGAAAGCGTATACCATACGCAAAACCAAAGCAATCACACTAATGCCTTAGACAATCATCCGAAAACGGCTCAATTTCTCTGTAAAGTAAGCACGACTTGTGCTTTTTAGTTAGGACAGATTAGATATATTTGCATTATACAATTATTTTAGTTAACTCGCTGTCATTATTTCAGGTTTCTGGTCCTTACGACGCAAGTAGTGGACTGGTCATGCCTGAAAGTGAAAGGATCGGTAAGTGCAATCTCTCGATCATCACACGTGACACCGCGTAAACACGTTCTTGACGTCATTAGGCGTTTGTCACTATTACTATGTAACTTAGTCTGACTTGAGGTAAACTGTGCGATGATGAAGATGCGGTCAGTTGAGGAGAAGCTGAAAATCTTCAAAGAATGCTCAGCATTTTACGCGGGCCAAAAAGGCCGTGAAAAATCCTTGAATTTTGCTTTAAATTCTGAACTCTTCAAATTACCATCTGGCTAACCAAACCTTCAAAAAGCTTTCTTTTTTTCTCGCCTTATATATCCTTGTCAAAATTCGTACAGATGAAGACATTCTAGACTCTTCTCGGGCCCCATCGCTCCTAGAAGACCGACGAAGCGATTGCGAAACGCGGGAAGAACAGGCTTGTTCTGAAGGCCGAAGTATTGGAGCCACCCTGCAAAAAGAAGGCATGTCTACTATAAGTAAATTGGAACAAAGCAATGCTAAGAAAGGTCTCCATGACAAAACATTTGCTGCAGATGGAACCAACCAAAGTCAGTGTCTAGTGACTGAAGATTATGAAGATGAAGGTAGAGGGCAATATAGTGAGTCACTCACCAGCGACGATGAACGAAACAAACCGGAAAACAACAACGAAAGTAGTTTAAAAGAACGGGAGAACGTTTGTGCCAATAACGAGCTGGAGGGAGATTTTAAGTGTGTCATTATCCCAGCTTCAAGAGCAAGAGAACCAAAGCTAGAGGTCGGCGTTATTAAGGATGTACTGTCGGCAGGGCCGAAAACCGCTTCTCAGGAAACCAGAGCTGGCACGAATACCACGGGAATTATTAAAACGCCACAAAAGAAGCCTACCAGCAAAGAACCTAAATCACTTGTCGGCGTCATTAAGGACGTACAGCCGACAGAAAAAACTGCAACTATAACAGCTCAGGGAAGCAAAGATGAAACGAATACCACTATAATTCTCAAAACTCCACAAAAGAAGTTAAGCAGCAAAGAAAAGCAACTAAGCCCTAACTACGCAGCTGTAGATCAAGACTCGCCGTCGAGGAATAACGCGGGCAAGAGAGTAAGGTTTAGCCTCGAGCTGAGCAAGTCGAGAGAAGGCGACCTTATTTCCACGAAGCATACTATTAACAGCCTTCCTGGTTTAGAAGAAGGCAAGACAGTAGCCGAGCAGGCCGATGTCCTAGAATTGTTTTCTGACGAAGAGGCTGACGAAGTCCTTGGGAGCGGTGTAAGTCAACAGATCAGCCAGATTGAGGCAAAGCTCAAAAGTGACAGATTACGGACAAATCGAAAGAGGAAGTACAGTCCTATAGTTTAACGCTCATTTTCAGAACTGATAAGCGGGGCCGTAGTCAGGCAAATGTGTAAAGAAACAACTCATAGAACATTCGCAAAGCTCGTACCAGGATATCTGTTCTTTAGCAAATCAGCGTCCAAGTAGAATAGTAAGAAATCGAAAGCCCATAAATCATTGCGCGCGTTGTAACCTTGGGGGCATCAAACCAGTTTGTTGGATATGTCGGATATAGGAAACTTTCTATGCCTACCAAATTCTTGGCTTCTTGGAAGCAAACTCAAACTCCTTTATCGGAGTTGGCCACAAAGGCGTGCTTCCAGGAATATTGGTTTTGTATGATATAGTTTCCTACAAAGCATACTGTGAAATGACATTTCGTTTGAAAAACCTTTTGCTTAAGTGTTCTCAGTGTACAGAGAACTTGCACAAGCGTTCCTCTTTCGTTATTTCACTTTCTGTTTACTCGATTTTACTGAGCAAGATATTTTTTTTCAGCGGTTTGTCTGGGTGAAAAAATATAAGAGTTTGAGTGAAGTTCGTTTTTGTCTTAGATCACGAGAAATACTCAAGATCCGGACGGCGCTACATTGTTTTTGTAGGAGTCAGCGCGTCTAATGCATAGTGCTTTACAGGAAAGTTTCGTCTCTAAACGATACACACCAAGGAAGATTCCGCGAACGAAATGGTCAATTTTCGCCAAGTTAGAGCCGTTTTCGGATGACTGTCGAAAACCAAAACCAAAATGTAATCACACAGGCCAATCACAGAGACCGAGAGAAAACAGTTCAGCCAATTGGAAGCCAAAGTAATTTGCGTCTGGTCTTGCGTTTGGTTTTACTTTCCAATCAGCAGTACGAGTACACGCCATCGCTTGTGTGAGAAGTGTTTGGTTTTGGTTTTGGCTTTGGTTTTGTTCCTGATTGGCTAGCATGCTGACAAAACTCATGTGGACCAATCCGAAAGCGAAGCAAACGCAAAACCAAAGCAATCACACAATTACTTTCGACAGTCATCCGAAAACCGCTCTATATAATCAATCATACCATGTAGCGCCGCACAGGAAACCTCAAGAACGCAGATCAAGCAGTTTGGCGACTAAGAATCGAGCGAGAATTGAACTCAGTGTTCGCTATTTTCGTGTTTGAGTAAAGAAAACTTTTACTGCATGTTTATGGCGCTCTCAATTGGGTAGTCAGAGCAAATTTGCGCTTTACTCTTCTTGTACGAAAGAAGCAGATGCAGAATTTTTGTCATTTATTTAGCGCATTAGTGGTATATTCTTCTATGAAAATCTGCGTTCTTGAGGTTTCTCATAGTTTTGCAAACTTTTTCAAAGTACATTATGCGATTTACACAGTTGCTGCAAGAATGTCTACAAATTGTTAAATTGCTAGCCCTACTAAAAGCAAAGATACAGAAGTTTAAAGTTCCAGATAGTCTCGCACTAAACTCTCTCTTATAGCGTCAGTTCTCCGCTGAATCAAAAGAACAAACACCAAATAAGACTGGTTTAGTATGGGACTATCTGCCCATATCTCAGTTGTTCAATGCCGTAAAGAGCTATTTTTGTGTGTGTGTGAAACGTTGAAAAACTGCCAGAGAATTAGATTTGACTGCTCGGGTGAAAACAACGACCAGAACAGTCAGGCCTACCTGGGTGCCAGAGGTTTCTCTCTCTCGGCCGCGCAGGGCTGGGGGCGAAACCAAGGGCGGCGGAGGGCTGGCACCCAGTTAAGTCAGGCCTGGCCCCTTAGCTGAAATTGAGGAGGACTGGGAACTAACATAACAAAACATGGCGGCCGGAAAACAGGCAGATTTATCTTACGATCGTGGTTTTCTTCGCCTACGGACCTTCCATGTTGGCTTGCATACGAGTATGAGGAAAGATAGCAATATATATATTTGGCTTGGGGAAGAGACTAAAGTTCAAAAGACGAAGATCATGTTTCGTGGACTTTATTATAGCTTCTATTCGATGTCTCGAACTGGCCAAATGAAAAGGTCATCAGAATACGGACTTGAAGTGCAGCTTGATTGCGAAAATTACAAAGAAATATGAAATGCAGGTACGTTGAGACTTCTCGGGAAGTATATAGAGCTCGTTGATTCTTAATCATACAATTGTACACGTTTCGGGATCGGTCAGTATGAAATACAGACTGAACAAAAATTGGTAAACAGGCAAATCCTGAGGGGGGGAGGGGGAACATTTTTGGTGGGAATGTGCTGCCTGGTGCCTGGGACTGAAAATACTTACCATCGATCGATCAAATCCAGCTCTTTCATAACATGCCCCGCCCCTCCTCTACCCCCCATTTTTTGTTACTCAGTAGATTTTCGGTGGATTTTCAGTGGATTTTCAGTGGTTTTTCAATCCTTTTTCAGCGGATTTTCCGTGGATTTTCAATTATTATTCAGTGGATTTTCAGTGTTTTTTTTTTTTTTTTTTTCAGTGGATTTTTCAGTAGTTTTTCAGTAGTTTTTCAGTCGATTTTCAGTGTTTTTTTCATTGGATTTTCGGTGGATTTTCAGTGTTTTTTTCAGTGGTTTTTCAGTGGATTTTCAGAGGATTTTCAGTGGTTTTTCAGTGGATTTTCAGAGGATTTTCAGTAGTTTTTCAGTGGTTTTTCAGTAGATTTCCAGTGCAATTTCAGTGGATTTTTCAATGGATTTTCAGTGTTTTTTCAGTAGATTTTCAGTGGTTTTTCAGTGTTTTTTTTTTCAGTGGATTTTCAGTAGATTTTCAATATGGTTTTTCAGTACTTTTTCAGTGGTTTTTCAGTGGATTTTCAGTAGTTTTTCAGTGGATTTTCAGTAGTTTTTCAGTGATTTTTCAGTAGTTTTTCAGTGGATTTTCAGTGGATTTTCAGTGGTTTTTAATGGATTTTCAGTGGATTTTCAGTAGTTTTTCTGTGATTTTTCAGTGAATTTTCAGTGGATTTTCAGTTGTTTTTGAGTAGTTTTTCAGTAGATTTTCAGTGGTTTTTCAGGGGATTTTCAGTGGATTTTCAGTGGTTTTACAGTAGATTTTCAGTGGTTTTTCAGTGGATTTTCAATGGCCTTTTCTGTGGATTTTCAGTAAATTTTCAGTGGATTTTCAGCAGTTTTTCAGTGGAATTTCAGTGATTTGTCAGTGGTATTTCAGTAGTTTTTCAGTTGATTTTCATTGGTTTTTCAGTGGATTTTCAGTGGTTTTTCATTGGTTTTTCAGTGGATATTCAGTGGTTTTTCAGTGAATGTTCAGTAGTTTTTCAGTGGAGTTTCAATGGTTTTTCAGTGGATTTTCAGTGGATTTCCAGTGGTTTTTCAGTGGATTTTCAGTGGATTTTCAGTAGTTTTTCTGTGATTTTTGAGTGGTTTTTCAGTAGTTTTTCAGTGGATTTTTAATGGTTTTTCAGTGGTTTTACAGTGTATTTTCAGTGGTTTTTCAGTGACTTTTCAGTAGTTTTTCAGTGGATTTTTAGTGGTTTTTCAGTGATTTTTTGGTAGTTTTTCAGTGGATTTTCAGTAGATTTTCAGTGGTTTTTCAGTAGTTTTTCTGTGATTTTTCAGTAGTTTTTCTCAGTGGATTTTCAGTGGTTTTTCAGGGGATTTTCAGTGGATTTTCAGTGGTTTTACAGTAGTTTTTCAGTGGTTTTTCAGTGGATTTTCAGTGGCCTTTTCAGTGGATTTTCAGTGCTTTTTCAGTGGATTTTCAGTGGATTTTCAGTAGTTCTGTGATTTTTCAGTGATTTTTCAGTAATTTTTCAGTAGTTTTTCAGTGGTTTTTCAGGGGATTTTCAGGGGATTTTCAGTGGATTTTCAGTGGATTTTCAGTGGTTTTACGGTAGTTTTTCAGTGGTTTTTAAGTGGATTTTTAGTGGCCTTTTCAGTGGATTTTCAGTGCTTTTTCAGTGGATTTTCAGTGGATTTTAAGTTTTTGTTTTTCAGGGGACTTTCAGTGGATTTTCAGTAGTTCTTCTGTGATTTTTCAGTAGTTTTTCAGTGCTTTTTCAGGGGATTTTCAGTGGATTTTCAGTGGTTTTACGGTAGTTTTTCAGTGGTTTTTCAGTGGATTTTCAGTGGCCTATTCAGTGGATTTTCAGTGATTTTTCAGTGGATTTTTTAGTAGTTTTTCAGTGGATTTTCAGTGGTTTTTCAGTGGATTTTCAGTGAATTTTCAGTAGTTTTTCAGTAGATTTTCAGTGGATTTTCAGTGGTTTTTTCAGTGGTTTTTCAGTAGATTTTCAGTGGTTTTTCAGGGGATTTTCAGTGGATTTTCAGTGGCTTTTTCAGTGGAATATCAGTGGTTTTTCAGTGGATTTTCAGTAGTTTTTCTGTGATTTTTGAGTGGTTTTTCAGTAGTTTTTCAGTGGATTTTTAATGGTTTTTCAGTGGTTTTACAGTGTATTTTCAGTAGTTTTTCAGTGACTTTTCAGTGGATTTTTAGTGGTTTTTCAGTGATTTTTCGGTAGCTTTTCAGTGGATTTTCAGTAGATTTTCAGTGGTTTTTCAGTGGTTTTTCAGTAGTTTTTTTGTGATTTTTCAGTGATTTTTCAGTAGTTTTTCTCTGTGGATTTTCAGTGGTTTTTCAGGGGATTTTCAGTGGTTTTTCAGGGGATTTTCAGTGGATTTTCAGTGGTTTTACAATAGTTTTTCAGTGGTTTTTCAGTGGATTTTCAGTGGGCTTTTCAGTGGATTTTCAGTGCTTTTTCAGTGGATTTTCAGTGGATTTTCAGTAGTTCTGTGATTTTTCAGTGATTTTTCAGTAGTTCTTCAGTAGTTTTTCAGTGGTTTTTCAGGGATTTTCAGTGGATTTTCAGTGGATTTTCAGTGGTTTTACAGTAGATTTTCAGTGGTTTTTAAGTGGATTTTCAGTGCTTTTTCAGTGGATTTTCAGTGGATTTTCAGTGATTTTTCAGGGGATTTTCAGTAGATTTTCAGTAGTTCTGTGATTTTTCAGTAGTTTTTCAATGGTTTTTCAGGGGATTTTCAGTGGATTTTCAGTGGATTTTTAGTGGTTTTACAGTAGTTTTTCAGTGGTTTTTCAGTGGATTTTCAGTGGCCTATTCAGTGGATTTTCAGTGATTTTTCAGTGGATTTTTTAGTAGTTTTTCAGTGGATTTTCAGTGGATTTTCAGTGGATTTTCCGTGGATTTTCAGTAGTTTTTCAGTGGATTTTCAGTGGATTTTGAGTGGTTTTTCAGTGGTTTTTCAGTAGATTTTCAGTGGTTTTTCAGGGGATTTTCAGTGGATTTTCAGTGGCTTTTTCAGTGGAATATCAGTGGTTATTCAGTGGATTTTCAGTGGTTTTTCAGGCGATTTTCAGCGGATTTTCAGTGGATTTTTAATGGTTTTTACAGTAGTTTTCCAGTGGATTTTCAGTGGCCTTTTCAGTGGATTTTCAGTGATTTTTCAATGGATTTTCAGTAGTTTTTCAGTGGATTTTCATTCGATTTTCAGGGTTTTTCAGTGGATTTTCAGTAGTTTTTCTGTGATTTTTCAGTAGTTTTTCAGTGGTTTTTCAGTGGATTTTGAATGGCTTTTTCAGTGGATTTTCAGTGGATTTTCAGTGGTTTTTCACTGGTTTTTCAGTGGATTTTCAGTGGTTTTTCAGTGGTTTTTCAGTAGTTTTTCAGTAGATTTGCAGTGGATTTTCAGTGGATTTTTAGTGGTTTTTCAGTAGTTTTTCAGTGGATTTTCAGGGTTTTGCAGTGGATTTTCAGTAGTTTTTCTGTGATTTTTCAGTAGTTTTTCAGTGGATTTTCAGTGGTTTTTCAGGGGATTTTCAGTGCATTTTTAATGGTTTTACAGTAGTTTTTCAGTGGTTTTTCAGCGGTTTTTCAGTGGATTTTCAGTGGCTTTTTCAGTGGAATATTGTGGTTTTTCAGTGGATTTTTCAGTGGATTTTCAGCAGTTTTTCAGTGGATTTTCAGTGGTTTTTCAGTGGATTTTCAGTGGATTTTCAGTGCTTTTTGAGTAGTTTTTCAGTGGATTTTCAGTGGATTTTTAGTGGTTTTTCAGTAGTTTTTCAGTGGATTTTTCAGTGGATTTTCAGTGGATTTTCAGTGGCCTTTTCAGAGGATTTTCTGTGGTTTTTCAGTGGATTTCCAGTGGTTTTTCAGGGGATTTTCAGTGGATTTTTTAATGGTTTTACAGTAGTTTTTCAGTGGCTTTTCAGTGGTTTTTCAGTAGTTGTTCAGTGGTTTTTCAGTGGATTTTGAGTGGCTTTTTCAGTGGATTTTCAGCAGTTTTTCAGTGGTTTTTCAGTGGATTTTCAGTGGATTTTCAGTGGATTTTCAGTGGTTTTTCAGTAGTTTTTCAGTGGATTTTCAGTGGATTTTTAGTGGTTTTTCAGTAGTTTTTCAGTGGATTTTCAGTGGGCTTTTCAGTGGATTTTCTGTGGTTTTTCAGTGGATTTCCAGTGGTTTTTCAGGGGATTTTCAGTGGATTTTTAATGGTTTTACAGTAGTTTTTCAGTGGTTTTTCAGTGGATTTTCAGTTGCTTTTTCAGTGGAATATCAGTGGTTTTTCAGTGGATTTTCAGTGGTTTTTCAGTGGAATATCAGTGGTTTTACAGTAGTTTTTCAGTGGTTTTTCAGAGGGTTTCAGTGGTTTTTCAGTGGATTTTGAGTGGCTTTTTCAGTGGATTTTCAGTGGATTTTCAGCAGTTTTTCAGTGGATTTTCTGTGGTTTTTCAGTGGTTTTTCAGTGGATTTTCAGTGGTTTTTCAGTGGTTTTTCAGTAGTTTTTCAGTGGATTTTCAGTGGATTTTCAGTTGCTTTTTCAGTGGAATATCAGTGGTTTTTCAGTGGATTTTCAGTGGTTTTTCAGTGGAATATCAGTGGTTTTACAGTAGTTTTTCAGTGGTTTTTCAGAGGGTTTTCAGTGGTTTTTCAGTGGATTTTCAGCAGTTTTTCAGTGGATTTTCTGTGGTTTTTCAGTGGTTTTTCAGTGGATTTTCAGTGGTTTTTCAGTGGTTTTTCAGTAGTTTTTCAGTGGATTTTCAGTGGATTTTCAGTTGCTTTTTCAGTGGAATATCAGTGGTTTTTCAGTGGATTTTCAGTGGTTTTTCAGTGGAATATCAGTGGTTTTACAGTAGTTTTTCAGTGGTTTTTCAGAGGGTTTTCAGTGGTTTTTCAGTGGATTTTGAGTGGCTTTTTCAGTGGATTTTCAGCAGTTTTTCAGTGGATTTTCAGTGGTTTTTCAGTGGTTTTTCAGTGGTTTTTCAGTGGTTTTTCAGTGGTTTTTCAGTAGTTTTTCAGTGGATTTTCAGTGGATTTTCAGTGGTTTTTCAGTGGATTTTCAGTGGTTTTTCAGTGGTTTTTCAGTAGTTTTTCAGTGGATTTTCAGTGGATTTTCAGTTGCTTTTTCAGTGGAATATCAGTGGTTTTTCAGTGGATTTTCAGTGGTTTTTCAGTGGAATATCAGTGGTTTTACAGTAGTTTTTCAGTGGTTTTTCAGAGGGTTTTCAGTGGTTTTTCAGTGGATTTTGAGTGGCTTTTTCAGTGGATTTTCAGCAGTTTTTCAGTGGATTTTCAGTGGTTTTTCAGTGGATTTTCAGTGGTTTTTCAGTGGTTTTTCAGTGGTTTTTCAGTAGTTTTTCAGTGGATTTTCAGTGGATTTTCAGTGGATTTCTCGTGGTTTTTGAGTAGTTTTTCAGTGGATTTCCAGGGGATTTTCAGTGGATTTTCAGTGGCCTTTTCAGTGGATTTTCAGTGGTTTTTCAGTGTTTTTTCAGTGGATGATGAGTGGTTTTTCAGTGGTTTTTGGCGAATTTTCAGTGGATTTTCAGTGGATTTCCAGTGGATTTTCAGTGGATATTCAGTGGTTTTTCAGTGGTTTTTCAGTAGTTTTTCAGTGGATTTTCAGTGGATTTTCAGTGGATTTGTAGTGGTTTTTCAGTAGTTTTTCAGTGGATTTTCAGTGGATTTTCAGTGGCCTTTTCAGTGGTTTTTCAGTGGTTTTTCAGTAGTTTCTCAGTGGAGTTTCAGTGGCTTTTTTAATATATTTTAAATGGATTTTCAGTGGTTTTTCAGTAGTTTTATAGTGGGTTTTCTGTGGTTTTGTTAGTGGTTTTTCAGTGAATTTTCAGTGGTTTTCAGTGAATTTTCAGTGGTTTTTGATTACAGTTTTCTTGCAAGTAAATATAAGGTGTTCATACCGAGGTTTTTCCTGGAGTGTTTTGAAATTTTTTGCGGGGTTTTACCAGGGGGTTTTTCCGGGGGTTTTTCCTGAGTTTTTTTGGGTTTTTTCCGTGTTTTGTTTTTTTGTTTGTTTGTTTGTTTTTGTTTTCTTTTGTTTTCTTTTGTTTTTCTCGTATTTTTTCGAGGGTCTTTCCCGTGGTTTTTCCAGGGTTCTTCCTTTGGTCTTTTCCTTTGCCCGACGTACAAATCATCTAATTCTTTTTGGAAACAATCCCTTCAAAACTTTTCAAATCATTGCTTTGTGGAACACCTATTTTCCCTCTGTAATGTGACACAAGAGTAATTTGTTCTTTTTATTTCAAGGCTTCCAACAGGATAGACATCCATGGGCAATGCTGGGCGTAACCTTTTTCACACCACAGTCCCCTCAAGGATCCTGGTTACTGTTGGGTTGGACAGGCGTCAAATATGCTGAAGAAATCTTGTTTTGTTGATGTTGTCGACATAGTGTGTGGCAAGGTGAGAGCTGGTATTTGGTCACTGCAGAAAAATCGTCTAGCTTGGTTATTTTGAATCCCCGCTATTTCGAACTTTTTTCATGTCTCATGTCTGTGACGAAATAGCGGGGTTCGACTGCTGTTAGATACGATAATCTCTGATTTACTTCTTGGGCGCGAAGCCGGGGATATCGCAGTGTTATAGACGGCAGCGCTGCGTTCCACTTTTGAAAGTGGTACGTCCTGTATGTCGATAGGTTTTCATAATGCTCCGGTCGCATTAAAGGATTGAAAGCCTCCAGGCTGGCTCGTGTCACTGCACGGGATATATAGATGCACGTTTCCAATTGATCGGCGCATAATTCCTCGGCGGAGCTCGACACAATAAGCGAGGTCTTAGGTGATATACTCCCAAATTTAGTTTACACTAATACTGGAAAGAAATATGAGCGAAATATGAGCGAGAGAGTTAAATGGAAGCTATCGACAAAGACTTTACATATACGAATAAAATTTCCCTAATTCATGTTTCAATTACGTCACAGTCTCTCTGGCCTGAGGACTGAGGAGAGTGTTACGTAATTAAAACATCACACCTTTCTTTATATCATTATTTCGACGTTCTTGTTTTCGAATATTTTTTAATGTCGAAGTTTTTGGTACTTTTCGTGTTCATTCCTGTTACTTGTTTTGCCAAGAAGATGGGCTAGCTGACCGAACGTCTTGTTGGACTTCAGGACAAAGATAAAGTGCAGAGTCGACGGCAACTGAGCAAAAGTACACCAGAACATCGATACACGTGGGGACGAGTCATTTGCCTGGTGAGTTTCTAGTTCACTGCCTTCGCATTACGTTTAGGGTTTCATCTTAGTCAGTATGTTTACATTTAACCCCGCCAAAAGACATTGTTAGCTTACAGAATGTGTTTCTTTGCACACAGAGCTCAAGCGACGTAAGGAGGAATGGACAAGTGGACTGTTGGAATTGAATAATGGACTAAACTGGATGGACTAGTATGGATAGTGACAAGCAATAGTTCCTGCAAGGACACAAGCTACTGCAAAGTACGGCTTTCTATTGTGATCAATTTAATACAGGTTTACGAAGGCTGGTCGGTACCATGCATTTTCGTACTGATAAAATTACTGACTAAATTTGACTTACAATTTACTGTCGCGGACAAGCTTATTGGATTTTATTTTACAAAACGGAGCTTCGCGTCGTTTCTTTGCTTCAAACAAATTGCCCATCTCCAAAATAGTTATTTTATGATGCATGGAACTTATCAGCCTGGTATATTCGTTACTGTAATGAGGTGTTTCGATCATTTTTCGGGGTTCGGTTTTTCTTGTCTCAGAAGTATCCTTTCAGTCAATCCAGATTCAAAAATGGTTTGGCTTAAACGGACATTCCTTTATGTTATTTGAATTAAACATTCAATGTGTTCACCCCCCCAAAAAATGGCAAATTAATGTCGTTATGACTATTTGCTGGAAATCAGTGCTTCAAGTCAAGTGTATGTTCTATCGAGGCACCTCATTTCGAAATTAGTCAAGCTTTACTTTAAATGACTGCAAACCTTCGAGATTCAAATTCAGAATTTACGGTATACGCGCTTGTACTCGAAATTTGCTCATGTTTTTTCTACATATCTGCTATTCTGTTGATTTATTTCATTTTCAAATGCAAGATTAACGAACGGAGTGTTTTCCTTTCTTCGAAACGGTTTCTCGTGCTATTTTCTCTTGCGAAACGAACACAAAACATTCATCTGCTTCTTATCGTGTCCAATTTCGCGTCAACGGCATTGCAGTCATTTTAGTATGCTTGATCTGTGTATGTAATGGGGAATGGTTGTTTCTTTCGAATCACTGAAAATTTAATCGCAAGTTTCAAATGGAACTTTGCGATGCTGAAATGGGAACCAGAAAGCTAGGACAAATTTTATCTCAGCAAATTTCAAATGGAAATTTGTGTTCGAAATAGGAATCTTGCTCAATTGGTTAGTCGTATATTTCAAATGGAACTTTGTGATGGTCAACTGGAACGTTGTTTTGCTATATGCACAGATTTTCTTTACATTTTGACTTCGGGTTTCAGGCTAAATAACAGTCATTTGAACAATTTGGTGCGAAGCTAAAACTTTCATTCTACCTTTATAATTTTCTAGTGATTCAACAACCATATCTCATATTGTGCGTGTTTATTAGAAGCAAGGGAATACTTTCCTCCTTATTTCAAAAAGGATTTGAAACGGGAGGCTCTGAGAAACGCCTTTCATTTTGGCTCCGATATTCTTGATTTGGCTAAAGACTTATGCCAACTTCATGCGCCGAATTTAACGTGAACAGACGCAATGCAAAAGGTTCTTTTGCCTCAATATTGTGCAGTTCAATATCGTAATTTTTATCAACCTTTTTCCTTCGCGTTATCAGCTTTCCGTTTCTCAGAGCCTCTCCTTCAATTTACTTTACTTAACTACTAGGTTCGCGGAAGGGCTTTGAAGTAGTAATAGTAATAGTGGTTGTAACAGTTTAGTAGTGCTCTTGTACTACTAGTACAACTCTATTACTCTTGCTGTTTCAAAGTCCAATCATTAACCTCATTAGGTAAGCAAAAAAATTTGACTATAACTGGTGCCATCCGCTAACCCCGACCAACCTCCCCTACCGGAAAATTTACTTATATACACTCTGAATGTGACGTCAATAAAGTTTGAAAAGCATCATGGTCTTATGTCATCTTTAATTATAAAACAGGTTTTGCAGGTTACACTGCATATTACATATTCATGTACATCATATCCCTCCCCCCCCCCACAGACATCTTTATTAAGCACATCATTTAACAGAAATATAAAATGCACGCATCAAACTGGAAGTCCTTCACTAAAAAGCTAAAGGCTACAAACATTTCAAAATACACCGACTACGCTTTTAGAGCCTTCGCGAAAAAAAAAAGAAAACAGGCACCGATTGCCTGCATCAAACTAAGAGTCCTTCAATAAAAAGCTAAAGGCTACAAACATTGCAAAATATACCGACTACGCTTTTAGAGCCTCTGCGAAAGAAAACAGATCCACCGATTGCCTACATCAGTTGCTCTGTGCTATAATCCCCGCCATATAAAGTTCAAGAAGCGCGCGCCAAATGTACGGTGTATATATGAAATGATGCATCCAATGCATCACAAGTAAAGATAAGTCATGCCTCAATAAAATTTGGTGCGGAATTGCTGTTCAATTCCCGCGGTTATAATTCTCCAAATCTCTCCCGAAAATGCAAGCAGTCAATGTATTTCCCTCGACAGTGAAAGCAAATATATTTGAGGCATGAGATAACTTTTACGTGTGACGCACCCACAAAACTTGGTATAAATAATCGAAAGAAGAATACAAGTAGGTGCTTAGCCGAAGGGATCGTCTCATAAACTAGGATGGAGGAAGAGAAATGCTCATGCACTGCTCGCAAATGAAAATGAATAATATATTTGAAATTGCCCAACCGGAAAGTGAGTAAATCAGTAAAATTAGTTTTTGCAACAGCGACGTACACATTCTCCTGAAATTGAACCGCGTTAGCTTCGTGAAGCATCAGTTAATTCAAAACACGGCGTCAAGAACTAAAATTTAACAAGAGTACTCGTTGAAGAATAAAAATATGACATCGCAACTTTCTGCAACCGAGGTTAGATGAAAAATTGTGCGACAAAAATCAAAACGAATTCAAATCCAATCAACGCGAAAAGAAAGCGCATGATTCTCTTCCAACCATCCCAACTTAACAGAACCACAAACTAAACAGTTCTAACTCAAGCAATGCACAAAACCTAAACCGGCTGGTACACCTGAAGATTCGAAGAAAAAGCCTCGAAAAACTTCGGAGACAATTTAATCAAGCCACCAAAGTTGGCAGTTAATGAATAGAGAAGACATAAGCTATTGAAAACTTTCAGCGTAAAATTGTTCCTTTTTGATTACGCAAAGTTCAATTTGAGGTCGTACCAGATAAAAATATACCCTTCAGAAATATAAACAACACGAAACAACTGGCTGTAACACTTGCCCAAACAGAATTCCACAATTGTAATATTTCTGGCGCTAAAAAATTACTCAGATCAAAATTCTTGTAAAAATAACTTAATAAAATTCTTGTGCTAAAATAGTGTAGACTTTCGATTTCTGAAGGGTATATAACTAACAGCATCAGCAAGAAAAAACAACTTGAGGTGTTCAAAAAAGACCTATTAGATAATCACGGTTTACTCGTCAAGTCGGGAGAAACTGATGTACCCTAATTTGAAGCGACAAGAGAAATATTGTACATAGCAATACTTTGCAAACATGAACGCGAGGGCAACTAAAAAACAGTTTCGAAGACGAAAATGATCTACGCACTTCACAGAAAGCACGACAAAATATGCGACAACAAAAGCTGTATTACAAGAGATGAGCGGTTTTTATACCGTCGAAAAAGAGAACGATAAATTTGCAAGCAGAAACAAGAATACCGTAAAATCAGTGTCTGCATAATCACAACTTCGTTAGAGAGCAAAAAGTTTCGCGCAAAAACAAGCGCCAATCGTTCACGTTTTCAGAAAAAAAGAGTCAGTTCACAAGAAAAGAACACGGACAAAACAAGCATTCTTTGTAAATCAAATTGACTAGACGTCATTGTTTTAGCAGCCAATATAACTGTTATTTGCATAATTTATCATTTTTATTTTTCTGCATATTAATTTGGATACCGGACCTGGAAATTTTGGCATTTTCTTAAAGGTCAAATACAGCCATCCAGTGAAATAACCACTTGCAATAAAATGCTGTTCACACGTATGCGACAGATATAAAATCAGGATTTTGTCCAAAGTATAGTAGTGCAGTAAAACAAATTCAAAAAGTGCCCTCGCGTTTAAAATTGTTCTTCTTCGTGAAGTTAAGTAAAGGAAAGTTTTGGAGCAAATTTAACTGTCTAAAAACGTTTGAGACACCTCTTTTAAAGACAAATATATGACATCATACACCATACATGTCATGCGACTGTAGAATATGAGAATATCATTAACGTATTGGAGCTTACGGTCTGCTGTTGTAAAATACATTTCTTTAGTCGTCTTCCAGTTTGAAGCCATAATCCTCCAGCCAAATATTCCTTATAAACTTTGAGTCAAGTCCATATGCAATGCTTCTTTTTCACTCCATGTCCTGAAAGCCACGTGGCGCCGTGAACGCACTCTGCGAGAAAAGAGAGCAATGTATTAAATAACCTGGAATGTTTCACACAACACATCCAGAAACTAATCGTAAGTTCGTTTCGTTTCGTCAGTTCGTATGTCGAAAGTTTCAATTTGGTGAAACTCACCAGAAAGTCTAACTTTGCTTGCTCCGCCATTTTAGGTCTCACGAAACACGTCCTTCTTCGTCGGAGTCTTCTCACAAATGGCTGCTGTGCACGACGGAATGAAACGTGTGAAAAATGTGGTCAAGCCGGTTTTGGCACGCTTATCATATGGCATAGCCTTAGTATTTTAATGAAATACGGTCATTTATCGGCCAACTCAGAATCGCATGAAACTTTCAGGAAACATCCCTGGTACTATGCCAACGATTGTTATACCATTTTTGGAAAAATTTATCCAGCGGGTCGTGAGATATTAAAGCAAATTAGAGCAAATCGTCGACTAATTAAAACTTCACACCTTTCAAAGTTTCAAGCGCTTTTGCTGCTTTATCTCGCCAACGGACGAAGATAAATCAAACAAATGTCTTGCAAAAATTCTTCTTATAATCCCAGCAAGGTTTCCTAAAAGTTTCAAGAAATTTCAATTTTTGGCCAAAATCAGCTAATTTTGATGGGCTATAGCCTTAGTAATTTGTTGAAATATGGTCATTTTTCGACCTCCTTAGAATCGCACGAAACCTTCTTTGGACTAAAACAAGACTTTTTTCACTACATTTCCCTTATCAATCTTCATCCGTTGGCGAGATATAGCAGCTTAGATGTGTCTCCTTTGCTCGAAAAGTGTGATGTTTTAATTAGTGCATAATTAGCTAAAATTTGCTCTAATTTCTAACGACGCGAGGGCTAAAAGTTTACAAAAACTATACAGAAATAATCCGCATAGTCCCAGGAATGTTTCCTGAAAGTTTCATGCGATTCTGAGATGGTCGAAAAATGTTGGAATTTTGACAAAATACTAAGGCTATAGCACAGGGCTTTTTGCCGATTTTGGCCAAAAATTGAAAACTCTTGAAACTTTCAGGGAACCTTCTTTGGACTATTACAAGACTTTCTGCAATACATCTTCCTTATCTATCTTCATCCGTTGGCGAGATATGTGGGCAGCTTCACTCGAAAGGTGTGATGAATTAATTAGTGCATGATTTGCTGTAATTTGCTCTAATTTCTCACGACGCACGGCCTAAAAGTTTACAAAAACTATGCAAAAACCGTCGACGTAGTACCAGGAACGTTTCCTGAAAGTTTCATGCGATTCTGAGATGGTCGAAAAATGTTGGAATTTTGACAAAATACTAAGACTATAGCACAGGGTTTTTTGACGATTTTGGCCAGAAATTGAAAACTCTTGAAACTTTCAGGAAACCTTCTTTGGACTATTACAAGACTTTTTGCAATACATCTTCCTTATCTATCTTCATCCGTTGGCGAGATATAGCAGCTTAACTTGAAAAGTGTGATGAGTTAATTAGTGCATGATTTGCTGTAATTTGCTCTAATTTCTCACGACGCGCGGCCTAAAAGTTTACAAAAACTATGCAAAAGCCGTCGGCGTAGTACCAGGAACGTTTCCTGAAAGTTTCATGCGATTCTGAGATGGTCGAAAAATGTTGGAATTTTGACAAAATTCTAAGGCTATAGCACAGGGTTTTTTGCCGATTTTGGCCAGAAATTGAAAACTCTTGAAACTTTCGGGAAACCTTCTTTGGACTATTACAAGACTTTTTGCAATACATCTTCCTTATCTATCTTGATCCGTTGGCGAGATATAGCAGCTTCACTCGAAAGGTGTGATGAATTAATTAGTGCATGATTTGCTGTAATTTGCTCTAATTTCTCACGACGCGCGGCCTAAAAGTTTACAAAAACTATGCAAAAACCGTCGGCGTAATACCAGGAACGTTTCCTGAAAGTTTCATGCGATTCTGAGATGGTCGAAAAATGTTGGAATTTTGACAAAATACTAAGGCTATAGCACAGGGTTTTTTGCCGATTTTGGCCAGAAATTGAAAACTCTTGAAACTTTCAGGAAACCTTCTTTGGACTATTACAAGACTTTTTGCAATACATCTTCCTTATCTATCTTCATCCGTTGGCGAGATATAGCAGCTTAACTTGAAAGGTGTGATGAATTAATTAGTGCATGATTTGCTGTAATTTGCTCTAATTTCTCACGACGCGCGGCCTAAAAGTTTACAAAAAACTATGCAAAAACCGTCGGCATAGTCCCAGGAATGTTTCCTGAAAGTTTCATGCGATTCTGAGATGGTCGAAAAATGTTGGAATTTTCATAATATACTAAGGCTATAGCACAGGGCTTTTTGCCGATTTTGGCCAGAAATTGAAAACTCTTGAAACTTTCAGGAAACCTTCTTTGGACTATTACAAGACTTTTTGCAATACATCTTCCTTATCTATCTTGATCCGTTGGCGAGATATAGGGGCAGCTTCACTCGAAAGGTGTGATGAATTAATTAGTGCATGATTTGCTGTAATTTGCTCTAATTTCTCACGACGCACGGCCTAAAAGTTTACAAAACCTATGCAAAAGCCGTCGGCATAGTCCCAGGAATGTTTCCTGAAAGTTTCATGCGATTCTGAGATGGTCGAAAAATGTTGGAATTTTGATAAAATACTAAGGCTATAGCACAGGGTTTTTTGCCGATTTTGGCCAGAAATTGAAAACTCTTGAAACTTTCAGGAAACCTTCTTTGGACTATTACAAGACTTTTTGCAATACATCTTCCTTATCTATCTTGATCCGTTGGCGAGATATAGGGGCAGCTTCACTCGAAAGGTGTGATGAATTAATTAGTGCATGATTTGCTGTAATTTGCTCTAATTTCTCACGACGCGCGGCCTAAAAGTTTACAAAAACTATGCAAAAACCGTCGGCGTAATACCAGGAACGTTTCCTGAAAGTTTCATGCGATTCTGAGATGGTCGAAAAATGTTGGAATTTTGACAAAATACTAAGGCTATAGCACAGGGTTTTTTGCCGATTTTGGCCAGAAATTGAAAACTCTTGAAACTTTCAGGAAACCTTCTTTGGACTATTACAAGACTTTTTGCAATACATCTTCCTTATCTATCTTCATCCGTTGGCGAGATATAGCAGCTTAACTTGAAAGGTGTGATGAATTAATTAGTGCATGATTTGCTGTAATTTGCTCTAATTTCTCACGACGCGCGGCCTAAAAGTTTACAAAAACTATGCAAAAACCGTCGGCATAGTCCCAGGAATGTTTCCTGAAAGTTTCATGCGATTCTGAGATGGTCGAAAAATGTTGGAATTTTCATAATATACTAAGGCTATAGCACAGGGCTTTTTGCCGATTTTGGCCAGAAATTGAAAACTCTTGAAACTTTCAGGAAACCTTCTTTGGACTATTACAAGACTTTTTGCAATACATCTTCCTTATCTATCTTGATCCGTTGGCGAGATATAGGGGCAGCTTCACTCGAAAGGTGTGATGAATTAATTAGTGCATGATTTGCTGTAATTTGCTCTAATTTCTCACGACGCACGGCCTAAAAGTTTACAAAACCTATGCAAAAGCCGTCGGCATAGTCCCAGGAATGTTTCCTGAAAGTTTCATGCGATTCTGAGATGGTCGAAAAATGTTGGAATTTTGATAAAATACTAAGGCTATAGCACAGGGTTTTTTGCCGATTTTGGCCAGAAATTGAAAACTCTTGAAACTTTCAGGAAACCTTCTTTGGACTATTACAAGACTTTTTGCAATACATCTTCCTTATCTATCTTGATCCGTTGGCGAGATATAGGGGCAGCTTTACTCGAAAGGTGTGATGAATTAATTAGTGCATGATTTGCTGTAATTTGCTCTAATTTCTCACGACGCGCGGCCTAAAAGTTTACAAAAACTATGCAAAAACCGTCGGCATAGTCCCAGGAACGTTTCCTGAAAGTTTCATGCGATTCTGAGATGGTCGAAAAATGTTGGAATTTTGATAAAATACTAAGGCTATAGCACAGGGTTTTTTGCCGATTTTGGCCAGAAATTGAAAACTCTTGAAACTTTCAGGAAACCTTCTTTGGACTATTACAAGACTTTTTGCAATACATCTTCCTTATCTATCTTCATCCGTTGGCGAGATATAGCAGCTTAACTTGAAAGGTGTGATGAATTAATTAGTGCATGATTTGCTGTAATTTGCTCTAATTTCTCACGACGCACGGCCTAAAAGTTTACAAAAACTATGCAAAAACCGTCGGCGTAATACCAGGAACGTTTCCTGAAAGTTTCATGCGATTCTGAGATGTTCAAAAAATGTTGGAATTTTGACAAAATACTAAGGCTATAGCACAGGGTTTTTTGCCGATTTTGGCCAGAAATTGAAAACTCTTGAAACTTTCAGGGAACCTTCTTTGGACTATTACAAGACTTTTTGCAATACATCTTCCTTATCTATCTTGATCCGTTGGCGAGATATAGGGGCAGCTTCACTCGAAAGGTGTGATGAATTAATTAGTGCATGATTTGCTGTAATTTGCTCTAATTTCTCACGACGCGCGGCCTAAAAGTTTACAAAAGCTATGCAAAAACCGTCGGCGTAATACCAGGAATGTTTCCTGAAAGTTTCATGCGATTCTGAGATGGTCGAAAAATGTTGGAATTTTGACAAAATACTAAGGCTATAGCACAGGGTTTTTTGCCGATTTTGGCCAGAAATTGAAAACTCTTGAAACTTTCAGGAAACCTTCTTTGGACTATTACAAGACTTTTTGCAATACATCTTCCTTATCTATCTTGATCCGTTGGCGAGATATAGCAGCTTCACTCGAAAGGTGTGATGAATTAATTAGTGCATGATTTGCTGTAATTTGCTCTAATTTCTCACGACGCGCGGCCTAAAAGTTTACAAAAACTATGCAAAAACCGTCGGCGTAATACCAGGAACGTTTCCTGAAAGTTTCATGCGATTCTGAGATGGTCGAAAAATGTTGGAATTTTGACAAAATACTAAGGCTATAGCACAGGGTTTTTTGCCAATTTTGGCCAAAAATTGAAAACTCTTGAAACTTTCAGGGAACCTTGTTTGGACAATAACAAGACTTTTTGCAATATATTTGCCTAATCTGTCTTCATCCTTGGGGAGATATAGCAGCTTAAATGTGTCTCCTTTGCGCGAAAGGTGTGATGTTTTAATTAGTGCGTGATTTGCTTTAATTTGTTTTATTTTCTCACGACGCGCGAGCTCAAAGTTTACAAAACTTTTGCAAACACCGTCGGCGTAGTCCCAGGAACGTTTCCTGAAAATTGCACGTACTGTATTCACGTCCAATGCTTACAGAAAGAAGTTATGATAATGTACTGTTTTAGGATAGCTGTTATATATTTGTTTAGTGGTGAAATTACAAGAACACGGTTGACTAAAGAATACATAGTTTTTCCATGATCTATATCATTCTAAGTAATTGTTTCACAAGATGAAGAATTTTCGGTGTATCATGCTCATCCAGCACACTCTACGACAATCTCAAACATGAACGCGCTTTGCCTAAACTTGTAAACACGAAACGCTGGTAATACAAAACATAGAAATAAACTCTCTCCATCACCTCACCTTTCTTCACCCCTAAGTCTTATCAAGCCAGTCAAGCCCGAGCATCTCTTTTCCAGGAGTCAACGACAAATTAACAAAAGCTTGTAAAACAAAATGGCCGACGAAGACAACAAATGGCAAAAACAACCAGGCATTCCAAGAGGATATGAGGAGTACTGGCTCTAGCGTGGACCAGGCTCCACGCACGAGTGTCAGGCGGGTGCAAAGAAAAGAGGACCAAAGACTAGGTACTAAAGAAGAATAAACAAAACTGAAGAACGAGAACGAGAACAAGAATAAAGAGAAAACTAAGAACCAGGACAAGACAATAGCAAAAACCAGAACAAGGATATTATTATTATTATTATTATTATTATTATTATTATTATTATTATTATTATTATTATTATTATTATTATTATTATTATTACTATTATTATTATTATTATATAGGCAAATTGGAGGTAGCATTTCTTCAGTCGTTGCAATACTGCAGCTGTTTGTCAACTCACTTTTCGGCAAAGGTTGCGTATATCGTTCTCGAACTTGAGTTCGTCACCTGTGACTCCACAAATCGAATTCACTTGCTATTGGGATGGTGGTGTTGTCGCAGGAGAACTTAGTTGGAAGTTCTTCAATCTTTCCTATTACAATTGCTGTGAGCCCGAAAAAAGACGCCATTTCTGACACTATGCACCCCGTCAGGTCTACAGCTTTTTGATAGTCCGGCGCTTCAAGGAAGAGAGGGTTGTGTATGAGCTGAGCGTACAGAAAATACAAAAAATACACAAGATATTAAAATATGCCTGCATTATAACAGAATTGGGTTTATTCCGTTACTCGTAACTCAACCATTTTAAACTGTGTGGATGCTTTCTCACTGTTGAAATAGCATTAACAACAAAACAAGACAGGTTGGGAAAATAGCTGCCTGATTTTAAGTCTTTAGTTATTGATTTATCAAAATATACTGGAAATTCATAACATTCGTCGCTGCTTTAACAATAATTGTGATTGCTTTCTAAGAATCCGACAAAAACTATGTTTGTCAAATGGTAAATTTACCTTGTTTTCAGTTGCCTGCAAGCAGGCAGTGGCCTCTATGACTGATCTTCGTCACAAGGCCCTATTACACCATGCAATTTGAATTGCAACTTAAAACGCAATGTCATTGCGAGACAAGTGGAGAAGAAACTTCGCGTTTAACTTCGTTTAGTAACTGTTATCGCAACGAAAAAAATGGTTCACGAGTTGCACAGGACAGAGGACTGTTCGCTTGCTTCTATTATGCAAACCCTATAACGATGTATAGCGAGCTTTCACTTGTGGTCTGAGTGCTACTTGCGTTTCATCTCAAAGTCAAAGAATTGGCGTTTCCTGGCTGAGCCTAATTCTATCTTTGGCAACAAAAAAAGTTAAAAAAAACTATTAGGAAATAGATCGGACACGACAGCCAATAGAGCAAAGTCTTAACGGTTTGCCAGAGCCAATAAAGCAAGCGCTTTAGCCAACTCTCTCTCCTCTGCTGTATCTTCCTTCGTATGTGGGTTATTTATAATTCGTCGTCTGACTGGCGGGATTGGGTTGGTTTGCGTGTTTAGCTGATATGCATTGTCTTGCAGCAGTGAGTTGAGTATGGTTTCTCTGCTCACTGCAGTCTCTGTGGGTCTTTGGGTTTTAATCTACAGATAGGAAACAAGACACGACTTTTATGGAATCTCAGTAGATGCGAACACAATCTCAAAGAAGGACGTATTCACGCATAAGAATAGTTTGCAACATGATTTATATATAATACACTTTTGAAGCAACTTGAACAGTTGCAAGTAAGGCCAGGAAAAAAGAAATACGGGCTTCGACGGGAATGGAACCCAAGGCTCGGATATTTTCCGGGCTGTCTTTCAAATACTTAAAATTCCTTGATAACTGCAAAGGTCAGTGTTAGCTACTTACGTCAAAAGCAGGTGGCCGTTTAGTCATACATTTCTCCCTCAGTCACCGTTAGAATAGGGTGTCTTGTATGTTCGTTGATGTATAGTTCACTGTTGGTGTCCATGGTTTCAGTGAAGAATATGCGCGCTTGATTCAATTTTACTCACAATTTGACAATGTAATGAGTATTGATAGTTTAATCAAGTTTTATCTGAGTAAGCTATCAAACGCTTATCTGGTAAGATACTTGATGAGGGGGTTGAAGTTGAACACGTGCAACATAAAAACATCTTGTAAACTGCCCTTTTACTGAGTGTATTATTTTAATTTTTAACACGTGTACTGCGTGTAACTATTTTTTAAGCAAAAATTCCATTATTTACATATTCCCCTGCTACTTGTGGTTGTAGCTTTACATTTACAAAAATGGATCAGTATCACATATCCTTAATGCGGATTTTCAGCGTCTCCCTGCGAGAAAGCTTTCACTTTCTATATTTTTAGATCATGCAGTCACTTGAAATAAGTGAGGACGATCGCTTTGTCTTCGTGTCAATGTTCCTTTTTGGTGTTTACGGCTTCGGCGTACTCCTGTTTCTTTTATCGTCCGTTGTCTATGTTAATCATCCTGGCGTTTCCTTCTCGCTTGTTTTCTGCCCTTAATTCTTTGCCCGCGCTATCCGTTCACCTTGAAGTTGTTCTACTAACGAGGCAGAAATCTAATGTGTGATCTAATTGCACCTCATCAGACAAGGCACGTCTGGGGTGATTTCTTACGTCTTAGCATTCCTCGCCACGCCGCGTTTCCGTTTCTTCTTCCCTAACTCCGACAAGACGCTACTCAAAGCCTGCGTAACGTATCGCTTAATACTCGCTGTCGATGGGACAACCATAGGACTGTCTCGTTTGTTCAAATAGAAAACCTTGTACGGTAATGACTGCAGATAGAGTGGCACCCCACGAGAATACGCTAACACCTTATCATTCTTTGCCGCGCTCTGAAAGTAGAGCGGCCGCGCGAAGCCTGGAAGAACTCGTTTTACCGGTGGTCGCGCAAAGACGCGCATGCGCATCGGATCGCCTGGAAACCATAGTGATGCAACTGGACGAGGTGTGTGCTGAGCGTTAATCATCGCGCGCGTACTTGGCTGTCCTAGTCGTAGTTTATCAGTCAAACGTTGTTGTTGTTGTTGTTGCGATAGTGAACTTGTCAGAAATTTCTGCAACTGAAAAAGAAGTTGCGGAGAGCGACCTGTCTGGGCTAAGATCGTCTTGTAATAGGGCATCAGCTGCCCAGGGCGCAGTACAACGACCCCGCCAGGCCGAAATGTCGACTGTACATTCCTGCCATCAACTCCCTGAGCAGACAAGTGCACATTTGTAGGTGTAGAGTAAGGTACCGTCACGTAACGTAATTGTGGTTTCTGTTTTCGTCCAGTCGTCGCTGCCTCTACGCGGTCTTTCAGTGGTGAGCCATATAATAAGTTAGGAAACGCATAGGACGATACCTGAATAGCTGCAGGCGCTAGTGGAGCCTGGGGTGCTGCGGGTCGAGGAAGGAGCTGCGGGCGAGAAGGGCTTGAATAAACAGCAGGCGGGCTGATTTGCGTTTTCACGGCCGGATTCTGGAAGCCTTTAGTTGTCATCTTTGGGGTAAACAGGCGAGCGTTAGCAGTCTGCCATGGAATAGGGCTTTTTACTTTAGAGACCGCATAGGCTGCGAGATCAGACCGGGCTGGTATCTGTGGTCTTGGGTTCACTCTTTGCACAGTGCGCGAGAGGGCTGGTTGCAAAGGGTTGGTGGGCAGTTTAGACTTCATCGGCCAGCTTGCAGGCACCTTTGTGGCGTAAGGGCGACTATAGGCCTGATAAGGAGCATAAGGTGTCTTACTCGCAGACGAAAACGTCTGTAGTCCTCTATTCAGCGCATTCGACGGCAGCTGAAAACGTAACGGGAAACTGGGCTTTCGTGCTGGAACAGATATACGCGGTGAGGCAAATGACGGACTCAATCTGTCCAGCGTCGTTTGCAGTGCTTGTGGTGGTCCGGATGATATTCTTGCTTGAGGATGCGTTCGCAACGGCAAACTCGGCTTTCCTGCTGGTATGGATAAACGGGCCGCCGCCAATGACGGACTCAATCTGTTCAGTGTCGTTTGCAGTGCTTGTGGTGGTCCGGGTGATATTCTTGCTTGAGGATACGTTCGCAACGGCAAACTCGGCTTCCCTGCTTGGCTTCCCGCAAATGACGGACTCAATCTGTTCAGTGTCGTTTGCAGTGCTTGTGGTGGTCGGGGTAATATTCTTGCTTGAGGGGCTTGCAACGGCAAACTCGGCTTTCCTACTGGTATGGATAAACGGGCCGCCGCCAACGGCGGACTAAGCCTGTTCAATGGTGTCGTTTGCAATGTCTGTTTTGCTTGAACATACATTTGTGGCCGCGGTTGCGAGGCAACGACAGCCACGGGCTTAACTTGTTGTCTAGTTTGTGGCATCATTGTCCATTTCTGGCGGCTTTGCGCTGGTGAAAATTCCTGGACACCAGGTGCAGGGATTTCAGGGTTTTTTCCAAACCTCAGCGGTTCCCCAACCCCGACTAGAGATGCCACGTTATGCGGATACGCGAAAGGCGCAGAACTTTGCCCCTTCAGCCGTGGGACTACCCTCGCACCTAGCATCCCCGTCACTTGCGCCCGTTGTTGACCGGCAGCTGGTATTTGTTGCTGACTAGAAAAAATTTGAGGCCTCGCTGGATGTGGAGGGCTCTTGTCCTCGAAACTTGCAAGAATGGTTTTCAGATTCTGGGCGACATAGTCTGGTGAGGCTACCGGAGCTGTCACATAGTTAGCAACTTGCTGTGGTCGACTTTGATAGAATGGCGGTGGGGAAGGTCTGCGGTAAACGGGAATGGGCGGCCTGTAAACCTTGGCGTAACTTGAGTAGGGATTTGTGTTGGTAACGATTCTTTGCCAGTACGTAGGCGGTGTCATAATTGCTTGGGAGCTCCGAAAAGAAGCTTCCTCCTGCGTCTTTGTCTTTGTCTTCGGTTTCGCGTTTGCTTTGTTTCCTGGGGGATAAATGGATGCAGAAGTTAATTTTGGGGGCTTTTACACGATGTGAATTTTTTCCCCCGAGTTAGATAATAATGGCGACGGAACGCTGACCAACGGAAGTGACGTCAGTGCGTGTCTCACTCACCAAAATATACTTTGCAGTGACGCATGAGCACTAGAACCTCCAGCCGCGGAAGCTCACACGGAAATATGAAGAACTCGTCTACCATTCCACGCAGAAGGCGATTGCCAAAAATATGCTGATGCTTACCTGAAAACAAAGCAAGAAATACACCTGAGCAACCAAAAAGTCGACGGAAACTTGTGATCGCGTTTTACACATTTTATTTGCAAATGTTAGTTACAAGACAACTTTCGGAAACTTACCAATGCCGGCTTTTGCTCCCCAGTCCCCTGATAGCAAGCCCCGGCCCGGTCCTTCCGCTACCAGGTCGCCATTCACGTAAATCTTGGAAAGTAAAAATCAAAGTGTAATCATTTAAGGACGTTAGTTCAGTCAAAACTTAGCATCCTAAGCCCTAGCCACGTCACCCCTAAGTGAACCCAAGGTGGGTTGAACTTATGCAGCGTTTGGATACCCACTTTGGCTCGACTTGCTTTGACTTTGGTCGACCTCAAATTGCCGACCGAAGTGTTTCACTGTTTGGCCACAAAAGCCAAGTAAAGCGAAGTCGAGTCAGGTCAATGCAAGGTTATTGCATCAACTTTTGGTATGGCAATATTCAATGATTGATTTTTCTTGCGAGGCTTGGATTGATTTGACCAGGGTCGACTTGCGAGTTCGTTTGGCCACTCCTCGCAAGTTCGCTTTGTAGTAAACTTGGGTCAACATGGGGTCCGTTTGACAAAGGGTTTATTCTCCCAGAGCTCGAGAGGAGGAATTGGATAATCCTGTATTATCTTAATCGTGCTTTGAACGACCCTCCCCTGCTCCCTGGACATTTCAATGTGTTTGGTTCACAAAATTCCTCATTGTTGTGTTTAAACTTACTCTTGCTCTCTGCTGTTTGCTGGTGTATGTTACAGTGATTTGAGTCCAGATTCCATCAGGGACAATCTCTTCAGAAAGCACGCTGAATATCGTGTCGTAATTTTCATTTCGATGAAACCAACGCACTCTCCCATCATCCACTTCGAAATGGTACTGTCCGTCCCTGTGTTTTGAGTGGCTGCCGATTGTGTCAAATATTGATTGGATGCCTCTATTGGTCTCCAATTTGATCCATGTTGCTATGGTGATTGATTTCCGGGGAATGTTCCTGAAGTGTTCACCGTCAAAAAGAATATCTCCTCCTGGTGTGTGAGATTGGTAGAAAAAAGATTAACTCACTCACTGGCATGCTGCTATCAACTGACGTGAATACTGTTATCAGAATGTACGCACACGACAGTGTTCACTTTCAACTCCTGAACTGTGAAACGAAACCTGAAGGTGTGACCACTCAAATGAAATCTCTCGATAAGTACATTCTAACAGCAGTGTTCACTTCCAACTCCTGAACTGTAAAATGAAATCCAAAGGTGTGAACACTCAAATGAAAGCTCTCAATGAATACACTCTAACATACATGTTCATTTCCAACTCTTTAACCTTTAATAGTTTGTAAGCGTTGTATACCTTGTAGATTAACAGAGTTGCCACACTTCCCGCCATGAGGTACGATTTGTGCGCCGTCCGCCAGAAGGCCGTCATCTCCGCTGCCAGAGTCGTCGAGAAGTCTTGATTGTGAGAATTTGTCGAAACTCAAGTGAACAATAGGTGGACAGTACGCTGCGATGACAAAGAACAAGAACAAAATGAGGAAGAAGATCCTATCAGGGCCGACATTTTCCTTCAAGGATTAATTTACTGAACTATTTTCACTGGCATCAAAGGGTACGATGTCAAGACGATTTAGGGAAACTCATTTTCAAAGGTTTGTCAGGAAAATGCTGTCAACTAAAAGAAAATAATACATCTTTAAGACTACGTCGCACAGTTTTTCCTGCAACTTGTAGTAGCATACATGGTCAAACGTTGCAGCAAGACCGCGCGACGTTGCGAAGAGTAGAAGACTGTTCAATTTTCAGACTGTTCAAAAATTGCGTCACGAGGTTTGCAAATATCTGTCGTGATATGAAGGTTATGAGATCAAAGCAAACTTCCTCTATATTGTCTTCGGTTGTTTATGAGTATCCTTTCTTGTTAGAACCCATTTTAACTATCAAAAGCACCTTTCCGAACAGGGGACATTTTAGACCAGCGAGGACACTTTGGCCTTAAGGCTGTGATGTCCGGCCGGACATTGAGGTCTGGGCTGAAATGACTGGGAGACATTTTGGCCTGGGCCGGAATGTCCGGCCGGACAAAAATGTGGGGGACGTTTCAGATTGGGACACCGGCATCTCCAGCTCCTTACTTTCACAGTAGTCTCCGACGTATCCCAGACGGCAAACACACTTGGAAATTCCCGGTTTACACGTGCCTCCATTTTTGCAGGGGTTCACATCACAGGTCCAAGTTTTGTCTTTCTGGGTTTCCACTGCATTTCAAACAAAACTCTACGTTAGTACAACCTCGGTACCGATCTCGGATCAATCCAAGTGTTAATCTTTTCACTCCCAAGAGTGATCAACTTCAATTTTCTCTTTTCAGTCTCCCACCAGAGATATATCATACAGTATGGAGAATTCGGCATTTAATCCCTTGCACAATTGACAGCTGATTAAAACATCAATTCTCATTTCATCACTCATACATTTTTATATTTTGTGGTTGAGAGAATTTGTATTTTGAGCTTGGGAGTGAGGCATACTGTACACTCCGCGTATAAGCTGCATCCGAGTTTGAGAGTTCACTCCAGACTCGTTCGTGTTCAACTCTATCGCACATTGTAAGGAGTTATAAACAACAAGCCTGTAGTAATAGTTGGACGCCGACTTTAAAAGTGAGCTTTGGCTCATGATCAAACTAAAGTGAAATGCGACAGTATAATCACATGACTATACCTACCCCAGCACTCTAAGCCATCGCCAACAAAGCCGTTCTTACAAATGCAATGTCCACCCACACAGTGAGCGTTACGTGCACAGTGTCGACATTCCTCTGTTTGGAATGGGAGAAAATTCATAATAAAAATCTTTGTATAAAATCCAGGCAATGAGCAACAACAAATGAAAAAGCTTAGACCAAGGAAAATGGAGTTTAGGAACGGAACAAGGAGTGACACAGCAAAACAAGAGCCTGATAAAACCAAACACAAGCACAAGTTTTTGAACAGGTCTCCTTACCGCCTTTTCCAGGGAAGAATTTGGGCGCTGAAGAGTATTTGTACTGTCCAACATCTGAAAGCACCAATGGCGATGGTTACTAAATGAGCTTGCATAACGAGCACTAGGACTTGTCAGGTGTTCCTTTACAGACTTACCTCTCTGGCTTTAGAGTAATATATTTTCCTAGTTTTATGAACTAACTTCTATCACAGTTAATTGGAATTCATCTTGTAAGTACAAGACATGCAATTCAGTCACTACCCAAAATAGTAATATTGAATAGCATGAAAATAATTATAACCTAAAAAAAGAGGTGCGCAAGTAAGGAAGTAAATAAAGTACTTGAGTCTCTGAGTAAAAGAACATTTGGAGTAAGTATAAATGACTGGGTGATTACTATTAACGTAAGCAATTAATTTATTAAGTATGTAAATAAATCTCGCCAAGTAAATAAAAAAAAAGTAGTGTTTAAGTAAAGGTAAGCAATAAGAATTATGTGCGTAACAAAATAAGTAAATATAAAATAAGGGAGAAAGTTAGAATGTAAGAAAAGGAATAATTCAAAAAAGGTTTAGCGGTAAGAAAGTGAAAATAAGCAGTAAACGAAATGTTACAGAGCAGTAGAGTCGTTCAGTATGTAAGTCAATAGTAGAGAGCAGTAGAGTCGTTCAGTACGTAAGTCAATAGTAGAGAGCAGTAGAGTCGTTCAGTACGTAAGTCAATATTAGAGAGCAGTAGAGTCGTTCAGTACGTAAGTTAATATTAGAGAGCAGTAGAGTCGTTCAGTACGTAAGTCAATAGTAGAGAGCAGTAGAGTCGTTCAGTATGCAAGTCAACAGTAGTCCGTCAAACCTTCACAGCGTGGTCCTGAAAAGTCTCCTCGACAAAAGCATTCGTAACTTCCTTCAATTGTCCGGAGACACACTCCGTTATGCTCACAAGGATTGGGGTGGCAGTGATCCACTACGCATGCGCAGAAATGCACCATGATACGTTAACGTCAAGTGTTGTTACAGGTTACCATGTATAGATTATAACAAATCGCATACAAACCACCTACTGGATTGCTAAGGATGAATAAATTATTTGCTTTCTTAAGCCTCGAAAAGTTTGAGTTTTAAATACCCTGAGAAGCCCTCATTCATAAGACAACTATTAGAGATAATTCCACTGCGATCAAACACTAATTGACAACATCTTGAACAGAATTAGGAATGGCTTCAGAGTGCAGTGTAAATCGGTAGTCGTTGTTTTCGAATAGCTTCCAAAATTCCTCGCTCACCTGATTGGCCGCTCTTTCGCACGCCCGTTTTGTCGCTGATGCGCTGAGGGGGGATGGCAAGGGCCGGGGCCGGGGCCAGAACTTCAGATGGAACAAGAACTGGAGGAAAAGGGTGATGAATACGTGAAATAAATTGCAGATCCTAAAACAGATTGCTTTCTGGATACTATCAAAAGTAATCGAATTTGTATTTCAAGGCTCATGATGTAAAGCGTTTTTATTTCTCCTACCGGACTAAGAACAAGCTTTATAGTTGGTCTTTTATCAAAACGTCACAGTTTGTTGACCACGAAAACGAGAGAAAGAATTTGATTAATCCTGGATTAGCTTATTAGGGCTTTGAACAACTAGGTCCAGGTTATGATCTCAGGTATGATGTGGAAGTCAGACAACGTACTGTCGCATTTTGTGCCTCGGTGTCCTCTGGGACATTTACAGAGGTATACAGTGTAGAACACCATACACTTGCCGCCATTATTACACGGGTTGGGTACACAGGGATTCTCTGGATATGCAAAGGAGAGATAATGAAACTCAGCTTAACCTCAAGAAGCGTTCTACAATCTAATGTCAAAAGGGCAAAAGGCGAAAAGTCAAAAGTCTGCACACACAAGTGAACATCATCCCATGCAGCCGTTTAGATTCACTTAAACCTTTTACTGTTTCTTCTTGTACCCATCTCCTCGTCAATTTCGATCCTAAATCACATTATAGGAGTCAAAAACACTCCGTTGACTGATGGTGACTTACGTAGACATCGTGGACCCGAGAATCCATCACGGCATTTACACTGATAACCTTTGTTAGGGACGGAGACGCAAATACCACCGTTCATGCAAGGGTTCGGATGACAGTTATTGTCTGTGGAGAAAAACCGTGAATGCAATGTATGTGCGCCGTGTTTGTAAAATAATAGAAGAAATCAAAAATAAGGAACAAGGAAGGAAGAAATAAAGGAATGAAGGAATACTCAAAGGAAGAAAGAAGACCTTAAAGAAAAAGCATGAAAAAGAGAGAAAAAGAAAAAAGACTACAAGGACAACAACATCAAACACGCAAAAACATAAACACACGTATGCAAGACGCAGGCAAGACGGACTGCTTCGTGTGGTCGTAACAACTTATGTCAGAGTTCGGTTGTTACTGTCGCAACATCGTAAGAACATGTCGTAGTGTACATTTATTGAAGCTGGGAAGTCGTTCAGTCAATTCAAGAAAAGTCGGAAGAAGTTTTCGCTGTTACAGTTAATGACGTCTCGGTTCAGTGGCGAGTGATCGCTTACTTCGTCGTCTCGTTTGTCACGTGAGAAGCTCGCTGTGTCATTTTGACTTCCTACCTTCACAAAATTTTCCACTGTAACCGCCGTTACAATCGCATTTGAAATGCAGGGCTTTGTCACGCAAACAAGCCCCGCGGTTTCTGCACGGATTCGGTTTACAATGGTCGGCTGAGATGAAAAATTGTCCTCGTGAGTAAACGAAATAACTGATTGTACCGACATTTACAATGATACACTGAAAAAATGTGTTAAACTGATATTCCAAAAAAAAAAAAAACACGTAACAAATAGAAGTTTGAAAGTCAGTTTGTTTGGAAACTTGTTGTAATTGGCCATAGCATCATTGACAAGTCAGCCAACCATAGAGGGTAGATTTTCTGATAAATATAACCATAATTCTAACCTAGCGACACTCCTAAAAAATACAGGGAGGACGGACTCCCCGAATAATTTTCTCTTATAACCATCTCTCAGTTTCTACACATGCTCGCGTGTGGTAAAATTTTCTATCGTGAGCAATCAAACAATCATTGCTCAGGTATGTGTACTAAATTTAGGCAAGGGAGCAGCATTCTGTGAATATCGTAATTCTATGTTTATAAGAACGAATTCACGACCAAACAAAGTCTCCAACCTTGACAGTGAAAGCCGGTGAATCCAGGCTGGCAAACACAGCTGTAAGACTTCTCATCTTCAACTACACAAACACCTTTGTTCTTACACGGGTTTGGAGAACAAAAGTCCACTGAACCATGGAATAGAAAAAGCGGTGAGAGACAGGTAACAACAAAATATTCCCGTTTGATTCGATTCTAACGATCACCTTTTCAAACAAATGAAAACTGTAAGGGTGCAAAAAATCATAATGGCAAACTTGCAGTGGATAAAGTGCTGGTTTGGTTCACTGTTATATTTTCTGTCTGGCATCAGGATGTCATTATCAAGTCGTTCATCGGAGGTCGGATTATTATCGCATTCTCTGGTTCATCCAGTTAAAGAATTCCCGCTGATTCTTTCATCGCAGACAGACAGCTTGCCAGAATCTGAATACAAAACAGTGCGCTACAGATGGTAACTCATAGCAACGATAACAAGAGACACGCTTACCTGACGTTCTGGATACTTCGTGCTTTTTAGACTCTGTTGATGATTGAAAATATTATATAAGATAACAAATAACATGAATTTTTAGAGAACTACAATATGTCATTATCGTGGAAGTTAATCGCCCAAGTTTTACGCACATTTCCACTTTGACATTGCCAAGAAAAGTCTAACGTTTGCCATCTGACTAAAGCCATCTTATTCCATGCAAGGAATTACAACCGTGTTAGTTCTTGTTAGTTACATTGTTCCTTTGTTGTTTGGCCCAAAATACCTCGTAAAATCAATCGCGAGTCAGCCATTGCGGCTACGTATTTTGGAGTGGTTTTGTACAAGATGGAGAGAAAGACGACTTCTCAGGAAACAACGAAATCAGGGCACAAATAGTGAAGAAGAAAAGCAAAGAGATGTTTTCATCTTTGTCACATCAGTAAGTTAGACTTCTACCAGTTAGACTCCTAAATGTATAACTGTGCTACATGAAAGAATGAGTGAATAAATGGAAAATGAATGACTATCAGCACGTGTCATGCAAGTGGCACTCGCCTTCACACGTGGCTCCCCCATATGAGGGAGCGCACCGGCATAAGAAGCTGTCTTCATCGCTCGTGAGACACGTGCCGCCGTTAACACACGGGTTGACTGCACAAGGCCCGTCTGGGTGGGTGAATGGATGGATGGATGGATGGAGTCACGTGAAAATGCAGCAGAACGGGAAGAGGATGCAAATGTGAAGTGAAGTGGATAGTGATTTGAGTTGTTTGTTTGAGCTATAAACACCTTGCAGACGAGAAGATGAAAGAGTCTCGAAATGCACTCAGTTTCACGTCGATGCCATCTTAACAAAACATATTAACACTGGTGTCTGCTATGCAGAGTGAGTTTTACCATAAATCCCCAAGGTAATTTCTACGAGAATCGATTTTCCATCACTGACCAAACTCTCCTAATAGAACGACAAAGGAACAAAGAGTATATGGAAGACTTTCCCAGTCTCCCTTCGTCCAAAATAGGGGGACAGATTGGACACTATCGACACCACCATTATCGTCACGAACCTCACTATTCTACTCCCCTAAGCGTCTCACCTTGGTTGACTTTTGCTTTCCCTTTTTCCTCGTGTACCGTACTGATTTTCGTGGGTTTGCTGGTGCTATCTGACTTGATGGGATGTTCGGGCACCTTATGACGACCGAGGGCGTTTGACTCCTGTACGAGATCTAACAAGAAACGCGGAGACATTTATATAGTTTAAGACTTGAATTCAAAATAACAACAACAGTCTATTTCCCAGTTGCCTGTTGCTTCTGTTTCAAAACGTGGCCCAGTGAGAAGCCCTTTTTAAAAGTTGATTTGCATGAAAACGAATGTTGTGCTTGCGTCTCTCGTAAAAACCAGGCCTTAGTCATCCTCTCCGGACTATTTAAATACATGTTAGGAGACAAGCGCCATTTCATGTTACCTCTGCAGGTCTTTCCAGTAAATCTGTCACCACACACGCACTGAAAGTCGTCATCGTTCACCTCAATGCACCGGCCTCCGTTCTGGCAAGGGTTGGGTTCACACAGCTTTTTCACGCACTGGTAGCTGTCTATCCCAGTCTGCTGACACTTGTTGCCAAACTGGCAAGGGTTGGGTTTACAAAGATCTCGATCTGAATAAAAGGAAATGATATTCATAGTTTCGTGTTGAGAGAGCTGAGAAATGTCTGCACGTGTTAATGACGTCATCCAATATGGCGCCTGATCACTGGGCACTGTGTATGTAGAGTGGTAAAGTGTGACGTCATCATTTTGCAAACTTTTCCATTCAAACCTCAAAACCACATCATGCTATATACACAGCTGCTGAAAGAACGTGTACAAAATTTCAAATCGCTAGCCCTACTGAAAGCGAAGATAGAGAAGTTTAAAGTTCTAGATAGTCTTAACTAAACTCTCTTATTTAGCGTTGGTTCCAAATCAAAGGAACCAACACCAAATAAGAGGGTTTAGTATGAAGCAATTTGAACTTCAAAAGCCTTTATCTCGCTGTTTAATGCACTAAAGAGCCAATTTTTTCTATGTGAACTTTTTTTAGATAGGCCGTTCCGAAGAATTGCGCAAAGTCCATTATTTCAGAAAAAAAACATTTTTATGACTTCATCACTTTACCACTCTATTTACTTTACTGCGGTAACCGTACCACGCGTGTAGATAATTTTCTACACCTTGGTAATTAGAGTTTATAATAAAAAAAAAGTTAACACTGGTAATTGTCTAACCACGGTACATTTGTATCGTGCAAACACGTTATGGGAAAGTAATTCAACATAAATAATACTTCAAAAATTTGAGTGTACCTTGACAGTGAGATTGCACGTGTGCTCGAACACCTCGACAAACTCAAATATATTCCAAACTTTCTTTATGTAATATTTAAATACTTATTATCAAGGATTGTAAACACGTCCGCACTTTGACAGTGTGATCCTTTGTAGCCGATAGAACAATCACAGACAAAACCGTCTGATGTGTGTATACACGTTCCGCTGTTCTGGCACGGGTTCGGTTGACACGGATCTACGTCTGTGGGGAAAGAAAACGAAACCAGCTGAATAACAGCATAGGCACACTAAACACAAACCCATGTTCTAGCGACTTGAGGATATGACTCTATGTTACATCCTTATTATTAAAAACAGCTCATTTTTGCTGAAGTAAAGGCCCCTTTATCCTTTGCAGAATCGGGTGGTACAAGTTAAAAAGGTATACCGCAAACAGAAACTAGTTCCGCGCAACTTGTAATCTGAATAAATGTTTTTCTATTTCTTGCAATTACCAGACGTATAACAACCATGTTCTAGTTTCTATAACAGATTTCCTGATCTCGTAATACCCGCTAGACAACTTGCAATTTTTCGCTTCGAAAGACAAGATGCACGAGAGCGTTGCATTAGAAACAAGGATTTGAGGGAATACACACCTTGACAACGATCGCCTTTGAATCCTAAGCTACAGTTGCACAGAAACCCAAGAGCGTCATTCACTTGCATGCACTGTCCCTCGTGAAGGCACGGGTTAGGATGACACGTGTCCTTTTCTGAAATGAGACAAAAATTACACCTGACTATTAATGCACTGCTAACTTGACCAGAAATTCTCTTTCCCCCGTTCCTTTTGCGTACAACATTGCTTGCTGGACCCGAAATAGTTTTTCGCCCTTTTCTTTGCGCACATGAAATTTTACAACTGATTATCAACGCACTTTTAACAAGAAATTCTCTTTCCCTCGTTTCTTTGCGCATCATCCCCATCATGCATGGACACACGCACCGACACGCACGCAGCCACGTAATCACACGCACAGACACGAACATGAAAAGGTTTAAACAAGTTTTAGATACAGCCGAAGCTCTCTGGGCGGACACTCTCGTAAGTGGACAGCTCTACTCACGGACGCCTCTGCGAAACCCCGCTTAAAATCTAGTTCAGTCAAACTCTGTATTTAGACATTCTCTTAAGCGGACAGTTCCAGTTACGGACACTTTGTCTGCTTCCCAAGGGTGTCTGCTTACGGGAGCTTCAATTGTATTAAGTAACACTGCAACATATCAAGTAGTTGTTGTACAAAACTAGACGTCATTGTGAGTTTCTTTGATCAAAGTGGTCACCTGCACAGCGCTGTCCCCGATATCCGACGCTACATTGACAAGCGAAGCCATCGCCCCCGACAACTTCTGTACAGCGTCCGGCATGTTGACAAGGGTTTGGCAGACATCGGTTGACCTCTTGAAAAGATTAAAACATAAAACGTTACAGTTAGACTCTGATTATTAAAGGCTCAACTGCTACTAAAAGGAGAGCGTAAGTACTAAGTAAAGTTTGATGAGTAAGCAAAGTGTACTAATTGTTAACAGCGCGTGATGGCTCACCTTGACAAGTGGGACCTTTGAAGCCCAGAGAGCAGTTACAAGTTATTCCTCCCCCGAACTCATTGCAGATGCCGTTGTGACCACACGGGTTGGGATGACACGGGTCTTTATCTGTCGAAGAGAAGACAAAAAAATGAAACATAAACCAATCCGCATTATTCAAAAAAGATAAAGCAACTTTTCACGTACAATCAACTCTCTCTGGGGCGGACACTCTCGGGACTAGATTTAGTATCCGCCTTAGAGAAGTGTCCGCCTTAGAGAGAGCTCAGTCACAGAGAAACAAGTGAAAATCGGCAAGGACCAAATCTGCATGCTGTCCGCCTCAGAGAAGTATCCGCTTAGTCTGCATCACCTAAAAACGTTGGGATTCCCGTGGGAAGTTATGGGGTCAGGGAAATCACAAAAACTTACCATTACACGACGATCCTCTGAATCCCATTGGACATTCACAGTTGAAGCCTCCGCCAAAGTAGTGAGAGATGCATCGTCCGCCATTTTGACAGGGATTGGGCGTACACTCATCCTCCTCTGCGTATGGGGAAAGTTTTTCTGTTATTATAGTTTTAAGATGTACTCTAAAACATGAACCAATTAAAAAGGATCTTTATTTATAAAATAACTATGATACAACGCGCGCCCTGATTGGCTAAATAACCGTGTTAGATGAGAGCATATTACACGCTGACGCGATACGCAATGTTTTTTACTTGACTAATCATTTTATAAAAGAAATATATAACGTGTTCCCGTGTAATATAGCCTCGTCTGAACACGCGGGAAGTTGGGAGAACACTAGAGTAGCGTAAGGAAACCACGAGGCCGCCGAGTGACGATCTACTCCTCCCCCTCCTCTTCCGTGCTCTTCCTCCTCTTCATCCGTACTCTCTCTCTCTTCTTCCTCCCCTTCTTTATCCGTGCGTCTTCTCCTGCTCCCCATCGTACTAGCATTAAACACAATAATACTTACTCTATACTTGCACATTTTCTCTTACTAACCTGCACACAAGTCTCCTCTGTATCCAGGAGGACATCGACAAACAAAGCCGTCCGAAGTCGCCAAACATTTCGCTCCATTGTGACAAGGGTTCGGGTGGCAGGCCACTTGTTCTGCAAAGTAGAAACCGAAATTGTAAGTTATCAGCCTGCATCTAACCAAAGATAGGGGGATATAGGTATTTATAGTATTTTAGGACGTTTAAGATATCTATGAGCTACTCAAGCTTGAAGTTACGAGAAATTTACCTTCACAAAAGCGTCCACCTCTGTCGTCAGTACACTTGCAGAGGAACCCTCCTTCTGTTGCCTGACAAGTTCCACTGTTCTGGCACGGATTTGAAAGACAGCTGTCTACCACTGAAAGAAGACCAAGAAGTGCTCTACAAACACTCACGTTTTTTCCTGTCAAACTTTTAAGAACTTGTCTTAATATCACAGCAATGTCGAGGTGCCGCGAGTAGTTTTTGACCTTGACAGACTTCTCTATTTCTCATCTTCATTCACATTCACCAGAATTTGTGACCAGAGCAGATAGATACCATACGTTATGGAGGATTTGGCCTTTGATAGCTTCCTCGGACGAAAGCTGATTAAACTATCAATAATTCTCGCTACATCCTTCATACCCCGAGAATCTGCATTATGAACAAAGGCCCGGTTTTTCAAAGAGTGTATAGCTCTATTCGCCGAGTAAATCGCTATCCAGTGGATAGTATACCATTAAGCTTAATTCAGTCAACTGGGTAAGGATTTATTTATACCGCGCTGCTGGGGTTAACATTGGCTTATTTTGTATCGACGCAATTTAGTAATAGCTTACAAAATTTAGTGTCACCGTTTCCGCTATAAAATGTCTTAACAAAAGAACCGCACGTTGAGCACAGTTTACGCCACTTACTGGTACACCGGTCTCCCGTATAGCCTCGTTTACATGAGCACTTGTACTTGTCTCCGTCTTGTGAACAAAAGCCGTCGTTGTGACAAGGGTTTGGATCGCAAACCGTCTTCTCTGTGAAAACAGAACGTAAAACACCATGTAAGCCGCTGATATACCATCTTGGACAAAAGTATAGAGTTTTATTTCATGGAATTTGTTTGTGCATACCTTCGCAATTTTCTCCTTTAAAACCAGGCAAACAGTCGCACTTGAAACCTCCGTTAAAGCCGATGCACTGCCCACTGTTTAGACACGGATTTGGTACGCACTTGTTTAGATCTGAAAAACGGAAGAACGTTTGGTCTTTCGTTCCCCTCACCAAGGGACAGAGGACAAGGGACAAAATAATGATATTTTTCACAGCTTTGTTACTGTGAAACCCTGGCTTACAGCCTTGTAAAGTGAAACCTTGACCCAAAATAACAGCGTTTTAATTGAGAATTTCGTGTCCACACAAATCAGATCCCCACCTTCACAGTGCTGTCCTTGGTACTGAGACTGACAATTGCATTTGTATCCGTTGCCGTTTTCTACGCATTCACCGTCGTTCTGGCAGGGGTTTGGACGGCAATGGTCTATGTCTGGGTAAGAAGATTTTGAGATAATATTGTAGAAATGAAATTACCGCGCTGCTGACTGAGCTATCAACTCTTATTACATCACTTAGGGTGCGTTCGATTGGGTCTATTCCGGAATAGGAATAGCTAAAATGACCCAATGCTATGCTTTTTCTGCGGCAGATTTTGTTGAAATTGTTTTAAAAACCTCCATGCTTGCATTTTGAACAGCTCCCGATTCATCCTAACCTTAATCAGCTCTAAACCAAAGAATTTTACCGATCAGCAGCGTTATTCCTATTCCGGAATAGACCCAACCGAACGCCTTAAGCAGTTGAGACAACTTGTAAATATAAAAATACCGTAGATAGCTTTCTAGTTTTGGGATGTGCTGTGGGTGGGCAGAATTATCAGCATTACTAAAATGACACTTACCGTCACAGTACACGCCCTTGTAGCCTGACGAACAGACGCATTTGAATCCATTCTCGTGCTCAATGCATCTGGCTCCATTTCTGCAAGTATCTGGCAAGCAGTTGTGCTTCACTAGAAAAAATAGAAATGCAACGTTATGATATTTAACGGAAACATTTTAAGGTTTGTTCTTTGGAGTTAGATGACGAAAATGTTACAAAACCGGGGGATCGACTGACGGAGTTAAACTAATGGTGCGTTTCTTTAACAAATCCATGATCCAAAGTATCCAATTTTGGATATGATCCAGTGAATCCGTCCTCAGTGTGGATCACATGGATTCATTATCCGGATTTGGAGTTCAGTAAAGAAACAGAAAATCTGTTTTTGGATTTTTGATCCGGAATTCGGATTCCTAAAAAGAAACACACCCTGAAAATTAAGAGACAATATGAAGACAGGAATTGATGTGTTTCCAAATTCCCAATTTTGTTGGCAATGTCTGCTCTTTTTAGAGCAACGTCTCTTTTCTTGGGACGTTCTTGTCTAGTCAACGTAAATATTTCAACATTGGCTGTTTCGGACGCGCCTAAATTATTCTTATACACAAGTATCCAACTGACAAAGCTCAAAATCGTTACCTTCACAGTTTCTGCCGCTGAATCCTGAACGGCAAATGCATTTAAATCCGCCTCCAGTTTCAAAACACGTTCCTCCATTTGAGCATGTACGTGAATTACAAGGACTCCTTTCTACAAAAAAAGCAAACATCAAATCACAGTAAACGCAAATTCCAGCAATCCGCCAATTAGGGCTCTAAAAAGGAAACACGTGACAGGGATACCTTCACAGGTCTCTCCTCTGAATCCCGCTAGACACTGACACTCGTAACCAGGGCCGCTCATTGTTTCGCTGCAGGATCCGCCATTCTGACAGGGACTGAGCAAGCATTTGCTTCGCGAAACTAAAAGAGTGATAAGAACGAATACAATGAGCCACTTGCACAGTCATGCGCAGAAGTTACTGAGAGGCTGTGAAGTAAAGGCACAGACCGGCATGTTTTCTTCTCAACGGACTATGTCACATAATAAATAACTTATTAGCCTCGCTTGCTTGTCCGTACTATGGAACCTCGAAGCGAACCATGAAGGTTGATAAGATAAATCTATTCAGTCTTTAAAGTTTTTACTATTTGTGAAGCATTAGATTTTTTGACATACCTGAGCAGATCATTCCATCGTATCCTGGTTTACACAAACATTCAAAACCTCCGCCTGGCCGCTCCATGCACCTCCCATTATTCAAACAAGGGTTGGACGAACAACTGCTTCTCTTTTCTACCAAAAAGAAAAGAGAAAAAAACCTGCTGATATCCTTCCGTTGACAAAGTTCATGTTTCGCTTCGCGATAATCGGGTCGCAGAGCGGTGTTTGGATGGACATCAAAAGTAATCGTGTGATTGCTTTAGTTTAATTTGCGTTTGCTGCGCTATGCATGTGGTTGGTCCGGCCAAACAAATTTGGCAGCATTTTGGCCAATCACGAACACGAACACAAATAAGGAGTGATGGTCATTTCTTAATTACACAATCTGCTGATAGGTCTGTTGCCTGTTCAATGTAAAACCAAACGCAAATTTCTTAGCTAAATGCTGAGCTGGACAAACAGTTTATCTACATTTTAGGAATTCTCAATTTCTGCAGTTTTGGCTGTGTGTTTGACCAGCATACAGTTTAAACGTTGAAATAGGGACCGCGTTTAGTCACACTAATAGGAGGTCCATGCACGTCTACTACCTTCGCAGCTCTTTCCGCGGTAACCATGTAAACAGGTACACTCATAGTCGTGATAAAGTTCTGTGCACTGTCCTCCGTTCATACAGGGGTTGGGGAGGCATTTGTCGGCGTCTTTAGTAGTGAGAGAAAGAGGAATGCAAAAACGCTAAGACTTATTAGCAACATAGACGAGGCGAGTAATAGAGCATTCAGACCACAAACAACCAGACTGTAAAGTCCGCAATTCGAAAATTATGGGATTTTAATCCGGAATCCAGAGTTCTGGGTCAGGTTGTTTAAAGCACGAGAGTTTAACCTGGGTTAGGTCTTAGTTTTGTTGGCGGCATTTCCACTAAGCCTGCTAACTCTACAGTTTGTTGGCCAAAACCACGAGAGAGAAATTTGATTATTCCTGGGTTAGCTTAATCGAGCTTTGAACAATCAGGCCCAGATAAGCGGTATTAACATGCCATTCCTGTAAGTTTCTTGCTAAAAATTTGACACAATTCCCGGGATTACGTAAGTTCTGACATTTTCTGCGAATAACTTCAATAACATTTTGACAAAAATAAAAAACAAACAAACAAAAACCTCCAAGCTTTCACTAATAATGTAAAATCAACCAAGTCAACCGTTCAATGCATAGTTGAAGTATCTCGTATTTAATCAAAATGGAGCAGGTTGCTCCCAAGGCGCAGGAAAATGATGAATAATTTAACATCTTGGCAAGTTCAGGAAAGCATTAGTTCAATGACACACTTTTAAAAATCAAGTAAAAAATAATTCCCGAGGGTTTAGGGCAAATTGATAGAGCGAAGAATGCGTCAATGTGTCTAAAAACACTGTTTAATTTAACAGAAGCAATGCAATACATCTACGGGTTGTCAACTGAGCCTGCCAGTGGATAGTTTGGTACAACAACGTTCTCAGTCATAACAATTAGACGCATACAAAAAACTAGGCGTTAGGGGTGGACATATTGTTGACAACTGGTAAATATAAATGCTACAAACCTTCGCATTTCTGTCCTTTCCATCCAGACGTGCATGAACACTCGAAGCTGGATCCCGACACAGTGCATTGGCCGTCGTTTCCACACGGGTTGGGAAAACAAGGATTTCTTTCTGCATATTGGTGTGAGGAAAGTGCCAAATTAAATTCAATGATCAAGAAAACAAGTACACTACTGATAACACTACATCGCACACGAAACATTGGAGTCACTGTGACAGAGATTAGGAAGCATTGCAAATTATTGTGTTTGTCAAGAAGACTAACGAACCGAGCAAGTCTGGCGCAAGACGGGTACTCTATGAACTACATTACCTCACCATTCAAGAGCGACTATACTTTTTTTAACAGGATGCATGTCCTATGAAATTGGCACGCTTTCAAGGCACCACCAAATAAATCAAAAATAAAGTTTTTAATCGATTAACTTGTTTTAGCTTCTATAACAAAATAACACGAAACGGAAATAATTTTTAAGAAGTTAATTACCATGATGACACCATGATGACACTGTTCTATGAAAACACAATAAATTATTTAAGCTACATAGAAATTGTTTCGCGGCCAGTAAACTGGTTGTGTTCACTGGTTTTTCGCTTAAAAAACCAGCTTTCACTTTAGATCAGAATTCGCCTTATCTTCTTATAAGAAAAAGGTCTACAGACATTTTACTTTGACCCTGTTTCTTGATCCATCGGTTTTCTTTTCGTGTGTGTGGGCGTTTAATTTAGAAAGTGATAACTTATAAGCGACCAGTTCATTTAACGCTTGCACGCTTCACACTCACAGTTCACAGCTTGACGCTCTTTACGGAGAGGAACCGAGCATAACGCACGAATGGGTCTTGTGTTAGTAGCGTACCTATATCATTGCCTCATCGACTTCATACAAACAAAACACCGCTCCCACAACACAAATACACAGAGTGCTATTGTCTAAAACAACCAAAGAACACAGTCCACTAAGCTTAAACGATGGGCGGAAGTTGTTATTTGACTATGTCTTGTCTAAAAGAGGCAAGCCGGACACTTCACACGCTTGATGGCACAGATTTCAGCACAATAACTGAATTATGGGAGGAGAGCTAAAATGGCCCGAGGAACACCCAAGGATCCTGATCTCCTCACCCAAGGATCCTGATTGAGATCTTAGGGTCTAACGCCAATTGTAGTGATTGACTCGTCGCAGTTCCATAGAAACCTTCGTCAACTTCATTTTGTGGGTATACTATACTTCTGGGCCCGGTTTTTCGAAAGTCGATTAAGCTAATCCAGGATTAACGAAATTATTTCTCTCGACCTCTCTCCCAATAAACAGCAAGGTTTTGTTCGAAGACGGATTAAAAAGCTTGTTCCAGCTTAAAACGTTATCAAGAAAGTCGTTGTGGACAAAACTTTTACGTTTTCTGGCTTAAAAAATGACAAGAAAGTTTAGACCTAATCCAGGATTAGCCTAATCGTGCTTTGAAAAACCGGGCCTGTGCTGTAGAAGTCAAGTTTTAACTAACCCCTGGCCCCGGTTGCTCAAATATCGGTTAAGTTAACCCATGGTTAACTAAATTGTCTCTCGTGACTTTGGCGAACAAAATGCAAAGTTTTGATCAAAGACTTACCAAAAGTTTACTCCAACTTAAAACATTGTAAGAAAATTGTTTTGTTTGCGAAAGGTTTTACACTTCAGGCACAAAATGAAAACAATGATTAGACTTAACCCAGGGTTAGCCTAACCATGCTTTGAACAACCAGGCCCTGATGTCTTGGCATTTCCCCTTTTTAGTGTAAAAGAAACCGAAGATGTATGTACTAAAAGTTGACAAAGTGAAGGGTATCTTAGTCGTTTCAGGTGCCGAGGAAGGGAGATTATTTCCTATGCAGTCCAAATTGAACAAATTCCCCCAAACTGCGCTGAAACATTTTATATGAACTTCGCTAATGAGAGCTTTCAATTGAGTGGTCGCACCTATTTAGGAGTTGCAAATCTTCTAGGTTGACTGTGTGACAATTGTTCCTTTATAAGCGCGCGAAAATACGGATGGGGGCAAAGCCCCACCCAAGGGTCGAGGGGGAGAAGGAGGAGCAGGAAAGGGAGGGCAGGGGCAGGGAAAGGGGTAGGGGAGGGGGGAGGGGGAGGGGAAAGGGGAGGGGAGGGGGGAGGGGGGAATTTAACCCACTGCCACACAGACTTTCACTGCCCAGTGCTACAGAAAACGTCTAACTTTTGAAATGGCCAACGGGGCCTAATACCACTCAAATGAAAGCTCTCAATGAGTACATTCTCATAACAAGGTTCACGTTGTATGCTTTTGCATTTTGAAGTTTGATAAGAAACTGTGCTAGCAAGTCGACTAGAAATCACCCGTGAATCTGATTGGAACGGCGAGGTTTTGGCACACGGCTAGAAAGAGACCGTTGCAATAGGCCATTTCGGAGATACCTGTTGCCTCTGTTTCAAAACGAGGTCTAGTGCGGAACCCTTCTTATGAAACTTAGTTTTTATTTTTATGCAAATCAAATTCATTTTCATAAGAAAGGTCTTCACTAGACCTCGCTTTGAAACAGAGGCAACAGGCATATCGGAAATGGCCTATTGTGTTAGCATCTGCTAGAAGGCCGAACTTAATCGCAGTCTAAAATTCCTGAGCCTCTTGTGAATTAATTCTAAAAAGCACGATTTAGATGACATCGAGTACATTTACATTCAATATGCATCACTTACTTAGAAGGTGACACCTGAATAGCTCATGAAACCTGGCTAGGTTTTGAACCCAATTCGCAAAATTCTCTCAAACGAAAGTTCCTTGGAAGGTGAAACCAGTGGTGGGGTATGGCACGTGGTCGGTTTTATTGGACTCTAGAAATCGTGCGTTTCTCGCATAGTTTCTAATAATTCTCTCATACGAACAGTTGTTTGACGAAACGTGAATTCCTAAGAAGGTGAAACTTGGGAGAGTATAACACCTTGGTCTGGACTTTCTCAGAATGCTTCTCAGAAATCTCTCACGCGAGCAGTCCGTCAACAAAAACGTTCATACTTTAATGACGTATTGATGATAAATAAACTAAAAGTCAATATGGGAAACTTAAAAGCTGATGCTTCGAACATCAGCTCTTCGTCTAAGCTTTGTAATACAAATTCTTCCTACCATTCATAAAGATAAACATAGGTAACATAAAGAGACGTTTTAGTTGGCTCAGTTGACTGATCCTGCTAGCGATCAAATGCTAAATTCTCCATACAGCACTCCATATCCCTGTTCAGGGGTTGACAGGAGAAAGTAGACACCGCAAAAATGCGTTTTTGACGTCACTCCCAGCGTTTGTCGCCATGGTTATCTAACTTCTTCTAATTCGAAGTAAAATTTTACCTCGTTTTTTCCTGGGCAGAACTTATGCTATAGAAAATGCATTGAACCAACTTATAGTCGAGTATTGAGTCCTAGAATTGAGTTTTTCAGCTAAATCTTGAGGTTTTACGAGAATTAAATCCAACTACAAAATCTGCACATGAATCCATAGTTATATGCAATGACCGCTGACTCAAAAGCAAAGTGACCGCACGGCGAAAAACGTATTTCCGCGGCGTCGAGAAAGTATATTTAAGTGTCGTACAAAAAAAAGATAGGATTCAATGAAGGGTCTATTCAACCGACCTTGGCAACGCTTGCCCGTGAATCCTTTGGCACAAATGCAGTCCACTCCATCAGACGTACTGCTACATGTTCCTCCGTTGTGGCACGGATTGGGTCGACATACGCCTCCTGCAAGGTGCACAAATTAGCTTGGTTACATTTAGTCCATGTCCACACGTATCCGTTTTCGTTTGAAAGCATTTTTTTTCTTCGTTTTCAAAATTTTTCTCTCCACACGATAGCGTTTTCGGTTCGTTTTTCCCGTCCACACTAATCCGTTTTCAAAAAGTTCCGTTTTCGCTTAAAGTTTAAACCGTTTACGAGTGGACGAAAGGCCGAACCGCAACGGAAGGATTTGGTTTCAACGAAAATGGATACTTATGGACGAGGTTTAATTTCAGAAGTAAAGAGAACCTATCGAAATTTAGCCAAATAAAAAGGAGAGACACAAGTCCAATGAACACATCCACCAAGATTTGTACGTCAGGAGAACAGAAACTAAATTATGAGCTTTTGGAAAATCAGAAAAAGAAAGAAGTCAGGGACAGCTCTGCAATGTACGTTCGCCTCGAACTGCACTACAGTGTAATAGCAGTATAACATAGAGCTGTTTTCGTGAAGTATGTTTGAGCTGACGTTTTAAACATTTAGCCCTTTGCCGGAGCAAACTTTGTCAGATCAGACTTTGCTCCGGCAAATGGCTTACGCTAGTTGAAATGAGGAAGGAGGGGAATGAACTGAAGGAGATGCCGTGTCTCAACATTTTGTCTGCGATTGTACTCTAAGTTACATGCAGCAAACTTAACAAAAGCAAACTTATTCAAACTGAGCATCCTCACCAAGTTCGTCGAGGTTGCTATCGTCTGACAAGTCCCCAAACGCTTCCGACGTTCCTGCGATTGAGTTCAATGGATTTAAGGCAAGCAGCGGGACGGCGCCAAGTTGACCTCCTGTTAATTCTTGCTGTAGAACATTCGGCGTTGCAGGAATAGAATTGTACTTTAATCGTCCAGGCTTATAGACGTGCACATCTGCCGCAATGCCGCCAGCGTTTTGAGGACTCAACCCGCCATTAGCCGCAAGTCCATTGGCACCAGAAATCTGCGCCCTGTGCTGAAGCAGAGCTAACAGCCTGGCAAGCTGAATGTTCGTGTACGGAAGTCGATAAGGAGATGCGAGGCCATTATTAGAAGGAATCAAACCACGATACTGACCCAGCGACTGCAGGGCTGGAGCAGTTCGGTATCCTAGAGGGGCCACCCGGGGTGGGTATTGTAATCCAAGAGGACTTAACCCAAGCGCGTACTGTGGAGACCGAGTTTTCCTGTGTTGTCCTCCTACCTGCAACTCGTGGAGACTTGCTCTCCTAGATGCTTGATTTGACGACGTAGCATTCTCAAAAGGCTGTTTTTTTAACTTCGCCCTTTTCTTATAAGGTCTATGTGTTTTATCATGGTAGAAATGGTCCCTCCGAGATGTTTCATTTGACACATTGACATTCTCAAAAGACCTGTCTGTTAATCTAGCCATTTTATTATGAAGTCCTGTATACCTTCTGTCCTTGTCGAGCTGAACTCTCCCAGATATTTGATTCGACAAATTAATCTTCTCAAAAAGCCTTGTTTTTAACTTCGCCATTTTCTTATGGGGACCTGTTTGTCTTCTCTTCCGGTAGGAATCATCTCTTCCAGGAATATCTTGTGATAATTTAACATCAGTTGCACTGCCCGGAGTTTTCAAATTACTCGGTGTATGTGTACTTTTTGCTTTGGTTTGGGAACCAAAACTCTTTGTTGGCAAACGTCTTCCATAAGTTCCTTTAAAATCAGTCCCATCATTGGTGTTCCCTAGTTTTTTCCCGCCATGTTTGCTTTCTGGACTGTCCGTTTGCGGCACTTTTCCGCGCTTCAGCAAGCTGTGTTTTGTCTTGATAAAGGCCTTGTTGTCAGTAATAGCATTTTTCGTGTCGGTCGTTTTGACCTGAACTGCTATACTTATAACAACAGTCACCAGTAACAGGCGAACTATTGATTCGGTGGACATTCTTGACGATCATTTCCAAGGCCACATTTTCCCCTCGAGCTTTTAACCCATATTTTTGACCAAAGCCCGTCGATGAAAGGCGTATGAGTGCAACACAGGATCAAAGATCGACACAGGAAACTTGATCTTGGCGGAGATTAGATCGATCTTGTTCTACGATAATAATAAATCAATTAGACATCGGTGTCGTCATTACATCATTGCTTGAGAAATTCCTTCCCAGTGACGTAAATTAGCCTTAGTTCGACTACTAGACTATTATACAATAAACACAATGTCCGTCTCGTTTCCCATACTGTCTCAAATTGATGTTTCAAAACCTCCTGACTTTACACCGAGTCGCAAACACAAGTAATTTTAGACGCTAATCAATTTGTGTAGTTACTTTACAACCTGTTATCGCTCGCGCCCTGTCTTTGGCGTCGCTCATTAAATCGCAACGCTCGAAAGAACAGGTTTCCCAAAGTAAAAAAAAAAGCTTGTTTTACTCAAAATATATATTATAGCAAACTCTTATTATTTTTCGGATTAAGAAGAACTAGATTCTATCAAAGGTTTGGGATTCTCGTGCTTAGAACAACTGGGGCCATGAACACTATCTCAAGATTGCTGAACATAGTCGACACATATCTATTATTCTCACGCGTTATTTCGCAAAGCTGTTAATCTATTTTACACTATTTCTCTGTCCCCCGGTTATAACAATTATCGGTAAATTTAACCTTGTAAGTTTGGTGCTCAAGAAAGTGTGTTTGTTGTTTACCTGTCTGATTCTTCGCGTCTTGTTCCGTCCACAGATCTGATTTCTGCCAACAGTCAGGTACGCGTTCAAGCATTTGCCCTCGAACCTGCAAACCAGACACACCCCCATTGTTAACGTGGTATCCAATGCAACGGCACATTGTTTCCTGTGTTAAATATTCTGATCTCTTATTCTTCGAATTCACTCAAAGCAAGCTTTATTACTCAGATCTGGCAAGACGTTTAAAGCTGTAGTACTTTTATCCTTCACATTGCCGGATCGGAATCTGTCATTCTTGATCAATACACTCCATATATACCTCTTCAAAGCTACACAGCGCATAAGCAATCGAGATCAAGTAAGGGGCGTGTTGGACCAATCACACAAGAATAACCAATGTGTTTACCGTTTTCTTATACCGTGTCACTGAGTGCCCAAATAAAAACAAAATTAAATTAAAAAGATTATAATTCATTTGACAGTTCAGGAGTTGGAAGTTAACACTGCTATAATTAGAAATCAATGTATTTACCGAGAGCTTTTATGTGAGCGGTCACAACTTTAGGTATCATTTGACAGTTCAAGAGTTGAAAGTGAACGCTGCTATTGTACTTATCGAGAGTTCTCGTTTGAGTGGTCACATCGTGCGTTGTGTTTCATTTTATAGGATCATTGCCCGAGTCAATTTCGGCCGGTTTGTAGCAATATATTGTACATTATTACCTAACTCCAAGATTAAACTTATTTACTACTCAGAATAGTACAGCTGCATCAGACTAAGTGTTTGCTCGTGCTGTTTCACTCCTGTTTATAAATATTGTTCTCGTTTATCAGTGGCTTCCTACACAGCCATCCTCCCTTAGCCTCTCTCCCGCTTTCGTTACATTTTAGACCCACCCCTCAGGTTTCAGTAATCCCAAATCGATCTCAGCAGCAATCTCGGATCTATCTCGTTTTCCTGATCCAGGTGTCATCGTTCTTAACCCTTTCACTTCCTACCTCATTCTCCCAAACTTTTAACCAAGTTCTCCCTACTGTATTATATATTTCTGGTGAGAAACTGAAGGAGAAAATTGAAGTTGATCACTCTTGGGGGTGACAGAGTGCTCAGGTGTGGTGTACGTTGATAAGAGAGAATTGCGGACGTTTAATTGACCATAATTTATCCCGAGCCCAGTTGTTCAAAACAGGATTACTCTAACCTGGGTTAGGTCGTAGTTATTTTCCTAAACTCTTCGCCCGAATACTGAAAAAAAATCTCTCAAACTAAGTTTACTTGAAAGTGCTAAACATGTTCTTCAGTAGACTTAGCATTTTATCAACCAAAGAACTGAGATTGGGCTTCTCTCAAGAACCAATTGAAAAGTTTGTTCTAGCTCAAAACTTAGCAAAGAAGTCGTTTCGTGAGAAAAATCTTAGCTTACAGGTTTCGGCTTAATCCAAGATTGGCCAAATCGAGCATTGAACAACCAGGCCCTTGGTATGTCATACTGTATGAAGACCATGGCTTTTGATAACTTACACTTCTGATTGAACTATCAATTATTACTGCATTACATATATTTTTTATTTGTGAAAGGTTGAGAGAATCTGTATTTCGAGCTTTTGATTAAAAGGGTTGGAGAGTTGAACAACTCGGCCCTTGTAATGTCTTTCTAATTTATCGGCTTATTTATTTATTGTTTATTTATGTATTTAATCGTTTTAATATTACACTATAACACAAACTAATTACGAATAGTCCACAAAGACATTTAACAGTTCCATCAAAATGAACCGTCTCTATCCGAGTTGGAGTAGTTCTGCCTAGTTTCCAATAGATCATTCAACATCATGGAAGTGCGAACACTTTATATCTTCAGTCTTCATACTGATCTAGATTTTACAACAAGAGAACTTCCCTGATGAACCATAAAACATCACAAGGGGCAATTCAATCAACTTTTGCACATTTTGCCAACAGCACCAAACTGAATTTAATTTGATGAAAGTCTTCAAAAGTTTTTGTAGAGGTCTCAAATGCATAGCTCCAACAGTAATTAGACTAAAATGGTCTTGGACTAACGTGTGCCATAATCTGTAGAGGAACTGGCCCAACTGTAAACGTTTATTGAAATGGCCCCAACACGTTCTTCCATTCTACGAGATATTTTGCGCTTTAATGCGGCTTAGTTCAGTAACGCAAAAAATAAAACTTTACTACTGCAAGCGATGAGTTGGTTTTACACTCCTGTACTAAACATTGTACACAATCTCATTCTTCTTCCGTAAGTGCACAGATAAATAGACACCTCCTCCTCTATCCTCCCCCAACCCGCGATCCTGCTTCTCTTGGACCTAAAGCGAACTCAGCCGAAAAAGCCTAAACGGTTGCTACTTGTGCAGTGATTTATCAGTTGTCTTATCCTTGGCCACAGAGAAAACAGTTTGTCCTTCTTTGCCTTTAACTATCCGACCGTAACTAATGGTGGCGTGATATGGTCTTCCTCTTGCTTTTATGACCAAAGCTATATTTAACTACAGTGTTTGGCTTGCCGGTCTTTGTGTTAAGATGATAGCTATTAAATGTGCGATCCTTGAGGTTACTAAATTGCCGTCTCAGATTTAAACCCGGTGCTCTGGGAGCAGCGTAAGCTGCTTGACTTAAACCAGACTTGCTGGGCGCGCTGCTTCTAAGACAACACTCGTGATGACAATGCGACAGACAGTTGTAAGGCCTGCATTCTGAGGGGCACGAGATGCGGTTAGAAATCTGGGGCGCGTTGGCACCTTTACAGCATCTCTTGTCACAGCTCGGAGAGCACCATCTCGCACACTGTGGAGCGCAGGACCTCGCGGTTATCGGTCCCTGAGCGGCGAGCTTAGCGGCCGCGCAACAACCTGCAGGACAGGAAGGAGAACATCGGGCATCACATCCGGTCGGACACGTTGAACCGACTTCGTCTTTTGTAGTTGCGAAAAGTGTGGTTGGCTGGGCCGGCGGTGAAGCACAGCAGTCCTTGGAACATGTTGGGGCGCACCATATTTCACACTGTGAGGGACAGCCTGGTTTTCGCTCAGGGTACATAGTTAGTGGCCGACCAACTTGGGCTGTCGCAGTGCCTGGTGCTGGTGCTTGAGCGGCGGAGCGCGCTGTTCCTGTACAACAGCTGCTGGTACAGGTGGGATAACAGTAAGCTGGACAGATGGACGAACAACCCACATGAGCTCCAGCTGTGGACAGAGCGGTTTTAGCTGAACTTGGAGACAAAATAGCTGGAGCCTGTGCCGGTGTTTTTGTCTCACGAGCGGGCGCTACAGCAGATACTGAAGAAGAAACAACAGGGCGAATAGCTCCCGGTGAATGTGGTCCAGACGGCAACCCTGGCACCGGTCGAGGCGGCTTAGCGATGAACAACACGCAGCAGCTTGGAGAGCATTCTGGACCACACCTCTCTTTGCAAGTCGCTGGGCACTGACTCGCTTGTTCGGTAGGCTTCGTTGCAGCTTTAGTGCAACAGTTAGGAGGACAGAGGGGCGAGCAGATTTTACTACAACTTGGTAAACATTTGGCAACGTTTCCAGTGGGATCTAAGAGGAAATTTTCCTTCACGCTGTCTTTTCCGTTAGACGCTGTCCCAGCTGCTTCGCCTTTCAATGGAGACTTGAAGCTGCTTATAAACGCTGCTTTGGTTGAGTTATTAGTATACGCGTCGTACATCATATTTAGAAGATTCATCATCCCGAACCAACTTAAGGCGCTCTTGAAAACATCTGCACCAGTTGCCTTCCCGTTCTTCTTTAAGTCTGCCAAGGGGAGAAGAGGAGAGCCACCACTTTCACAGCATATCGGAGGACACGTGTTGGGATCGCATTGTTTCCTGCAGGCTCGAGGGCAGAACTTCTCCGCTATCCCCTGGAAAATATTTTCTTGAAGCTTCGTAGGTGGCTCATCTGCCGCACCACAACAATGTCCTGGGCAAGACTGGTGGCATTTCGTCGACGTGCAGTTCACTGGGCATGATTTGTTAGACGGCTGCGAAACGGGGCTTTCGTTGTCACCCATTTTATGAGGGTTCGTTGGTTTGGGTCTAACCTGGTGCCCGTCCGAAACGGTACCCCCTAACGTGCCGTTGTTAAGGTGTTGGGTTTTCAGGTTATGCGCGCAACACTTCGGAGGGCAATCCGCATCAGAACAGTCCTTCGAACAGTGCGACGGACAACTCTGGTGGCTGATTTTATAAGCTGAATAAAAGCACAGGGAAACAGAAAGATGTGTCGTAAATTTCGCTACGCAGAGGTTTTTAGTTCTGTAAGCTTATTGCTAAATGCTTGTTGGGAAAAACACTAGACTGGTTTAGGCTCAGTCTAAACGTCGCATTTAGTTGAGTAGAATTCAATTCGATCGTTAGATCCGATTCGATTGTGACTTTTTAAACTCGACAGTTGATTTAACCTTTCACCGCCAAAGGACCAAGAAAACTTCTAATTGATGAATCATCAAACAAAACCCAAAGTTTGACCACATAAATGAAAACTTTAAATGAGTACATTTTAAAAGTGTTCACTACCAACTTACTCATAAACTGTCAAATGGAACCCAAGAGTGTGACCACTCAAATGAAAGCCCTCAACGAGTAAATTTTAATAGCAGTCGGTGTTCACACACATCGCAGTAAGAAGCTTAACTCACGCAAATAAGATAACAACTTACGCGAACAAGAGTGGCCGTTAAAGTAGTGGTGATGGTCGCAAACGCAAAAGCCGTTGATGCACTTCCCGTGATCCTTACATCCCGGTAGGCAGGTGTCCGCTGAAGCCGGAGCCATGGAAAAAAGAAAAAAACAAACAAGAAACACAAAGTTTATGAATATCTGAAAATATCAGAAACGTATGAAAGAAAGAAAGAAACTATCATTGTTACTTACGTCTGCACTCAAATCCATCTCCTGTGTATCCAGGTTTGCAGACACAATCGTTATTGATGCACTTAGCGTTGTAGTGGCATGAACTACAGTTCTGTTCGTCCGCCTCTTCACCTACAAGTAAATTATTAGAACCTCGTGAGCAAACATATATCCTAAAGGTGTGACCAATCAAATGGAAGCTCTCAATGAGTACTTTCTAATAACAGTGTTCGCGCCCAACTCCTAAACTGTAAAATCAAACCTAAAGGTGTGACCATTCAAATGAAAGCGCTCAATGAGTACTTTCTAATAACAGTGTTCGCGCCCAACTCCTAAACTGTAAAATCAAACCTAAAGGTGTGACCATTCAAATGAAAGCGCTCAATGAGTACTTTCTAATAACAGTGTTCGCGCCCAACTCCTAAACTGTAAAATCAAACCTAAAGGTGTGACCACTCAAACGAGTGCTTTCTAGTAGTGTACACTTCCAACTCCAGAACTGTCAAATGACACTGCTCTCGGGAAGACCTTGACTACATTCTAACAGCAGTATTTACAATGATTAGAACTAACATTTCTTGCATTTCTACATTTAAACCTGGAAATATGAATGAATACTCGAGAAGTGTGAAGGATGTGTGTAAATTAACTGATTACAGTCAACTCTCTCTAAGCGGACACCTCTCCAAGGCGGACTGCATGAAGATTTGGTCCTTTGCCGATTCTCACTTGTGTCTCCGTACTGAACTCTCTCTAAGGCGGACACGAAGTCTAGTCCCGAGGGTGCTCGCCTTAGAGAGAGTTCACTTTATACCAACAGGGGAGGGGTGTGGGTGTGTGTGTGTGCAAATCAAATTGTATGCCTTCGTCATCTTACTTGGCTCCGATCCGGACAGTGCCGACAGTATATGGGCCAGCGGTTGATCGTCATTGATAATGCACACCTTGTCAATACATTTAGCATGCGGGGGGCATCCAGCACATCCTTTTGCTGCACACAACAAAGCCGGGGTTAGGTTCTCATGCACGCAACGCCGGGCTCATGATGTGCAGTGACTTGTTTAACCCTTTTACTCCCAAAACTGATCAACTTCAATTTTCTCCTTCAGTTTCTCACCAGATACGTACCATACGGTATGAAGAATTTGGCTTTTGATAGCTTCTTGAGCAACTCTCACCACATCACATATATATTTTCTTCTGTATTTTGAGTTTGGGAGTGAAAGGGTTATACGATCAATTCTTCTGGAGCGTTTACATGAAAAGCGGATTATAAATCCAATGGGCGCTATGTTGTTGAGAAAAACAGAATTATAAAACGAAAGTAAATACACCCGAAAGAAACTCTAGCATGCCAGAACGTCTACCGTTTCCTCCGATACCATACTTACAGTATAGTACAAGAAACTCGGTTTCCCCTACGCGGCTTTGTAATTTTGCCCAACAACATCGCAGCCCAGTTATACGGACTTGGAAACCTACCACACTATAACAGCATATATGGTTATGGCTATGCATGTATAGATTCAGAAAAGAGAAAAAGAAATGCAAGATAAGATAAGCCCTTCTGGGGCAGCTTACCGTGATTAGGCGTACTTGGGTTGGCAATGTTAATGATCTTGTACATCTCATCATCCATGGAAGGTGAATTGGCGCCCCCGGGACGCGTCTGACCATTTTCAGTTCCTAGAATACTCTGTAGGGTGGGCTGCTGCTGCTGTTTCTGCGAAGCACCATCATCAAAGGTCCCTTCCTCGCCGTTAAAGGTTTGGCCGTTAATAGGCGAGTAGCCATTAACGTCGCCATTGCTCCCTCCAACTCTGAAGGGTCTCCCGTCATCGTCCGCAGCTGCCGACTGGTAAGACCCCGGGGAAGATACGCGCCCGTTTCCCAGGGCAGCGGTATTGGGAGCGGTCTCGGCTTCACTAGCGTCCTGGCCCAAAGCAGCACCGTCACCACCAATGTTAATAGCGTGAGTACTATCACCTCCGATGTTTATGTTTTGACCTTCCCCCTGGCTGTTGCTGCTATCCCCATTTATTCCGGTCTCTTTCAGAGCTGCCTCTAGCGAACTCTGGAACTGCTCCGTCGCGTCAGGACCGGCCGCGTCTCGATTATTCTCTTGTTGCGGCGCAACGCCTTCCCCTGTGAAGCCCGCCAGCCTCTGCTCCTCGCCTGCAGGGTTTTGCCCCGCTTGATTCCCCAACGAGAACATACCGGCTAAAGACTCACTAACGCCCTGTCCTTCACTTCCCGGCTGGGCAGCCTCTTGTTGAGCTTCGTTTTGCTGTAATTCTCCTTGAACAAATCCAGCTCCTGGCTGCCTCTCTTGGCCCTCAATCTCCTGCGGTTGATATTGCCCCATTTGACTCTGAGTCAGCCCCTCCTGGTTCAGCCCCTCCTGATTAAGCGCCACCTGATTCAGCCCCTCCTGATCTTGCCCTTGTTGATCCTGATTCTGTCCCTCTTGATTCGTAGCGGCTTCTTGCTGCTGCTCCTCGACACCTTGCTGTTGCTGCTGCTGCTGTTCCTCTTCTTCTCCTTGTTGTTGGGACAACTGCGCCGCGTAAGCTGCCTGTTGCTGTGCCCCTAACTGCTCCGAATCCAACTGGGGCTGCTGCAATTCTTCGCTGTTCGCGAAGGCAGCCGTTTGTTCAGTTTGGCCGCCGGTGCTCTGAAACGCAGCCTGTTGGACGTCTGAGAACTGAGGAATCGTGTTACTGTTATCCTCTTGCTCCGAGTCAGCGCTTGGAGTTTGACCACCGCCCGGTACCATGGGTAAATAGCCCGCCCTCTGTGGAGCTTCTTCATTTTGTTGAAGCTGCTGGTAACTTAGCGGAAATTGATACTGCGGCACGTACGCCTGTATGAAGCCATATTTCTTGAACATTTTTCTTTTCCGTTTCTTCTTGGATTTGACGTTGCCTCGCTTGTTTCCCGCGTGAGCCAACTTGACGCTCGGGTTTTTTGAGTTTTGTAAATCTCCTTCATCGTGACGTCTCTTGTATTCTCTTCCGACCCTCTCAGACTTTCGATCACGACTGTACGAAGAAGCACCGTGCGAGGGCGCAGATTTGTACGAGGAAACATTTGGTGTGTTCGGATGAGCGTGCCGTCTCAAATGTCCACTACCCTTTCCTTCCGCACCTGGAATAAGTGTCTTTTCTCCTTTAGTAGACAATTTGTGCGTTTTTAATGACTTTCGTATCGTCTTTTCATCCCAGCCCTTTCTACGGATACCGTACTCTATAGAACTTTTACGATGTGGTCGTTGATGCCTGTGTCGCGTTGTTGATAACAGACGATCCAGGAATCGGCTAGCGCGACTTCCGTGGAATGGTCTTAGTCGCTGATATGTTGACGGTATCAGCGACAAAACAAAAATGAACAAACTCAAACAACACAATATTTTCATATTTGGCCTACATACCTCCTTTACGGATACACGCAACACTCCATTAAAAATGATAAAGAGAATAGCTAAGGGATAAACAATTCACCGCTGTTTATATTTCATTAATTATATGAAACTAATCATCCTCGTAGTTTTACCTGCTATAACAACAACCTTTCATTCTGTTTTGGACTGGTAGCCGTTCCGCTACTGTAACCACGACTCTCTCGACCTATTTTTTTCTAACCGGATTGATCAGAGGCAAACATCTCTTTCCAAAAAACAATAAAGTATTAAAATGTCAAATTACGATTTCCAACGTCTGTATACTGATTCTAATAAGCGCCCGACTCCTCAAGCGAAATTTTCAATATCGCCATCTTTAGCTGCGCTAAAATGAACCCGTTTTTAAATCATTGTGCAGACTATATGCCAGGCTGAAGTTTTTTGTTAAAGTTTTATCTTTGTCACAGTTTTATACCACAATGATCCTGTCAAAAATGTTGAAACTTATATAAGCGTCCTCCCTCGAGGTCCCTAAATTATGTACGGTAGGCGCTCCGGGGGGTGGGGGTTTAGAATCATTACGGTAAAACAACATTTGCGACAAATAAAGCTCGTGAAATGCAAACTATAACCGCAACACTAGTACACAAAAATATTCGTGACATGATGCTGCGCGCGCTAAAGGGATATTTGGTACATGCGCCGAATTTTAACGATCAAACTGCAAGCCGGATAAGTTGAGTCCCAAGCGGACGAAGTGCAACCACACTCAAACCACGATAACCGAATTTTATATTGCTTGTAACAGTTATATTGTTCATTTTCGGTGTTCATATTGCCCGTAGTTATCGCAGCAGCGACTGTGCCAGACGCGCCGCTTTTCAGTGTCAATTTACAACCAAGACCCAGTTGAGTCACAGGACGCACAGAAGTTCACTTCGTTCGCAACACAGCAAGTTTTCCGTCATGTAAAACCATATATATTGTAGTTAGATGAAGGATACCGCAGACGACTTCCGCGGGCGCACACGCAACAGGCATCAAAGAATTTAAATTAATTATTTATTTACTGTGTGGTGTGTTGCGCGCCCGCGGTAAAACCGTTCTGTGGTGTCCGTCATCTAACTACAGTATATATGGTTTAACCGCGTAGAACCTGCCGTGTGGCGAGTGAAGTCAACTTCCCTGCGCCCTGTAGTTTTAAAATATCTTATCAATTTTGTAAATTATAAGTTAACAAATTGTTCCTACTTTTAATCCCCCTATTATTCTTATTATTCATTATTAACATCACCATTATTGAGGAAGTCAGAGCAGTCAAAACAACAGCACAACAACCTCTGCAAGGGATCAACCCTTACACTGACAAAAAATTTACATGAATTGGAGATGGAAGTTCTATTTTGGTTTAGGCTCTATTTAGTTCCATATAAAGAAAAGTTGTCCCAAGAATGGGCCAGCCATGGGCATCATGTACGCAATGAGTGACATGAGAATTCATAATTCAATCAGCTTTCACCTGAGCGAGTGGTCAACATTCAACTTCTCCATCCTGTATGAATCCTGTATGAACCTGATCACTCTCAGCAGTGAAAGCACGGTGTCCTGTATCCTTTTTCCTGTTAAATTAAATTATGCCCGAGAATTCACACGTAACAGCTGTCACGTAAAATCCCAAGATGCAGTGCATACGTCGGCGTTATGCATCACGTGAACAATACGCTCTTTTGTACCCAGGTCCCTGTCATGAATTGAACTTGCTCCAGTGTTTCCTATTGAAGAAGTCTCTGATTGGTGTTGTCATGGATACAACCCTGTCTCTAAATACCATAAAGTGCTCGCGGATGTTGTTGGTAACCGCAAGTACATTTTCGTGTTCTTGGTATTTCCACAGAACGGCAAACGAGACAACTACGAGGCTTGTAAGAAGTAGACGACATCTAACGGAGCAGAACAATAGTCAATAGTCAACAGACATTGCACAAAAATTAAACGATTGCTAACCAATGAAAGAGACGTAAATTAACACGTCACTGCAGAGCCCATTAGATTTTAGCAATCTCCCCCCCTCGGACTCGTTTAACAATAGTATTGGCTTTAATGGCTACAATTTGTTATTTACATTGACTTATTTTACTTTGTTCGCGCTGAGTGGGAACTAAACCATTTTTACAAGTTCCCGGATGTGCACAAAACATTGGATTGACCCACAGAGCCCCTTTATTTACAAAGGCCAACGCAACTCTCCCGTAACAAACACTGATTTCCTTATGTAAGAACAACGATTGTGTTCCTGAATAAATCTCAAGATCAGGCTGTTAAGGATTTCCTTTCTTTAATTGATAAAGTCTGAGATATCGAGCAAGGATGAGGGAGGATGGGACAAGGCGCAAAACAAGAGATTCATCTTACCTGGTTCTCGTGAAGGGCAATATAATCCTTGCGGCGGTAGTGCACAAAATGAGGAGGATCTGCAGCATGGCTATAACGACCGTGAGAAGCTTGGACAGCAGCATCTTGGCCTTCATGTTCTCGTCCACATAGGATTCCAACCCACCGACCATCTGCTGGTTCTGCTGCTGAAGAGCTTCCATCTTGAGAATCTGCAGATACAAAGAGCAAGCGGGAAATAGCAGCGAGTCAGGTTGGTGCAGTTTATCCAATGAGCTCCTTGCACGGGAACTGGCACGAGTTTCAAAACGAGGCTGACCTGGTAAAACTGAGAAGTCCCTTTGGGAATTTGTGCATGCAACCCCAAATGGAACATGTGCATCTCCTCTAAGGACGCCTTGGTGCTTTAGAGCGAAAGGAAACTCTCTTGTTCTATGTCTGGTGAATTTCGTGCCTGGTTAGCCTTCCTTTGAATCCAAGATGGCGGCACCGCGCAAAGAGCCCATTCGGTGTGTGCGCGCGTTTGTGTTTGTCTCCCAATGCGCGTGTGTCTTTGTGCGCGCGATTGTCTGGGTGTCTGCAATGGTGCTGTTTAGCAGTGACTTACCCGGGTGACATGTGTGTCGAGCGCCTCCTCGATCTCGCCCGCCCGTTCTGCAGACCGGTATTCCACCAGTTCTATCCGCTCCTCTGCGCGCTCCAACTCTTGTTTTAGGCTCAGCATCTAAACAAGTACAGTGAGAGAACAAAGTGTTAGACTTCAAGAACGACAACTGGGCCCGGTTTTTCAAAGCACAATTACCCTAATCCTGGATTAGGTCTAAACTTTCCAGCAATCTTTTAGCCTGAAAACGTGAAAGTTTGGTCCACAACGACTTTCTTGATAACGTTTTAAGCTGAAACAAGCTTTCTGATCCATCTTCGAACAAAACCCTGCAGTTTATTGGGAGAGAGGCCGAGAGAAAGAATTTCGTTAATCCTGGATTAGCTTAATCGGCTTTCGAAAAACCGGGCCCAGTATAGCAACTCGCGCAATGTTGCTAGAGAAAGGGAGAGAGACGGGGAAAACCATCGGCATCCATGCCGCGTCCATGACGAACATCAGCATTCATAACATGGTCCACCTTACTAGAGAATACACACCACATCGTACACTCTGAATAAACAACAGCAGGAGCAACAATAACAACAATAACAAACCAAGACAAGGACACTTACTGTACTACAATCAAATACCAAACCTTACCTCATTTTGATGGAGTTCTGTCATGTCATTCCATTGGCTAGTTAAGTCATTCAATTGGCACTGTAAATTCTGAAAGACAGAAATTAAAGCAAACTGTCTTGTAGGTTTCTGTTAATGTTAGACACAAAATCTACACCAGTCGAGTTGGGTTGGCTAGGAAAACCCTGGTCAACCAGAGCCCCAAGTCAAGCGTTTTCGGTTTGGGTTTAATTTGATATCGTTTGGCCACACACTCGGCTCGACTTGGGTGGACTTGTCTCACTTTGGTTGAGCCCAAATTTACACCCAACCCAAATTTTTCACCGTTTGGCCACCCAACCCACTTCGAGCCAAGCCAACGCAAGGTGATTGAATCAACTTTTGTCGTGGTAATCGAATGATTTTCTCGCGACTTGGGAGTCTGTTTGGCCATGGCTTAAAACTGAAATTCACCATGATTATAAGGAATTGAGTTTGCCTGGACAGAAATCGGGGAGGGGTGGGGTAGGCGTAAGGGCTTTTCCCAAGAGCACACGTCCGGCAGGTGCTCACACAACTAACAACTTACTTTTAGAGTCTTTTGATAGTTATTCCATCGATAATTCCAGGAGAAAAACGAGAGACTTTAAGAGAAAACTGACGTTAAGCTGCCGCTCTACAAACCTCTGACTTGTATCTTTCTTCCTGGAGTAATCTGTCCAAGTAATCTATTTGGTGCTGTCAAAAGAAAAAGAAAAAGAAAAAGGAAAAGAAAAAGGAGAAGAAGAAGAAGAAAAAAAAAAAAAAAACGGGAAGAAAGGACTTCACAGTTAGTAAAGAATGGAAAGTGGCTAGCTGTACACTTAGTAGATCTGCCCAGAATGGACACAAGGGCACTAGGGTCGAAGACAGCCTGGGTTTACAAGCAGAATAAACAGCCAAAGCAACCCGGACAGATGGGTCAACTCCATTATTATAAATAAGCCAAGAGGTCTGGAAACCCACATTAACTTGTCCCACGCCAAAGAAACCGTTTACAGGGCTAAAAGTAGCCCGAGTACTAAGGTAACCTTATCGCTAAGATAACCCGGGTACTCGGGTTATGTCTGTTTGTGAACACGCTGTTTAAATAAGAGGAAACCTTAAGGCCGATTTTCACTAGTGAAGTAAGCGGAGACGGAGAAGGAGACGGAGACGTAAGACACTTGCGCGTGTGAAAATTAGCGAACGGAGATGAACGTAACCGAAGTAAGCTGAGACGGAGACGCAAGAAAAAGAAAACCTTCCGTTCTGCTTCCTTCACCGCTTCCTTCTCCGCTTCCGTCTCCGTTCGCTAATTTTCACACGCGCGCAAGTGTCTTACGTCTCCATCTCCGCTTACTTCACTAGTGAAAATCGGCCTTTAAAGCGCTACGGTAAACCTGTTGTAGTTCTCAGCTCGGGTAACCGGTAACCCGGGTACACGAGTTACGTCGTCCGCTTGTAAATACAAACGCTGATCAAGAAAGAGAACATTTAAAAGCGCTAACCCTATGTCCTTGTAAACAGGCCCTAAGTGAGGTACAAAACATGGTTGTTGTTCACCTTGTATCCCTCCATGTTGGTCTGAATCCTGCTCTGCGTTTCCTTCACGTCTGTGATTTCGGACTCGTACTGGTTGTACGTGGGGGGACTGGGAGGGAGGCTGTGCCGAGGACTTCCCGCAGACACCGGCGGTAAACTGGAAAAGTTCAGCGGTTAAAACTGACCTGAGAAATTCTGAATGAAAAGAAAGCTTGAGGCTCATTTGTATAGAGTTGTATAGCTTTTCAGATAAACCAGTCTTTGGTAAATTTCTGCCATTACACCAAAGACGCCAAGTTATGCCCCCAGTAAAATCTGTTCGGACGTCATATTGGCAGACGCTGCTCGGAAGAACAAGTGACGCACAAATCTTCCAGGAAAATGACGCGTTCTTGCATTTCAAAGTAAAGGTGGGTCCAACGGATTAAACTTTGAACTTTGAACTTTAAACTTTGGTTCCTTACCTGACGTGTGTGCCAGAAGCGATGCTGGACGAATCTTCGTCACTGTATCTCGGACTGCAAAAAAATTCAATGAAGAAAAAGAGCCCTCTGTTAAATCGTTTGCTTTGCAAAGCCTGAGCCTTTCCTCTACCCAGCCAAGCCTCGCCTGCTTTCCTACTCCTGATCTCCACTCGTGTCGGCCCTTACACAACGTATCACTGTTAAACCATTTCACTGTCATGTTTCGTTGTTGAAATTAAGGCAAAAAGTCAACAATTGAAAACTGTCATGTGAGTGGTCACACCTTTCAGTTTTCGTTTGACAGTTCAGGAGTTGGCAGTAAACACTGCTATTAAAATGTGCTCATTCAGAGCTTTCATTTGAGTGCTTCACACCTTTCGGTTTCATTTGACAGTTCAAGAGTTGGAAGTGAACACTGCTATTAAAATGTGCTCATTCAGAGCTTTCATTTGAGTGCTTCACACCTTCAATTTTCGCTTGACAGTTCAGGAAAGTGAACACTGCTGTTAGTATGTACTCTAGTAAAGAAGTAAAGTGATATCAATATGTAATACAGATAAACAACACTATCCGCGCACCTCAGATTGCTGGAGCCGTGAGATCGGTCAATTTCTGTCTTCACAAAGCGATCCGGATCTTCGCTTAAAGCTCCAGGGCTGCTAGGTTCCTCTTCCAGTCCATCTGTTCCTAAAAAATAATAAAGAAATATTCCCGGATTTGACTCCTTACCCTTCAAGCCTGCGTGGGAGTGGAATGTTTCTGTTCGGGCGCTGTGTTGTATTTTGGAAAAAAAAGCGCGGGCTGCGGCACACGGCACACGGCAAACTTAAACTGTCTATTATCCAATCACAGGCCTCGATACAACACCGATTCCCAGAAATACCGCAGGGCAAAGGTGATTGCGGGCGCTTAGTACCTGCTGTACTGTGTAATGCAGGAGCAGTCTCTCCTCGTAAGAGTTTCGTGATACACAGCAATAAATCAATCTTACTTGTTCCAGGACTGGATCCAGTTATGGTGCCAACGTTTTCTGCGCTTCCAAACTTTCTGTTCTTGATCAGGTTCGCGATCTCTAGAGGTTTTGTCACTGCACTGTTGAGAGGAAAACCCTTTTAGTCCTGAGTCTTAAAATACAAATTCTCACCACAATTTATAAACAGACAGTATTTATTTTTGCTCCTCTTATTCCAGAAACCTTCATCCGTTGGTGAAGTAAATGCAAAACTCCGTGAGGACTTGTGTCGGTTGAAGTCAGCGGACCAAGTTTAATCGTTTAAGAAACAATGGCTTGTATCAAATAAAAGTTCTCATTCTTGACGGCATTTAGCATTTAGCATATCAACACAAACTTCAGTGAAGGCTAATTGCACTGTATGCTTTAGCAGCCGCCCAGCCCGCTAATAACATGCACACCTGTTAACACCGATCTCGGTCAATACGAAAGTTTAGCCGACTTTGGACTCTGAGGGTCGATTTTTTAAACAAGGTCTAGACCGCGGTTAAGATAGTCCTGGTCTAAACAAGATTTAAACAACAGCCATGCTTAACGGACAACAGCTAAACGTCGTCTTTATAAACCGACTCTGATCCATGTTCTAAAAATGCAATTTAACGTTTAGCTAACCTAGTTTTACGGCGTCCGTCTAAACTTCAATTTAGCGATAAACCAGGTCTAAGTTAGGCTTTGTTTAAAAAATCGCCATTTTAAAACTACCCCCGGTTACGTCACCGAACAGTAGACACGAGCCTGCGGCGGGCATGAGAAAAAACATGCTATGCAGGTGTACCACGATAAAAACCAAGATAACTAAAGGTGGTGTTACACTGGTCGATTTGCAACGACGATTTGCAACGATACGATGTTGCGCTAAAAATTGTTCAGGTGTAACACCCCATTGCGAACGATTTTTCGCGATGTTTGCAGTGCTGCAACGCGTTGCAAGTTTTTGAAAGCGATTCATAAACTTGCAACACCGTTGTGCGAATTTGGAGCAAATCGTCGTTGCAAGTCGACCAGTGTAACACCAGCTTAAGGCATTTGTGTTTTCCTTGCATACGCATCACTGTTTCAACCTGTTGGAAAACGAACGACGAGCCTGTGAACGGTATATTTTCGGGAATTTTGTTGTTGTTGTTGTTGTTTTTTTTTTGCTTTTTTTCTTTTGTTTTTGTTTTTGTTTGTTTGTTTGTTTGTTTGTTTTTTTTCGTTTAACATTTCGCCGCGTAAGTATTTTTGTTTGCATTCGCAATATTGTGTTAAGAAACGGACTTCCGGGTTGTAAACAATACCTTTCTGGGAAGCGTTTTTCAGTTCAACATTTTCCCAAGCAAATCTGTATTTTTGTTTTATAAGCAAAATATTTCCATTTTAAAATACAAGGTAAAAGCAATCTCAAGAATGACCTAAAACGGAATCCTCGCTTGTTGATAAAGGGAACTAAAATAAAGATAAGTGACAACAGAAAGAAAGAACAAACGAAAAGACAATAAAACAAAAGACTGTCTTACCCAATCACACCATCTCGTACACCCCTGGAGAGAAAACGAAAATCATTTAATTAAAAAACGCCCCAGAATCCGCCTACTTGACAAAATATTGAGAAAATATTTACTGTGCGGTAATGTTATCAAGCCCGAAACACGATGAAAGAGTAACACCAAAGAAACCTGACTCAAGCATACAAAGCAAGACACGCGCCCAGCCAGTGTGGTCGAGGCCTAATTAAACGTAAGTGGCCGGTCACAAAATCGCCCCACATTCGTAAGTTTCGAGCAGAAACCAAACAAGCATCGTTACTTTATTGTGTCAACAGCATTTAATATTCCAGACATAGAAATTAAAGGTCCCAGTTATCGTTTCATTTCATTTCTAAACTTAGTTTCCCAGACCAAAAACCAGCAGGTGTTCATAAACAGGAACCCTTTCGTGTTCAAATAATTTTAGTGCGACAAAAATTTGCATGTGCGGGAAACACATTTGCCGCTTTTAACATTTATATAAATGTCGCAATTAACAAAATTCGGAATATCGAGAAATGCAGCCGTTCTTGATTTCCCAACAGACACATGAAGTATGAAATGTTAAAACGTGGCACACAATCTAACAAAAAAACAAACGTTTCGCCAAACACTTTCAAAAGCCGCTAAACCGGCCATTTTTGTTATTTCAGTGCATTCGAATATCCTACAGGAAACCTCAGGGCAAACAGAAAGTGTTTCTGAAGCCCGTCTAATTTCGTCCGACTCGAGAAATCGCTCGCATAAGCTTTTCGTAATACCCAAGCTTAACTCGTGATAAATCAAAATAAGTCAAGCTGTATAATGTACCCCGTCCGCCGGTAGCTCCCAAAACAGACTATTGCGAAGAACTTATACAATTCCAGTTGGAAATTTAAAAAAATTACGGTGATAGTTCGGTGAGCGCACGGTTAACACGGCAGCAAACTGTGAGATGAAAATCAGCACCACTTACAGCCACAGACAAGATCTATGCTTTTGCATGGCACCTCCATGTTTTCGAGCCTCTTTCGGCGAGAGCCTGCCAAGTGCAAAGCACGAATGGTTCTTCTTTTCACTCTCATTCTGTTCATTTACCAAGATTTTCGGAAGAGACCTCGCGGGCTTCACCCCACCTCCCCACACTTTAAGCGCCATTGTCGCGCGCGGTCGACAAAATGATAAACGAATACAACTCTCAACACAAGTGATTCGATTGGATAGGCGCTTTTATAAGTAGTCATACAAAAACAATGAAGATATATAATTTATAAAACCGGTGTTCAGTATCTTTCACGGTTGTTATTTGCATATTCTCAAGCCCCAGTCACTTAAACGTCAATTAATAATTAGTGGGTTTACATCTTTCCTCAAAATATAGAGTAACGTTAAAAAATAGAGAAAAACTTTAATCCGTTTAGTGTTTCCATCTTTCTGTGAATGCGATTGCGATCAAATCGAACAAAAAACACAAATTCAAATTTTAATGCGATCTTTTGCAAATGTAAAAATGATTTGTCAGTTCTGATTGATTTGACCTGTCACAGAGACTGTTCAACATTTTCTATAGTTAAGTATTCACTTTTTTGGGCTGATGGAGAATATTTTAAAAACACATTATAAAACATTTGCATTGTTCGTCTCATATAATTCCGCCGGGGCAGCTGGAGTTGCGATTTATGTACACGCCAGCTGTGGACTGATGAAGAAGAGTCAATGGACGGTATTTCTTCTCTTCTTTTTCGAAAAGCAATGAAATGCAAACACAGAAGCGATTGCCTCGGAAAAAGCTTTGAACTCGCAGATTCGACGTATATCAATCTCCCCGCCCCCCCCCCCCCCCCCCCCCCCCCTCCACCTCTATACTTGACAGCGCATACACAGTATTACTTGGTTTTTAACATTGAGGGGGAGGGGGGGATGTGTGACTGCCGTGTAAGAGGCACACTTGTTGCCGCACCTGTTTTGTACTAAATGCGAAAACAAAAAGTTACTGCCTCAGAGAGCAAATTTTCTCTTGTTAAAAAAAAGCTAACTATATGCGGACACACAAAGCCACTGACCCAGAGCCGAAGGTTCAAACCTTCCGACACCAACGCTAGCCCTTTCACGGCCATGTTTCTCTATTCAAATTAAACTTAAGAATTCAAGAAGACTAACTTGCACTCAACGACAACGTGAACACTGCTGTTAGAATTTACTCATCGAGAGCTTTCATTTGAGTGGTCACACCTTTAAGTTTCATTTGACAGTTCAGGAGTTGGAAGTGAACACCGCCATTAGAATGTACTCATTGAGAGCTTTCATTCGAGCTATAAAACCTTTGGGTTTCACTTGACAGCCTAAGATTTGCGCGCTGTTTTCTGGGTCAAATCAAATTCACTTTGGCAATAAAAGGGTAAAGGTGGTGTTACACTGGTCGATTTGCAACGACGATTTGCAACGATGCGATGTTGCGCTAAAAATCGTGGAGATGTAACACCCCATTGCGAACGATTTTTTGCGATGTTTGCAGTGCTGCAACGCGTTGCAAGTTTTTGAAAGCGATTCAAAAACTTGCAACGCCGTTGCGTGGATTTGGAGCAAATCGGCGTTGCAAATCGTCGTTGCGAATCGACCAGTGTAACACAACACACAACAATAGCACTACGTCACCATTACCCAGAGATTCCACGGATATTCTCCTTGACGCCCCTGGAAAATAACACGAAAACAACACGATTTTTGTAAGAGGTTCATTTATTGGGGATGGGGGCGACTCCCATCAATCATTTGAACACGGATAGCTGCTATTCAATCATACATGTGAACATGTGACGTAGACACAGCGGAAATTAAATTTATGACCGTGCGATCACTTTATATAGGGTCAGCGGTCATTGCACAGAACTTTGGAAACGCAAAGCAAATCCAAGTGTCGTTCACGTAGTTCGTGTAACGCGGCTAACAATTCGACTCCTTGTTAAAAAAGACCCATCAAAACTGAGACTCAATACTCAACCACAAGTTAGTTCAATACTTCTTCTATTACATAAGGGGTTTGCGCAAGATGCGAAATTTTACCTAAAAAGACGTAAATATTTTACCCTAAACTGAACATTCATATATTCTATAAGGCTTGCATTGAAGCGCTCCGTGTTACAACGTTTTGAATGCGTACTCGTGAATTAGCAAATGGCGACGACCGCTGACCAACGAAAAGTGACGTCAAGAACGTATTTCCGGTTAAAGACGCACTGCACTAAGTAGTAGTGGCTTACTTGAAAACTTCTTTTGCCATCCGTCCACTGGAGTTCCCTTCTCGACTACCCTTCTCTGGGTCCTGGCGAATAAAGAAGGAAAATTGGCATTCTCTTCCTGAAATGAAATGTGGATGGATGGATGGATGGAAGGGTAGGAAAGTAGGTGAGAAGGTAAGTAAGTAGGTAGCAGGTAACACAAGTGTGGGAGCCTGAATTTAGGCAACTCTGGCCCTAACCTAACACTCGTTACTGTCGTAATTAACTGAAGACCTGCATGCACTATTTTCGCATATGCCGTTCTTACTGATAAATTTTTATAGAGGGAGCCTTCGCCCACACTTTAAAAGCTATTCTGGGGTCGAAATAATGACCCGTTTATACACCTCTAGTAAAAATTTGCCCCTTGCTATGCCTTTGAAGGTCCAGGAAGACGTCTAGAAAAATCGCACGCACCTCGCTCGGGAACGCGAACTTCTCAATCGAGGGACGAGTTCTAGAGCCCCCAGCCTTCCTATAACGGTATAGTCTATCATAGAGAGTGCCCCCCTCCCCCTCCCCCTCCCCCTCCCCCTCCGGAAACAGATACAACTACACAAAGGAGAATTTGCAAACTGACTCGTTTTACCTGAAGAGCTTTGTGATATTTTTCTAACTTCTTCTGCAGTTGGCTGATGGCAGCATTTGTCTTCTGATTTCTTTTCTCGAAATTAACCCTCACAGCTCTGCAAAGAAAAACATAAGCGACACATTGCTGAGAAATGTTCAGACGACGTGCTACCGACTAAATTAGAAAATTAAGTTCGAGTAGCAGAAAGAGTCTAAATCAGGAGCCTAAGGCATATTTGCACCAATGAGAACTACAGCACCGCTCGGTAAAATCAACATCCTCACCACCACCACCACCAACAACAACAACAACAACAATATGAAACATTGACTCACTTATTCGTATGCGTTCCTTCCGCTGATTCTAGGTATTCTTTCACAAATTCTGCAAGCATAAGAAACGCGTCAAACGAGAGGAAAACGTACAGTACGTTGACAAAGCGCACGATGAGGTCAGTGAGTGTTCTCCCTCCGACTTGGAAGTGTGCTCTTTGGGTTCACGCTTTGCGCTGCGGCAACAACATGTACACTGCTGCTGGTTTATACTGATTGAAAGCTTTATTTTCTTTTGACAGTTCAGGAGTTGGCAGTTTTCTAACTTGAGTCAATCGGATCTTTGGCAGTGAAATAAGTTACCTATAAACAAACCCACCGTACTGTACATGTTAACACACTGTATGCAAAGGCGCACAGACAAGCAACATGCAAAAGCTATCAATCGATGCCCTCACAACAGAAGTTTGAAAAAATATTACACTAACCATCTCGCTCTTCCTGTAGCTTTTTCAACCGCTTTTTTGTTCTTTCCATTTTCTGTTCTATCCGACATCGTTGATTCTGTAAGGAAACAGATAAATCCATAAATAAATAAATAAATAAATAAATAAATAAATAAATAAATATCGTTTATTTAAAGTCAAAGCATTAGGGAGTGGTTGCCCATTCTCCCGAGCCAGAGGCTCATGTTTCAAATGTCTGTCCGACCGGTGGAATACCTGTAGAAAGAAGACAGGTTCAGAAGGGAAAAACCGTTGGAGTTGTCTCCTCAGATGAAAAACCTTCTTACTACTGCCAGCCGTGGGAATTGAACCCACGACCTCCTGGCTTAAGTCGGTGCACAAAACTATGCATGTCAACTATGCACAGTGATTTTCAGGTCTAACCAACAAATATTTGCAAAGAAATCCTTGTTACAAGGTGGTAGATTGGACTTTAATTTTCTGTTGTGTGTGCATAGATGAAGATCAATCAACAACAAGAAAAAATCCAATTCTACAAACCAAGAGATCTGTATAATATAGAGACATACGATATTGTTTTAACTGCACTGGGCCCAGATGAACAGTATAGAAATGCACTGCACAGAGATCATGTTGTCTTACCTCATAATCTACTGCTGCTCCATCGACCTCATCTTCTTTTTCTTGTGAGCTTGCAGTGCCTTCAAGCTGCAACAAAAACAAAATATATAATTCTGCTTCAATACAATCCATGAGTTTCTCATCACTTCATAATTTCTCTGTTTTTGAGTTTTCTGGCAAAGTCTTACAAACATTTCACTTAAATTTACAATGACCACTGAAACAAAAACAAGGTACTGAACTGTGGTGGCAAATATTAGTTAATGTCCATCACATACACAATCACTGTCCAGGTTCTCCTCGTCTGTCAGCATTGAGACACTCCTTCTTCTTGGTGCACCTTCAGTTACCGACCCAGTACTGTTTAAAGACTTCAATTTATTGGAGTCTGTCCCAGTGTGGTCAAACGTCTTACTGCGCCACCTCGCTCCCCTGTTGTACATAAGTGAGAAAAGTGTAAGTTTGGTAGATTACAAAGCCTACATATATGCTGCTGTCATTTTCATCATTATCATCAACATCTTCCCATCATTGTCATCATCAGCATAATTATCACAATAATCATAATCATCATTAGTGTGATCATTATAATATTACCATGATCCCAACTCATCATAGAGCCGTTTTCGGATGACTGTCAAAAACCAAAACCAAAGTAATCACACAGGCCAATCACAGAGACTGAGAGAAAACAGTTCAGCCAATTGGAAGCCAAAGTAATTTGCATTTGGTCTTGCGTTTGGTTTTACTTTCCAATCAGCAGTGCGAGTACACGCCATCGCTTGCGTGAGAAGTGTTTGGTTTTGGTTTTGGTTTTGTTCCTGATTGGCTGAGCATGCTGACAAACTCATGTGGACCAATCCGAAAGCGAAACAAACACAAAACCAAAGCAATCACACGATTACTTTCGACAGTCATCCGAAAAACGCTCTATGGAAAATGAATTCAACCCAGGAGTTTGAACAGTAGTTTATCCCTTTGATCATAATCAGAAAAAGAGATAGTATTTTTTTTGGTCAATAATTTCTCTTCTGGGGGATTTTTTTTTTGAAAGATCCAGTGGCCAAAACAATACAAATTAGAATGACAATCTCAAAAACAGAAAATTGACCTTAAATAGTCACATAAGGTCTTCTCTTCTTTTATCATGCTCTTCCTTTTCCTCCTCATCATTGCTGACATTATAACATCATTGTTATTATATTATCACAATCATTCACCACTGATCTCTTTCGCACTATCATTGCTGTCATTCTCCAATAATATATTTCAAGACTGCAGGATTTATAGTACAGAATAATTCTTGTTGACAATATGTATACAGTACTATATATAGAGGATATTACACGGCAGTGCAAAAATATGAATTTTAATTTTGAGTGGTAAAAATAATATTTTACGAATGAGTGCTTTGCAAGTGAGTAAAATATTGTTTTTACCATGAGAAAATAAAATCCATATCTTCAAGCTGCCGTGTAATTTTCTTTTTATTATATTAGACATGAGTGTTTTACGAGAAATTGCACAAACAACCGTGCAAAAGCAGGAAATGATGCCAACAATATCCTCACTAGTGAGAATATGGAAAATACGCCACTCGGGTCCCGGATGTAGTTTCATATGGATTTTACGCATGGTATATTTTCCAGTAAAACACTCGTGTCTATATAATAAATTAATAATATAACTACCATACTTACGAGGACTGCATTGCCCGTTCCCTTATTTGAGCCAAGACCTTCAAAAACTGTTTTGGCCTTTCTGGTGGAACATAGAGCACTTTCACATCTGACTCTTCACTCTGCAGAACAAAATCAATATAATTATATTAATTCAACCAATTTTATTATTCACCAACAGATTCATTTGCCAGCTGCAATACCTATACTGCAAAACCACTGCAAAAATTAATATACTTTACATGAACTGACTACCTGACTGACTGATCGATTGGGTGACTGACTGACCGACAGACAGAGAGACAGACTGACTGACTGACTGACTGACCAACTGAAGTATTGAGAGCTTGAGTGACTGCCCAACTGACTTGATTGACTGACTGATTTGCTAGCTTACTGATTGATTGACTGACTGACTAGCTGGCTGGTTGACTGACAGATTTACTAGCTTACTGATTGACAACAGTAGCTAACTAGCTGGTTGACTGATTATCTGGCTGACCGATTGACTGGTTGAAACTCCTTCCTCATTTTCCATTTCCTCCTATTCCACTTTCTGGAGGAGAGAGAGAGAGAGCTGACCAACTTCCTCAACAGTATGACTGACTGGCCACCCAAATGGCTGCCTGTCTGACCAGTTGACTGAACGACTGACAGAAAAAAGTAAATTCCCACCTCAGACACATCTTTTCCATTTGCCCGATGCTTCCTTTTAGGGAATGTTTTCTTCAGTCCTAAAACAATAATGAGAGAATTAGAAAGAATATAAGGAGTCTAAGGGTTAAAAAATGGATAAAGTTCAAATGATGGAGTGCCAGTACAGTCTCACACAAACATGGATACATTCTTAGATAAGATGTCAAAGTGAGAGAATGCAAACAGCAATAATCATATTACCAGCAAAGCGTCTGTTTGGTGACAGCAATGGAGAGGATGTTCTGGAAGATACACGGCTGTGTTCTGCAGACGACACTGAAGTTGCGCTACCATTCAGAGCAGATCCAGGACCAGCCAAGAGATAAAGTCCTAGAGATTAATAATAAAAAAATACATTCACTTAAAAAATAGAATTAATAATCCAAAATAATCCAAAATAATAAAACTTTCATTTGTGGCTGTCTATACAAATGACTGTGTTTCCTAAGGTAATGCATTCAGATGTTTTAGATCACAAACACAACCACAGAAACAATCTAACAATACTTATGTATAACAATGTTATTATTTACTACACTCTACATATACGGTACTAATAATATTATTGTAAGCATATAGATGCACTGGGAAAAGGAAGAAGCTTGCGATAGCTAGCACAACTTTACTGATGCTCCAAACCAAGCTTGGACATCCAAGTTACATAAAGTGAAAACTACAATGTAATTATTGTAAAAATGTAATACTTATTATTATGGGCAAGGAAAACTATTCACAGAGTCATTAGTACAGGTAATGCGAGTTATAAAGCAAATGCTGGGCTTGATCAAACAGAGACATGTTTGAGCAACTTGGTGTGTGAACTGTATTACCCTGGTTCCAACCAAAAATGGATCCTTATCTTTCTCCTTTAAGAAATATTACTGCCAAAAACAACAAGGGGAAGTTCTTTATGCTCACTTCATCGCTGCCGTTCTTGTTGGAAAACTCTTGCAGGAATAGTAAGGACCTCTGGAACTAGGGTTGTACTGTATGCACATGTACATAAAATTTTTGTACATGTAAGGACCTGTACTACATATCACTGTGTATAAATATATACCATAGCATTTCATTTGATATGGAATTACCAAATGTAAATGTGAAAGATTGTACAAATATATTTCAAACATAAGCGCCAACAGTCTGTTGATGAGACAATTTTGAACACAATCAACAATGTACTTACTAGAATTTTACCACAACACACTAGTTTCTCGCTCTCTGATTGGTTGATTAACCATGGTAAATAAGAGTCCAGACAACAATGTGACGCCAGCTGACGCCAGCATGTCACGTTTTGCAACGAAATACAGCAAAATTTTCTTGTATATTTCTGAATAGTGTGGTAAAAAACAAATTTCCACTGGTTTGCCGTGGTGTGGACTCTTACTTACCACGATTTACGTCACCACATGGTCAAAATTTATTGTGGACTCACTCGGCGAAGCGCCACTTGAGTCCACAACATTTTGACCATGTGATGACATAAATCGTGGTAAATAAGAGTCCACACCACAGCAAACCAGTGGAAATTTATCAATGTTCCAGATGCTACCACAAAAACCATATAAATAGAAACTGTTTATGTTCAAGAACTGTACTAGATTGAAAATATAGGCGATGGCAAAATATGTATGTAAACACGCAGAGCACAGAAATAATCATCAATTACAAATTCAGCACATAAGTTTGCATGGATATTGGTGGCAAGTCCTCCTATCAATTTAAAATCGCTTCTGTTATCGCTATTCACAGCAGCAATGTACACAAACACGCCATTACGAAAAAAAATACACTTAAACTGAGCAAACGAAGCAATACAGCAACGCAAATGAATTTGACAGAAATAAGTGCATGTAAATATATAATTCGGGCGAAGACTCAAATTTAAAACATATTTGTACTGGAAAACCGATAGATCCACCCTGTATGGCATGATAGTCAAATATAATTATACGAATTGTACATGTTGTGTGCCAGAACACATTGTGTAGCACACAGGTTGTACAATCATGTTATCGTTCTAATTACAACATGTTTACCTCAACGAAGTTCCACGGCAAAAATTACCGGCGATTCCCAGAAAGGATATAAGCTCGTGCGTCGATCATTCGCTCGATTTCAATATGCCCGTGCGAGTTGTGAAGGTATAAATAAGTCATGAGCTATGTGTGACGAAAGAGCGGTGGACTTATATCAGCTGGAGAAATTCTGTAAACAATACAACTTGTCCCCTTTATTCTCTTGGATTCCGACTGTGTCTGCATGCATGTTTTATGAATCAAGGAGGTTTAAATTTATGAAAGTGCCTGTTTTTCCTCTTGCTTAAAGCTTTCAAACAATTTTTGCTGTTACTTTCAAACCTTCGGACATTTGTTAGAACTTTTACTGGGACAAATCACGTTTTGACAAATTTTGCAAAATACCAATTAGCGTCAAAGCGATCGTGCACTTAAATATCAAGCCACGCATAGTTTAATACGAGCAGCTTTTTATAGCAGAACGGCTGTGTACAGTTAAAAAATATCATACTTTTGTTTATGCACGTGTGAGGTCGGAAAGTTCATGTTTTGATCGATGCAAAACCTCATTAACAAAACAGTCCTTCCTAAAATTAGAGTTAACAAAATGAGAGCTAAACATTGGTTGAATATCAAGAAATTGATAGCAGAAAAAATAAAAAAGCCAAAAAAAAAGACAACACAAACCTTGATGCAGAGTTTCTTTGGCGCTGCGAGACATACTTGCCACGACTCGATCAAGTGACAAGGAACTATCCCTGGCATGCCTGCCTTAACGTTCGAATCATGGCATGCACCCACAGATATAGTGCTTACGTCGAGCAGGTCAAGATACTAACAACATACTTTTTCCAAAGGTATTCAGCGCAAATAAATCAAAGCAATACACTCCATTGCACTTTTTTTCCTCCCGTGCCTTCTGTTTATCTCCCCGTCATGCATTGCAGTCCCTAATGTTTCAGAGCGAGGCTGTTCAAAGCGGGAGGGGTGGGGGTCACTATACAAAGGATAAAACTGAAGAAATATAAAAAATCAAAAACCGTGCAGAAAAGAAAAGAATTAGCGGCATAGTACGGCAAAACAAGGCCTGGGAATGTGGCCTGAGGTAAACTGTACCGCAGCCCCCGCCGGTGAAGTCCTACAAGGTCAAAGGCCTTTTAGTTGCGTTGTTGATTTCGAAGGCATTTCCTTCGTAATTCATATACCATTCTAAAATATCAAACATTCTGCCCTATCTATATCATGGTGTAAGTATTAAACAATATTGTCTACCTGTGCTGTTCTGCTTCTTGCCATCAAGAACGTCCGAAAACGATTTGGATTTCTGTCTGGTCAGATGAAACATTGAAGGTATTTTGAGTCGTTCAACGGTCTTAAGTCCGCCACTATACCCGTGCTTCGTGCTTGAATCGGGTGTCTGAACGGCGCAATTTGAATACATGACACTTCGACAGGCCCGGCGACCGAACGTCGAAACTTTGCCCGACGGAAGTGTGGGAAATATGATCACTCTCTTGTGGGAGTTGAGCTGTCATTGGCCGGAAACAATCTGCCATAAGATACGAACCGGATTTCTCGCTACAAGAGACTTTAGTTCGCGAATAGCCTCATTCTCGTAGACTTCCCTGTAAGTAGTATGTAATACAGAATTTACCTAGTTACGTTGTCACTCGACTAAATTTTTCAGGGAGCCCCTCCATTCCTACCCTGGGTCAGAGTACTCTTCCCCCCCCCCCCCCCCCCCCCCCCCCCCCCCCCTTCGGGGCCTTTCCTCCATTCACAATAAATTGGTCATCATCGGCAATTCCGTGTAGTCCTGTCAGTGCTCTTGTCGTGACGTGTGAGCTAGCTTCTAACTTTAATTTGCCGTGAGTTCTATGTTCATCTTGCTCTTGGCCGTGAGGCTTTACCTTTGCCGACATAAAGCAACACAGGCTACAAATACGCAAAGATTTCAAAACAAAACAAAACAAAACTTGCTTCTGATTTACTATAACCATAGTCAAGAGGAGCTACATGACGCCGCAGTGGGGGCTATTTTATGCACAGCGGTTAATCACAGAAGAAACCAGTCAGTCATCTGATAATGGCGGTTTTGGCCGTGACGTTAACAATCCGGGAATAAACAGAAATATACCGATGATGGAAGCGCAAACGGCAACCAGGTATATAATCATGAACAGCCTGTTGATGACTCGACCTGCAAGCTGCCACTCGTCCAGAATTTTGTCATCTTCGCGTTTCTTTACCAGTCTTTGTGCCATCATTGCAATTCCGCTAGGCTCCCTAGGAAGGCGCCGCCGATTGTCCTCTTCCTCACCCTGTGCGTTTCCTGCCCAAATAACGGACACAAGTCGCTGATTTATCAGAATAACGTGCATTTGGGACAAAATTTGTAAATTTCTCAAAAATGGACAATTTTCGTAACAGCTCCAGCCTATCATAAAGTACTGCGTCGATTGGCTTCAAATTCGTTGCAAAACTAATAAAAGACGAGTAAACTAATTGAGCCACTATTCAGCATTAAATGCCGGATACCGTCAAAGCTATGAATATTTAGTTTTATCTTGTTTTTGGTTAGTTGTGAAGTTATGGGTTTCTGTTGCCAGATTACATGCATTAACTATAACGGCTCTATTAAGGCCTGGTCTCAAAGGTGTCCGCCTTATAAGGAGTTCACTGCAGCCGGTCTTTTTTTACCTACCGTCAGCCAAGAGTCCCGAGTAACTGTCTTCATCGTCTTGGTATCCCTCTGGAATCTCATAACGGACAGCTTTGGCGATAAATTTCAGAATAATTACCTGTCAAACAAACAAAATGTGGGAAGTAAGACGCCGCAAAAATATATGTTCACCTCCAACTCTTGAACTCAAATAAGACCTAAAGGTGTGGCCACTCAAATGAAAGCTCTCGACAAGTACGTTCTAATAGCAGTGTTCACTTCAAGCTCCTGAACTCAAATGAAACCTAAAAGTGTGACCACTCAAATGAAAGCTCTCGACAAGTACGTTCTAATAGCAGTGTTCACTTCAAGCTCCTGAACTCAAATGAAACCTAAAAGTGTGACCACTCAAATGAAAGCTCTCGACAAGTACATTCTAATAGCAGTGTTCACGTTGTCGTTGTTCGTATTGATCAACATTATGAATTGAGCAGGCCGGTAGATAAAGGGTAATTCCATACCTTGACCCACTTGGGCACTTTACCAAAAGACGTGTTCTGGTGGTGAAAGCGCAACACCACGCTGACCATGAAGAGAGCAAAGCACACCTCCATGATCGTCAAAGAGTAATACCTGAGAGGATAAAGATTATACAAAGGGTAGATTCGCTACAGAGTGGCAGAAATCCCCAACAGTCAGTTATACATACATACTTGAACTATATTTTAGTGTCAAGTGTATTTAGCTGAAGAGCTATATTAGAACCGTTTCCGGATGATTGTCGGAATTAATCGTGTGTTTGCTTTTGAACGTTTGCTACGCTTTAAAAATTATACCTTAAAATTATCATGCGGCATTCTGTTCTGCTCTGTTGGGATTGGTCTAGACCGAGTGCAGGAGTATCGTGAGCCAATCAGGATTACGATATTTTTACACAAGCAAGCAAGTGGCGATAGCATTTCCTTGCACTGCAGATTGCTGTTGCTGCTGCTGTTGTTGCTGTTGTTACTGTTGTTGTTGTTGTTGTTGTTGTTGTTGTTGTTGTTGTTTGTTTTTTATTATTTTTCGAAGTAAAACCATCACGCGAATTACTGTGGCTTCCGGTTTCATTGGAAGTATTTTTATTATAGCCTCTGTGATTGGCGGTGTACTTACTTTGGTTTTGGTATTTACAGGCTTTTAAGAACAGCTCCAACCTATTTCAAAACTAACCTTCCAATGAGTGGTACCACCTCGGACGTTTCCGGGATCCTCGTGGAAGCGAGCATGTAGAACACTGTGAGAGCCAGAAGGGTTGTCATGCCAACAACCATCCTCTCGCCACTCTCAGGAGGCAGCACAAAGATGATCAACGTCACGAATGACGTCAACATGCATGGCGTGATGAGGTACACGAAGTAATAGAACATCTTGCGGTGAATGTGTATCACGTAAGTTACGGCCGACTTTCTCTGTTTGATCGAGTGGGTCTCCTGGCTTGATGATTTCAAGATGTACACGTGCTCCATAGACCACTCGCTGCTTTCTGAGTAATTGGGGTAAAAAGTGGTAATCAACTTTAATGTTCTCAGTCAGTCTCTCCTTCAGAGATATATCATACAATGTGGAGAATTTGCCACTTGATAGTTTGCTCAGATCAAAGCGGATTGGACACTTGATTTTCGCTACATGCCATACACATTTTCTTTCTCCAAGGCTGGGAGAATCTGTAATTTCAGCTTTGGATTAAAGGTGTTCTCAAACTATATCAAATTTTTTATGGGCAGTAATTATTACCTACAGGTGGGTTAAATTCGATTAATTTTGGGTAGAATATATTTAACTGGAAGGATGCAAGCGATCGATCAATTGAATTGATTGGTCGAATTATCGTACTTATATTTTTAGGAAGCATATGGCGTTTCGAGCTTAGCCCGTCGTTGCGAGCAGAGAGTTTGATTATACCAGTTCCCCAAAGAACATACTTTGCGCCATTCCAAATAAACTTCGTCTATTCCGTCAATTCTGCTTTCGGGAACAGAATGGACGGAATACTATTCCTTTCATTCTGGAATCAGAACAGGTCCCCCCAAAACAATACGATTACCGTCTATTTCGGAATAGAAATAGACCAAAACAACGCGCCCTAAGTGTATAAATGCTCAAGTCGAGTTTCCGATAATAAAAAAACAAAAACAAAAACAAAACAAAAAACAACAACAACAACAAAACACGGGAAAACCACATGCACCTGTGTAGTTTTGAAGAACATCATTCAATTCAGGCTCGAGTACCATTTGTAACTTGCTGTAAGTCCAGGAGGCAAATTTCAACCGACAGAACTGTTCGTCAAATGGAAAGTATCTGACATTGAGCTTGCACGAGCTCTTCAGAATGATTGGGGCCAACCATCTCACTGTCCCGTTGAAGTTTATCAACACTCGGTTATCTCTGCCGACAGGCTTTCCCCTTTTGCTTTCATCCACACTGTTAAGTGGTACATATAAAGAGAGTTGAAAAAACAATCTTATAAACATTAACGCTAAAATATCGTCGATTCGTAAGGCCCTGTTGTGCAGTGGCAAGCCGGGAAAGGCAGAGAAAACCCCGCCGTTTGTCCGGCTCGGCTCGCCTTTCCGTGACTCGATAACAGAAAGAAAACCTCGCTCCAGGAGAATTCAGGGTGGGTTGCCACCGTCAGGGCCCAAAGTCGGATAAAGTAGTGAATTTTGCATGAAATCCGCAGGGGCAAGTCTATATTCTAGTGTCAAAGTCAGTGAATCAGCCATAACATTTCTGTACTGGAATCATGGCATGGACAGTGACCAGGAATCGGAATCCAGGAATCTGATTAGTATCAAGTAGTAAACGGACAAATACCCGTGTCAACTCACTTGTTGAGAAGCACTGTGTCTGGAACCCATACTTCGTCCGGGGACAAGGCGATTTCTTCGATGTTGTGGTGCAGTGTTCTGTTCCATCTTAAGCTCGGATCAATCCAGGTCTGCCAAATAGATGTTTTAAAACTTTGTTGTGACTAATATACGTGACAACCGAAGTACCAATACATATTGCAGTTGTAAGTGCCCAATTTTACAATAACACGTCAGTTTCTTGCTTTTTTTGATTGGCTAGTTTTCATCATCATAGAGCCGTTTTCGGATGACTGTCGAAAACCAAAACCAAAGTAATCACACAGGCCAATCACAGAGACTGAGAGAAAACAGTTCAGCCAATTGGAAGCCAAAGTAATTTGCGTTTGGTCTTACGTTTGGTTTTACTTTCCAATCAGCAGTGCGAGTACACGCCCTCGCTTGCGTGAGAAGTGTTTGGTTTTGGTTTTGGTTTTGGTTTTGTTCCTGATTGGCTGAGCATGCTGACAAACTCATGTGGACCAATCCGAAAGCGAAGCAAACGCAAAACCAAAGCAATCACACAATTACTTTCGACAGTCATCCGAAAACCGCTCTAAGAGGACGACACATAAAATCGAGTGCTGACGACAGAAATTTGGACGAAGAATGTAAATTCAGCTTCAATTTTACCTCAATTCTTCCAAAAGCGGCATTCGGCAATTGAACCAGAGAACCAGAAGTGTTCAGAGGCGAAACTCCTTGAGCTTGATCAGAAATTGTCAAGAAAACCGCAGCAAAGGAACGTCTAGTTTCATTTCTTTCAAACTTCTTTGACAGAATTTTATTTTGCACGCGCGAAATGCTCACGTCAAGCTGTCACTTTTTGGCCAATGAAATGTCTTGAACTTTAACCTCGGCCAATTAGAAAGCGAGAAAAATTGTTGACTATGTTTTGGTCAAATCGAACAAAATTCAGTTTTCTTGCTTGTTTTCCCCGCTTCGTCACTTGAGTTTGGATGGGCAACATTTTCTTGCAAGTTGTCGTGCAACAAAGTTGCGTAGCAAGTTGGGGTCTGTGTTGCACGTATTACTACCTACGCACGCAACAAAATTTCGTGTTGCGAGTTGCGGCAACATGTTGCAAAGAGTAGACTCGGCTTCTACTTTTTGCAACATGTTGCCGCAACTCGCAACACAAATTTTGTTGCAGAACAAGCTGCGTGCGTAGGTAGTAATACGTGCAACAACAGGCCGCAACTTGCTACGCAACTCACGACAAGTTGCAAGAAAATGTTGCCCGTATTATTCACACCTTTGCTGTAAAAAACAAATTGACGTCAGTTTTTTATGTGTCTGTCCTCTTATTGATGATGAAACGCGTCATAGCATTGTCAAAAAGCTGTGGATCCACTAGGCGAAGCGCGTTGTACTAGTCCTTTTTCGCTTCCCAAATAGTCAAGTAAATCTTTCCTGAGCTTGATTTTGTTTCTACGTAATGGCCGGCATTATTTATGACAAAAGTAGCAGTCATTCTGTTTGATAAGTCAGGTGATCAAGATATCCCAGCTTCGCGAACTACGCATGGTCATGAAACTCGCTGGCTCAGGCTAGCGAAAAAGATTTTGACTACTGAAATGATTGTGTTGCATGATGCCCGACCTGTTTAAGCCAGACGCTCGTAACCACTGCTTGCCGCTTCACATCCTAGGCAAAAGAAAAAAGAAAAAGAAAAAGAAAAGAAAAGAAAAGGCCACTTCTTCGTGAAATTGTCTTCATATCGGGTTGAAATAGAAAGATATTAGTAAAACCTACCATGTCAAATATTTGCACGAGACCCAAGCTGATAGTGACTAGTGTTGGCTCGGAGGAGTTTAGCACCACCGGTCTGTTCCAGGAGTAGTGGTTACGAAGAATCTTTTCTGCCAACACTCTTTCCTGCGTTCCAAGAGCTTTGTCTGTAATTGAATTAGAAGCTACGTTAAATGTCAAGTGTTTTTCCTTGAGATGCAAAGTCACGAACTATATACTCAGCCCTTGTAAACAGCATGCAATGGAATGTGTTAAATTTGCGTCGGCATTTTTTTGCAGCTGAAATGCTTCAAGGAAAGACAGATAACACTCGAAACGGCACGGCCGAATTCCAGGCTACGGCAGCATAATCAATACTTGCTTTAATTTGTATTCTTCCTGCACCTGCTTTGTGTAAGAACGGAGATAACGAAACGCTAGCGTTTGTTAAAATGCATAAAAAATCATGCGGTCATATTTTAATTGAAAAGAGACTGAATTCAGGCAAATTATAAGACTGCAGATACATTCACTCAGAAAATCAAAGCTTTCACAAGACGGCTTTTGCATGTAAAAACAGCTTTAATAGGCCACCTGTAAAAAATATAGCTTTGTACCTGTTCTCCAGAACAACCAAGTTGCAAGGAAAAATGCTGCCCGAAAAGCACCTGTCATGGTCTTATGCTGGATTGGCACCTTCTTGCTGAATGTTTACAGTTGCTGTATTTAAGTTGTCGCTTAAGACTTAGAGTGGGCTCTACACGGTTCTCAACCACCTCGATATCTTAGGCCGCACTGGGATATAAATAATAAATGTACTTGGTTTCTTTGTTAACAGGGACAATAAAACATGCAGTATCACTTGCATAATAGGTTTTGCCGAGAGGACGATGCGATCACCAATGCTCTCACTTTCAAAACATTATTCTATACACCATGTTGGTGTGTGCAATACAACAAGAAACACAGCTACCGTGACACTTGGGAGGCTTGAATTGCCCTTACAGCGCCCCCCTCCCCCCTCCCCCCCCCCCCCCCCCCCCCCCCGGCCATAGATAGTTGCTATGACAGTGATCGAAGCAGCCGGGAGCTTATTGTTTTGACCAGATGTCACTCACGCGGCGTTACACGTCACAGATATTCTTCAGTTTGCGACTACTGAAGCGAGAAGGTTAGAAAGAACCAAAGAAAGCAAGACGCAAAGAACAAGCTAAAGGTCATGTACACATCCATCTGTTTGTCCGTCTAACAGTATAGATGGATCGGTAAGCAGGGTTTTGTGTTACGCTGGAGTGCCTTGAGAATGATTCGAACATCTGATATCTCGAACACTCGTGACTGCATAGTTGATTTTATAAAGGCAATAACGAGTTAACAGTCAAATTATAGTCAATCATCAATCATCTAAAGGCGAGCTAGCATGAAGATATAATTACGGCACAGGTATGTGATGCCCGCTGCGTTGCGCAATATTTTCAAGGCGGTTGGATTTTGTAAGGATTTGTATGGGAGATATTTGTCGTTCGCTAACTCGGGTTTTACGGCAATAATAAAGCTGAAACTTACGTATCTTGTTCCCGTGTGTATTCTTTTGACACTGTAGCGATTTCAGCGCGATCCGTTCAATTTTGCTTCGCTAAATGAACCCCGCCCCCTTCTCCCTCTTTGGGGGATTAAGCGAAGCAAAATTGAACGGATCGCGCTGAAATCGCTACAGTGGCAAAAGAATACACACAGGAACAAGATACGTAAGTTTCAGCTTTATTATTGCCGTAAAACCCGAGTTAGCGAACGACAAAAATCTCCCATACAAATCCTTATAAAATCCAACCGTCTTGAAAATATTACGCAACGCAGCGGCAGGGAGGCTTTGAGGCATTCATTCCGGCTACCTATGATTAGTCCCTCATATGTTTATCCATAAATCAAGATCTAATTTGTATAGATCAAGATGTGTTTATGTATATCTATGCGTAGTTAGAGGGTGTGATCACACCAGCAATACCCATGTCTGTTGTGATGTACTTTTTATGTTAGATATATCCTGACGGAAACTGATTTTACGCACGGACGGATTTTAAAGCGGTGAAAGGGAGGGGGACTGGAGCGAGTGTCACGCCACGCCAAGTCAGATCCGAGTGTATTACGGACTTCCCTGATAAAGGTTATGCGGATGCAGTGCAAATTCACTTTTAGAAGAGTTATTAAACGAACGAAACTTTTTCAGCGAGAAAAAGAGCGCGGAACGAGCCTGAGAACGAGTATGGCTCGCCCCAGGGTTTTGCATTCCTGTACACTCGAATCCTCACCCATCCCCTCCCGCGCGTGTTTGCTCGACTCTTGATATCGTTGGACGGTTTAGATTTCTCAACGCGCGCGTTGCATTTTCGGAGTTGTATTCGTATCTTCACCAAGGCACTTGAGGTGGGTTTGTTCAACCTTGTATTTGCCATTGTTTTACGTTTTCTCCGTGCTAGTTTACACTAATGTACGTCTTCGCTCGCGACTTTGTCACGTACGAGTGGGCTCGGACCGGGACTCGACGAGCGTGTACAAAAACGTGAGAATGTCTGAAATGGGAATGAAGTGCATTTTGAATGAAAGAAAGACAACGTTCCCACAAGTAAAGGTGTGTTTCACATCCCTGGTCTGATCAAGTGACCTCCTAGTTGTTTGTTTTCATTTTTCGTGCAACAAAGACTGTATTATTTCGGTTTTTGACTCGAAATTCAGGCTTGGCTCGAGAAACCAAAATCACAGTCTAACAACATTGTTTTATTTGATCATTGTACTGTTTGTGCACTATGAATTGTTGAGATTTTCATCAATAATCTGCACACAGCTGCTAATTTATAGTTAATACTTTGTGATGTTAAAGTGATAGTTTGCATAAATGTTTATACATTAACTTGTTAGTAGTACAACTTGTATTAAGCCATTTCATGTTCGTGCGTGTGCAGTTGTTGAGGATGAGAAAAAAATATTCAGCCAAGCTATTACAGCGATTGATACATTGGTCAGACAAACCAGCCGCTAAATATAGACACAGCCCTGCAGATGAGCCATGCATTCATTGATACACTTATCAGCTGCTGTCCTGTGTGGGGGTGGGGTGGATGTGATGGGGAACCCAGGAAATTCCTGGGCATTTGCACAGTGGCATAAAGTAATTCGTGCTATACCCAAAGACAATTTTTTGAGTTTTTTTGCAGGATTAGGCTAATAAAGAAGATACTTATTATTGCTTTTGATATCCAGAAAAACTGCACACAACATATTGTTCATACAATTTTCCTTATTGCAGCCTTTCTTGCTGACCCAAAAACCATAATTTTTATGTCCTTTCTTTATGCCCAATGCTTGGAAAGGGACCCCTCTAGTACATGTATGTGTTTATTATGTAGTCCATAACAGATCACAGCGAGTTCCCATTCTCCCAAAGATTCCTATGCCACTTTTCACCTGAACCCCACTTCCAGCTCAAGAGACAGATTCTCCCAACCCTTTAATAAATGTATGAGTAATGTGGTGAGAATTGATAGTTTGATCATCTTCATTACAACAAGGCATCATTTATGCTAACTGTTGGCTCTGGTAAGAGACTGAGAGAAAAAGTGATAACTAAAGAATTCTCATATTCAAGTCTCATGTTTTGTTTCTCTTTGTTGCTGTAAAGCTTATTTTCACTGTTATTTACCTAGTTTTCTTGTTGTCTTTTTTCAGGGGCTTGGTGCCTGGTGGAGGCCTGTTCCTTCACTTAGCTGAAGCACCTGCTGTTTATGCGATAGTTGTGTCCATAGCAGCACTGGTTGGTTTAGTCATCATGTATTCAGATCAGCTAATCCGTAGCAACTTATGGAAGCGCTGGCTCCTGCATTCAGTTTCACAGAGCAGTTTAAATGACACACCCAGACCTGGTAAGTGCTGTGAAACAAGCCACTTTCATGATTTGCCCTTAGCTGGGCAGTACAAGACAAGACACTAAAGCTAGCTCCTAATTTCTCAGAGTAAAACTTTTCTTCCTTTTTATAGCTTCAAACAGAAAGACTTAACTCTTTCACTCCCAATAATGATCCACTTCAATTTTCTACTTCAGTTTCTCACCAGAAACATATCATACAGTAAGGAGAACTTGGCTTTTGATACCTTGCTCAGATAAAAGGTCATTAAGCTATCAATTCTCATACATTTTACTGTCTCTTAAAAGGTTGGGAGAATCTGCATTTTAAACTTGGGAGTGAAAGGGTTAACAATCCATGGCACACTGCCAAAATAAGATACATGCAACAGCCTGCTAATGTTATGGATTACCAATTTTAGAGCCTTTATGAGCTGTTCCAATACTATTTTCGTCAGCCCATGCAGCCCTATTTTAGTGTCGCTTTTAAGTACCAAAGAGCATACTTCTTATATACATATACAGAACTTCTTATGTAATATAAAAGAAACCCCTTTTGGGTGGAGCCCATGATGGCCAAATATCTCCCCTCCCACCCTGAGGTCCCAGTGACGTCATTAGAAGCCAGAGCCAGATCCTCACCTCCTTTATTATTTTCAGAGGGGGGGGGGGGGGGGGGGGGGGATGGGGGTAGGGTGAAGGTTAGAGTGTCATCTCAAGGGTACCAAGGGAAAGTTCATTTTCAAGGGAAATCGGATTCTGTTCGACATAGCGGGGAGTACGAGATAAACGAGTTCGAGATAGCCGGGTTTTACTGTACTTTAGATTGAACAAAAGGTTACGATCTTTTTTAATCTGTCAGAAACTGAAAAGGAAGCTTCGAGTGTTGAGAGCGCAAATTCCGGGACGCATACGAGGCGTACACGAAGAAAGAGGAACAAACAAGGAAATGGAACGGAGAGCCAGTCCGAAGGAAACACGAGTTGCACTGGGACAGCGAAGGAGTTGAAAGCCAAAGAGGCACGAGCTAGCCGAAATCGGCCGGATACTGAGAGCCAGTCTGATGGAAACACGAATTGTACTGAGAAAAAGGACAAAGGAAAGGAACATCCGATGTCACGTGGAAATAGAAAGCTGCCCAGGCAAGCCGAACGAGCTAGCCGATATCGGCCGGATATTGAGGGACGGTCCGATGAATATACCGGTTGTAAAGAGGTAAAAGTCAATGAGAAGGAACAGTCAGTGTCACGTGCAAATAAAAAGCTGCCCAGGCAAGCCGAACGAGCTAGCCGATATCGACCGGATGCTAAGGGGCGGTCCGATGAATATACCGGTTGTAAAGAGGTAAAAGTCAATGAGAAGGAACAGTCGGTGTCATGTGCAAATGGGAAGCAGACCGAGCGAACTGAGAAGGCGAAGGAGTTTAAAGGGGCACGATCTAGCCGAAACTATCTGCCGGCTACTGCGTCTTTTGCGACTTCGCGTCGGTCAACATACTCCAGTGAATCAGAGCGGAAGGGGAGCGATTCTATGTCGAAGTTAATTCCAGGCAAAGTCGTCATTCTAAAACGAACGGTCCAGGAGGGGAATACAACTGTAGCGACGTCGACAAACTCACAAAATTGTGAATTCCGAAAACGCAGTCAAGTTGTGCCCGCGTCCCCTGCTCAAAAGGGAACCGAAGATACAAACTGTGATTCAGAACCCGGTTACAGCGGACGCATCGAAGATCATTTGTTTCAAAAACCGAAGTCAAAGCCGAACGATTCGTATCGTCCTCCAGAACAGAGATGCCAGAAATGGGGCGAGCGGGGCTGTGAAAAGCCAGCGACCAGCACGAAAAAGAAACCTTGGAATTGGCACAAGAGGAACAGAACTGCTGAGCGAGACGATGTTGGTGTGGCAAGTGGGGACAGTGATAATTTGTCGGAACGACGCCCCAAAGTAAACGTATCGAGGCCGGAGGCGTGCTTCAATGCAGGGCAAGACCGCATCTTGTCGAGTGATAGCCCGACAGTTCTGGCAGAGCCCGCTGTATCATGTGAGTTTCACGATAAGGGAGTGGTTGTCTCGAAGGAGAAAAATGCCTGCACTCGTACTCCGGAGAAGGACACCAATACAAGGGACATTAACGAATTCGAGTCGATCATAAATGACGAAGTCTGTAGAGAGGAGGACGGCGAAAATCCTAAAGAGAACGGTGCGGTCCAGGAACAGAACAGCGAATATCCAAAACAGAACGGCGAAGTACTCGAGGCTGGAGACGGTTGCTCGACGAGGGAGTCGGCCCTTGCCGGGGATTTCTGGTCAGCAGAAAAAACGTGTGCTGCACCACCACCCGGACTGGAAAGCAACATGATCTTCATGTTCACACCCTTTTGTGAACCAACGCAACGAGAGACTGAAGCTGAACAACAGACGGAGATTTGTTTGCTGCCCAATTCACCGCAAAACGAAGAGTTCACGGAGAGGGAGTCCGAACGTGAAGGTATGCTAACTTGCACACAAACGTTAACCGAGCGCTTGCGGCAGATTTACAAATAGACTTGTATGTGTTTATTTGTTTGTTTGTTTGTTTTCCCCTTCCCCAAGAGTACGATTTTACTTTGTATATTTGTTTGCAAAAACAGCTAATAGTTTCCCTGCCAAACCCAATAACTAACTTTCAAGCGAAAAGAAGTAGTGTGGGTTCATCTTTTTCTATATTTGTTGCCGGGTACATTCGTGTTAATACTCTAATTTGCAACAGTTTCTTTCTCACGGGTTTTAAATTTCAGAACACGCTCAAACTTGTTTGGGAATGCACTTACTCAGCAATTTTTTTTTACTTATTACAATCTATTCTCTCAATCTCTTATTACATTTTTTTTTTTTTTTTTTTTTTTTTTTTTTGCGGCCAATACAAACCACGGCGTATTAATGATCTATTCAAATATATATGCTGTCTCTCGGCAGATACATGTAGAATGTTCAGACTGGACTCTGTCGACAGTGGCTGCGGTGAGGACATGAACGAAGGGATGCCAGGCCAGCAAGAATCAAACAGAAGGTCCAAGAACACAGCCAGAAAGATGAACATGACCCCTGAAGAAGTCCAAAAACACAAGGAGAAATTCTTGAAACAAAACCAAAAAGCATCACGGGAACTTGAAGCGCTCGCACGGTCACCCAAGATTAACTTCAGCATCATAAACGCAGAACTAGAAATCCGAAGTCAGCGGGGCCGCGGCGGGTACGAAAGAATAGATCGTACATCGTGGAAGGGGAAAGGCAGAAAAGTAGCGGACTCTAAAGACGATCAGCGGTCCTCGCAGAGTTCGGCAAAGGATAAGGGTAATAACTTATTGGAGCGTCAAGATTTGTCAAAAGGCAAACCAGAGGACTGCAAAACGAAAGAACGCAATGGCGGTGCTCAGAACATTAGGCCTTCAGAACAAAACACGCATCTGGAAGTCCAGGAGAAAGAAAGTCGCTCAACACAAGAGGCTGACGGTGCTCGGCAATTTGACCATGCCCACGAGGAAACCGCGGGTTCTTTACCAGAGGCAAGCGGTTTAGGGATGTTTTCCAGACGCAAGTCTAGCAGTTCTGACGATTCTGGTATAGCGAACTCTCCAGTGTTGAGAAAAGGGCTCGGTGCGTTAATTGACGAGGACTTGCGAGAGCGTATTGCTCATCCAAAGCGGAGAGTCTTCCTTTACGATGGCCCTCCTAAAGACAACATATTGTTCATAAATCTCAGCAAGGAGAAGCACGACGCCCAGAATGCGCACGATTCCTTGATCCGTGAAAGTGATGAAGAGGACGAGGATGAAACAAGAGAGTGGATTATTTCTCGAGATGGCACTGTGTACGACTACGGTTCGGATGCCATCTGTACCATGTATATGCACTGGGGATTCTGTTCCAAAGGAGACAAGTGTCCCAAACGCCATCCCACCAGTAGATACCCCTGTCTGCCAAGCGACTACAGGTATGGAAAATTATGCATTATTCAACGCATAAAGAAAGGAAACGTTTCCATCTTCACGCTTATGTGTCGGACTGCCCCGTTTATGCTATCGTGATGTGTGAGCCAATCGGATCTCAAACCGATAGTGACACGTGACCTGCACCGCGTGCGATCCAAACACCTGTGTTGTTTAGCTTGGATGCGGTACGGGAGATTAAAATTGCGATAAATTTCTTTTTTCGTTTTATGTGAACATCGGATTGAACTTTCGAGTCATTAAAACTAAAGCTGATCACGATCAGCTATTTTTGTTGATGCAAAACGCAAAGCACAGAACAGAATCCGATTTCTCCTGGAAATAAATGTTGGAAAGATAGAACCCCGCCATAGCGATCCCCCACCATCTCGAACTTCATACTCCTTTAGTCCCAAAAGAATGTACCTAAAGTTTGTTTGTGAGAAAGCTTTTATTATCCAAGCCTGGCGCTGGGCCTTGTAACTGGGCCAGGCTCAAAATACAAATTCTCTCAACTATTCAAGAAGTAAATATGCGAGTGATGTAGTGAGAATTGATAGTTCAATCAGCAGGCAATTTCTCTATACGGTATGATGATATAATGTCTGTTGGTGAAAGGGTTAAAGTTATTGCACCAGTATTTGTTTAGAGTTTTTGGTTGGTTGGTCAATTGTTTTTTTACGGGGTGTGTTTTTTCTTTCCTCAGTTATGGCTGTGTCTCGGAACCTGACCGTCACTCCACGATTAACCCCGCCCGCAAGATGGAGAAAACGGCAACCCCCGCGGACGTACCTCGAGATCACCGCTCTGAGGTTAGAAGCTACGCTTCCACTCTAAAACCGAAAGCCAAGGAAGAAAAAAAACAGTCGTACGAAGACATGTTTCCGGCACTTGGAAGCGACGGAAAAACTGCTGCTGCGGTGTCCACGGTAGTCACACTGTGTTCCACGCCTGAAGACGCTGGGCTCAGTATAGAAGGAAGGTCCCTTCGAGACAGGCAGCGGCCACAAATGGAGAACGATTTCGCCATTGCTGAAGCAGTGCAGGCAGAGGAGTTTGAGCAAGAGATCGTTGGGGATGAAGCTCTAACTGTTGAGCCCGAAACAGACGAGTACATGTTGGAGTTCGAGCCGGATGAGTACGAATTCGACGCAGCTGTCAGCGAGAGTCTTACATACCCACAGCCCCCTAGCGGAAGAGCACACCCCACCACGCCCATCCCTGTTTGGGACAGCGGTGCGGACGGCGAATTTGTCGACGTGGAGTGCGACGGTGAAGAAGCGGGCATGTGTGACGTTTGCATGGACCGGCGTAAGAATGCGACGCTTTTGTGTGGCCACCGTTTTTGCTACTTGTGTGCATGTCAGATGCGTGCGGACGAGCACCAGTGCGCTATTTGTCGTAGGCCTATTATTACTGTTATCAAGACTTACAATTAGTCAGTGTTGTTAGACTGATGTGTGGGTGGCGTTACGCAGTTAGTGGGTAGATTAAGGTGTTACAGGTGTAAAAAAAATGTTCCAGGTTCCGTTTACTAATCTATCTATCAAACTAATCTCACTTGGCCAACAAACTGCAGAGTATTGTTCATAAATGTGGGTCCTGTTCTCACTAGACTGAATTAGTTATTACAATATTTAATGTACGTTTGTTACTGAGTGCTTTACATCTTGTTCGTCGGCTAAAAGTTGTAGTTTTGAATATTAAACGGCATAAGTAAGTCACGGAGCCTTACCATAAAGCTTAAGCAAACAAAGTTCATGTGAGAAACTGTTAGAATTATGTACTAAGAATTAAGAGTCTAATCACTTCTCATCGAAGCAGTCTATCAAATGCTTAATGCGCCACTTTCACAATCATGCACATTTCGCGTGGCTGAGATATTCTGGCGGCCACCTGATACAAAACAGAGCTCAACAGAGATTTACTGGACAGACACTCTATTTGCTACCGCGCATGATTATGAAAGTAGCTAAGAACTTACAGAGAAGGTTAAAGTTGATCGCCGCTCCTCGAATCAGATCAAGTTATCAAGTTTCCAGTGAAAATGCAAAAAAAGGTAAAAAGGCAGAAATTAGGCCAAAAGAGTAAATATACACAAATTGTTTCCTTATCAGTTGTTACCGTCACTGGTCAACGTACGTTATTCTATAAAAGCGAGAAAAATTGTTTAATTGGCGTTTTATTTGTTTCTTTTACTTCCTGCAGTACTTTGCGTTGGTTACGTTTGCCGCGATTTTCGTATTGGTTCAAACAAGTTTACCTGCATTCGTTTGAAAAACAAGAAACCACCTCCCTCCCCCCATTTTTTAAAAATCTTTTCCTGTCCTCTCCTTGGCGGGGTAACACCGCGGCAAAACGTCTGCGCATGTGTTGGTTATCTAAGTTCCGGTGCAGTAAGAATGGGGCGAGGAAAAAGCTGCGGAGGGAAGGCCGGGGAAAAATTCCGCAACGGACAAACGAATTTCGCAGCCGCAAACAATCAACGGTAAAGAGCACGGGCGTGATTTTGCGGAATCAGTAAAATGGTGGCAGCAATGAAATACCTTTTGGCAGCAATTTTAATATAGTTTGGGGTGGGGGAACGCAACCTCGTTCCCAGGTTCTTTCATCTCCCGGGCCCCGCCCCCGAAGAAAGACCCTGGTTCAGGCTGGTCACGTGTCGGCCAGAATCTGGCCGGTTGCAAAAAAGGAAACCAGGGGAGGGGCCGTTAAGTCGGAAATTTACTTTACTTTGTCTACTGGGGAAAGAAAAATTTGGATATAAAAATTTAACACCTCCCATGTTGTTTACGCTGCGTCTGAACAACAAGTCAAGTTGTTGCAGGCCTTGTAGTTCTGTGGGAGACCACTGCAAAAACGTATGCGGAAAACTGAGCTAATAAGGCACTTCTCGAAACAGCGAAAGAGTTTTACAGCAGCTCGTTGCCACAGAGCGAAGGTTTGCCGCATTTAATCTGCAGACCATGTGAAAGACGCCTCGACAACTTCAGAGCTTTCAAAAAGGTAATTTCGAGAGTCAAGGCTCCTTCGGAAGGCTGAAAAGATGCATTTAAACACGAAGGTGCGCTATAAAAGGCCGTTGGCCGCCTCTTTCGACATCAAATTTGCATAATGTTTGTTGAATTGCACGTGCGTCCACAGCGTTCAGAAGTCGCTCTGTCCATGAAATTTCTCTGCAGCAACTAAAAGCATACCTAAATTAAACACATACGGGCAACTTTAATGTGGAGTCCTGGACGGAAGGGTTTGAAACGAAATTTTTCTCTTGGCTGCCAAAATACATTTTGAATTTCGCGGTGCAATGCGACGCATGGCTGCCCACCAAGCATATTTAATTTTTTACTTTGAAGATTATTGTTGGATTATACTCACATTGCACTCAAAATGAATGTTTATGTGATGGCAAAATTGGTGAGGCAACATTATCTTGTTTTGCGTGGTATTAAAGTACAAGGAAAAACAAAATTTGGACATTTTTGGCTTTTTACTAATAGGAGCTGTTGTCTCGGTCGCTGCTGATTGACAAGCGGCTCTGCGCTTCCCTGGGAAGCGCCCTTTTATCGGAAGCTTGCCAAAAAGCGTGGCTGATTTGTGTCGTTTGTGCCAGCCTCGTTTTGATTTGACAAACGCACACCAAGACAAATTTCTTTGACAGGGGGACCCCTCCCAACGGATTATCTTTGTGAGCAAGGCACGTGACCAGCCTGAACCAGGGTCTTTCGTCGGGGGCGGGGACCGGGAGATGAAAGAGCCTGGGAACGAGGTTGGGGGGAACAGGGAAGTAGAATATAGGACCTTCTCTTGTGGCAAGGGGTCATCAAAGTTCAGAGTATGACTGTTTTGAGTATCATTCACCACCACCAGCCACATGCATTCAGTGTTTTATTTACCATCGTTGGGCATCATCGATAACCATCATTCAGTATCATTTACCATCATTCTGCATTAAGCATTTTAACATCTTTCACAATCGATTATTTTTACATGGGCTAGGTTCGACTTCAATTTGTTAAGGCATGGAGAGAAAAAACTGAAAATTTGTATATTTTACATCCTGGTAAGAGACTTCTTTTTATATACATGTAAATTGCCGACATTTGCAGGAATTTAGATACAATATAACACTATTGTTGTCTTAAGTCAACAATTAAATTATTATCTGAAGAATCTTTAAATGTACAATTATTCTAAAACAAAACGAAGCAACAAAATATTTAATATTCATCTAGATGATCATCAGCACAGAGCTGTTTTCGGATGACCTTAGAAAGTAATCACATGACTGCTTACACTGGCTGCAACCTCGGTCAATATTCTCACACAAAAAAGCACTAATATTGTTTTCATGCTGTTTTTTCTACAACATAAAACAACACAGATTACCTTGGCTAATTCTGATTGGTTGAAAATCATGTTTCAGCCTTTGTTTCAGGTTTTGGTTTTTCGACAGTCATCAAAAAACAGCTCTATAATAGTTTGAAAATAATAAAATAATCCTGCTTTACACATTTAAAGTTTTCTGATACTGTATGACATCCATGAATACATCACTGACAGTTCCTACATGCCTAGAGGATGTGCCTAGACAGTGTTGGTAATTTAACTGGACACTTGAGTTGGTGAAGTAGTTCTCATCTTCTGGCTGGCTGATTGACTGACACACAGACACAGCTGTCTTTCCATTCTGGCACGAAGCTCCTTAAACAAAAGACGGTCATTGCATTAAGGCACAAACATGAAATGTGAAAACACGCATTTTTAACAAACACAAAACTGAACCTAAATTTTCTCACCAGGTGTTGCTATTAGAACTATACAACATCCTCTACATAATACCAACACTATGTTGTTTATACACAAACATTGTACATTGCAAATTAAAATAAATGACCAAATGGCCATGATTTGCAAATAATTAAATAAACATCTCTTTTCCTATCCCCATTTTATTATCAACTTGAAATTTATTGTCGTAGGATTTACGGTATTTGTTTTTTTGATTTTATTTTAATGGCTTTTTCCCATGTTTAGTTAATGTACTTGTCCACAGTCTAAGATTGGCCCTATACCAATGTCCGGCTAAAAATAGACACCTCTGTTATGTTGTTCTTCACCAGGAAGTATGGAACCGCCAGCTTTTTTCCAGCACACAAGCCCAGTGCAAATTCTGTGATCTGCCGATCTACCCTTGAAAAAAAATGAAGAATACATTATGACTGATCACACAAAGTGGATAACTTGGCAGGTCTGTCCTGCATATCAGTGATTTAATTATTTCTACTAGCGATGTGATCTTCTAGTGATTATTATTTTGTCTATAACAGCATCTGTAACATCACCCACCTGATACAAAACTCCAGGAAAGTAAGAAGTCACTGCAGCCCTGTGCTCAGGAAACAACTGTTTGAAAAACTCTAAAATCTGTGGAATAAAATAATAGACTAGTCAAGTGGATTTTATGGGTACAATGGCATTCAACAAACTATGTGTGGTACCTGCAAAGACCTCAATAGAGATTTAACAAAATACATGACCACCTATGGCCATGATTTGCAAAATATCAAAAAATTCCCTTCCTCTTAATTTTTTTTTCATTACTTTTACAATTTATTATTTCCCCATGTTTTTTTATCTGTCTGTATATTGCTTCTCTTTTATATATAACTAACTGAACTGCACAGTTTATGCAAAAGTGAATATTACAAACTAACAAACTCTAATTTACCTGGAAACGCAATCACAGTGCACAGTATGACAATCCCAGCTGGTAGAATACAGAGGGGTAAATATGCACTCGTCCACACACTTCCAAGCTTGGCCCTATAATGTTTGACATTATAATAGATGCCTTTTGTACTTGTTGTTCACCAAGAAGTATTGGAGGTGGAGCCAGCCTTGTTCCATCTCACAAGCCCAGTGCAAATTCTGGGATCTGCCTTTCTTCTAGCCTTGACAAATAAATAAATAAATAAATAAATAAATAAATAAATAAATAAATAAATAAATAAATAAATAAATAGAAAAAATAAATAAATAAATAAATAAATAAATAAATAAATACATTAATATTACCAGTAATAGAAACCTGAAGAACTCACTTAAACTTCCAAAAAGAGATTTGGGACACTAACTGATCACACAAAATGGATTACTTGGCAGGTCTGTCCTCCATATGAGTAGCAATTTAATTATTTCTACTTGCAGTGAGATCTTGTAGTGATTTTTTATTTTGTTTAAAACATCATCTTTAACATAACCCACCTGATACAAAACTCCAGGAAAGTAGGAAGTCACTGCAGCCTTCTGCTTGGGAAATGACTGTTTGAAAAACTCTAAAATCTGTCGAGCAAAATAATGACTAGTCAAGTGGATTTCATGGGGTACATTGGTATTCAACAAACTATGTGGGGTACTTGCAAAGAACTCAACAGAGATTTAAGAACCCCCATAGGTTACCACCCTTTCAGCATGCATTAACAATCTATCAGAGACCATTACAGCCCTCAGCAAACAGGCCTACCAACTCTGAAAGTGACTTAGTCCACAACTCAACTCCTCCGGGGCGGGCGGTATCAGATTTTTGACTCTAATACAGACCAAATATCAAAACCTCAGACCTTTTTCCAGACCAAAAGTTAACATTGTACCTTTTTCAGACTAAAATGTTGAAAATGATACCCTTTAAGGCAGCACATACCTATTATGGCTCATGTATTGCAGTCCCCCCCCCCCCCCCCCCCTCGGTCAAACCCCTCTTTGGGCCATGCCCAACTCTGCCTGGCTCACTCTGCTCTGCATGCTGACTATGCAAATTTTGGGTGTACTGTAGTTTGAAATTTAGACTTACCTTCCTTGCATCAGTTCCTTTCTTTACTTCAGCCATCATCTGAAGGGCAAGGCCAACACAGCTTTCATCTGTTTAAATGGAAATTCTTTTTGGGAACTTGTCCCATATTTATTCATTTTATTAATATAATTCATTCAATGTATTTAATTTATTCAATTTATTGATTTAATTCATTCAATGTATTTAATTTATTCAATTTATTGATTAATTCATTTAATAAATTCATTTATTCATTATATGAATAAATGAATAATTAAATAATGCATACATGAATAAATCATTTCTGAATAAATTAATTCTGAATAAATCAATTCTGACTGGCCCCATGGAATTATGGGTGTATGGTAATTTGAATTTGGACTTGAATAAATCAATATTCATTCACTTATACATTATTTAATCATGCATTTATTCTATTGTTCATTTCATTATTCATTTTTTCTTTATTCCTTTTTTTCTTTATTCATTTTATTGTATTCATTTTTAAGGCGCCATGGTTAGGGTCAAGTAGTGTTAGGGTCAGGGTTATGGTTAGTTAGGGTTACGGTTATGGGTTATGGGTTATGGGTTAGGAATGGGGCATCCTGTCGGGGGAGGGGGCCTGGGATGGTGGAAGTACACCAAGGGAGGTGACGGTTGCACAACCACGTTCACGGTCATCCCAGGCCCCCTCTCCCACCCCTCCCCTCAAATCCCATCCCCCCCAAATCCCCTGTACAACCCAGTCCCTATCCACCTACCCTCCGACCAACAGCCAACTCCACTGAAGGAGAAAGAATGCAGATGAATATCAGCGAGGGGATAAACAGGAAGAGAGTCAAAACAGGGCCCTGAGGCGGCCGTGGGTGCATTGCCTCCCCTCTGATCAGTTGTAGGAGTTAGGTGAGAGAGTTAAGACTAGAATGGGGAGAATTCGCCCAAGCAGTGGTACCCATAACAACCCTCTAGATGAGTTAAATGGGTGGATTTTTCCGTTATCCGCGGCTGTCAGAGGCTGGGATATAGTGAGTCACGGTTTCCTTTGCGTGTCATGCACCCTACGCTCCAGACGTTGTGAACACCCGCGACTGGCGACAATTTTAAACTACTGACAGAGGGTGCATCTCCGTCGTTAAGATTGTCTGTAGCCGGCCCAGCCTCAAGTCGCCTGCCCATTCTTCTCATTTCGAGGATTGAAATGCATGCCACTGCTTTGGCCAATTCTCCCCATTCTAGTCCTAACTCTCTCACCTAACTCCTACAACTCACCAGAGGGAAAACAATGTGCCCACGCTCTCCTCAGAGTCCTGTTTCAAATCTCTTCCTGCCTACCCCTTCGCTAACATTCACTTGCACCCTTCCTCCTTCAGCAGAGTTGAATGATGGTCATCATCAGGTTGGTGAGAAGGCACACAATGATCATACAGGGGACGAGGGACTTGAGGGGACATAGAAAATGGAGAATATTGGATGATACAGGAAGTCAGCCCAGAAGAATCTGTCCACAACAGTCTGCAGGAAGTCAGCCTGGAACAGTCTGGATCAGTTGGAGGAGAACATCTGACTATAGTTGGGAAAAGAAGGAATCATAGGGTTAGAAAACAGTATAGAATACTAACATGTAGTAATGGATGAAAATTGGGCAAAGGTACTTTATGATAAGAATAATGTAATAAGGGAGTTTAATATACATATTTTACTGTCTATGATAAAGCACAAAAACATTGACAGTGAAAAGTGAAAATGCTGATAAGGTGACTTCAACTCAGGGGAGATAGATACCTTTTTATACACATCATGTTATACTTAGAAACTACACATAAACAAGTTTACAGGGCCAAATAGTTCCAGTACCAAAAAATTAATCGGAAAACAGTTTCAATCACCAAAACAAAAACAAAAAAAAAAAAGAAGAGAGCAACTGAAGTGAAAATATGCAATGTGACTGGTAGAAGAAAAAAATGCAATGTGACTGGTAGAACAACAAAACAAGAAAACCGATAAAACTATATGCATTTAGAGAGAGATGTAGAAGATTAAGAATATGAAGGGAAAAAAACATAGGGATGCAATCTAATGCTTCGAAGCGACCACTGAAACCACAGGGTGCAGAGGAGTTCGCTTGCTTACTGTTATGTAAAACCCTATATATTGACCTACATGAATGACAAGATGAAAGACGATTTCATCTGGGGTGCGCAAAGGCATAATACTGACATGACACATACGAGACAAAAGCTCAAACATGTAACTAATTTGATGTTGACTGTAGCATACTGGTGACGGATGTAACGCAAATCTGGCACAATGACAATAGCACGGTAAAATACTCTTTCATCGGAGCTAGCTTACAAGCTGAGAACATGCTCTACAGAAGGAAAAATTATCAGAGCAACATGTTTCTGGCCCCTTCGAGGTGACTTCAGGTGCCACTACAACAAGTAGGGCAGCTCTGGCAGTTTGGGCAACAAGTTCGGGCTAAAACTTGGATACTTTGTCAAGAAGGAAAAGCAAGTTCTTTTGGTGGAGAGTGAACAATCACCGATGACTGCTGCTCAGTCAAATTTTGCTCATCGTGGTGGATACAATTTTTGCAGTCTATGTATGCTGGCTCCGTTCTTTATTTTGAAAACATCAAAGACAGTGATTAGGCCTAACTGTGCTGCTTTGCTAAAGAGTTTTAGAACTTTCTACGAGACAGCATATTAGGGGTGGCGAATGGTAAAATCCGAGACTCGCCGAGACGCCAATCCCGTGTTTCAAAATCCGAGCCCGAGACTCCAACGATTCTGACCGCGAGGAAAAAAATCGGAGACTCCGAGACCGAAATGAACACACAAAAAACAAGATTTCGAGACTCATCAAAAAGGCTTCCGAGATTCCGAGACCCGATCAAAAGTTTGCGAAACCCACGATTTTTGACGTACCATTCGCCGCCCCTCATATTGGCGAGTTTTAAATAATATGATTTCAAAAGTTTGCTCAGCTCGCAATGAAGAAATGTGGTCAAATTTAGACTGTGTGTTCCTTCAAAGTACAAACTGTTGTACATGCTAACTAGTCTTTAAAGAAATAAACCGAGCTAGCTGTTTTCCTACAAGGCTGTTTACTCTTCAAAAGAAAAAGGATTTATAAGTTAATTGATTTTCAGGCAAAGTACATTTTCAACTGCTCGAGACACGGTCACTGAATATGAAAAGCTCAAAAGACGCAGAAGTAACAAGAGCGTAAAAGGGAAAAACGAGTGAAGGCCAAACAAACACGAGGGTGTGATACAGAAGGTGACAAATGCGATGTGCATATAAAATGAAACAGGAAGGAAACTTGAGCTCGCACATGGTCTGAGAAGGCGAGATGAAAGAGATTAAAGTAACGGAGAGAACCGACAAACTACAACGACAGAACCCCAAATTAAATTACCTGTATTAAAAAGGGAGTTCGTTTGGGCGTGGAGCCGGACGCTTTGGGCCGCTTTGAAGGCGGTTCAAGCTGTAATGTTCTTCAGTTGCGAGCAAGGTGGATGCCCCAGCCGAGGGGAGTCCGGAGAGCAGAGGCGATTGAGAATCTGGAGGTTTCTTTTCTGCTGGAAATCATTCCGAACTAAGATTGCCTCCGTTGTATATTCCGTGGACGCGCGGAGAGCCTTCCAACTCGACCACCACGAGGCTGATTAACCCAACCTCGTTCCCAGGCTCTTTCAGGCTGTGATTACCCATGATGCCGGTCGGCTTCCAGAGCCGGCGGTAGCTCAGCGGTTTCTCAGCTGGGACTTTCAGTGGCCCGTACATGGCGTGTCAACCAAATCATGTGAACAAAATGGCGAACGAGTTGCTGTGTCGTGCAATTTCTTCTCTGCGGCTTTGTCCGACAAATAATTCTGGTAAGTGCAAAGAGAACATTCAGTTAGAGCATACTGGGAAACCACTTACTGCAGACGACATTTAGAAGTCTTTGTTGCCGCCTATGCTCTCAAACCCTGACCCTATTTGGACCGGTATGGCAATGGCAGCGCAACTATATTGATGACAGCGAAGAACGAGGCAACAGTATTTTGTGCAAAAAAAAATTACACAGGTGGAAATGAAAGAGTTGACAGATTATATGTGTCTGCATTCTGAAGTCAACAAAATATTTTTTTTTTACTTTAATTTGTAGGTTTGCTTGTCAACACCATGAAGTGGCAGCAGTCTTGTGAATTCCACACATCTGGTTTGTAGTGTTTTCATTCAAACTGTAATTTCTAAAACTAGATTCCTGCATCTGCATGATATGATTGAACCCTTTCACTGCAAGACTGATATCTTTGGTCTCTTACCAGAAATTTGGATTTTCATAGCTTATGATGAAAGTTGATTGAACTACATATTCTTTCCTATATAGCCTATCAGTATCATAAGGAGTACCCCCTCCCCACTTAAACACACATAACAACAACAACAACAGCGAATAACAACACACTTTATTTTTCACACTTCGTTCAGATATATTTTACAAAAGAATAAGAATGAACTAAAGCAAATGTGCACACACATACCTGTCCTGCGTCTCCCCAAACCTGAGCAGGCCAACTTTCTCACAGGTCTTCATTTGATGTTTTGTTTGTTAACTGTCTGTTTTTTCCTGTGATCTTAGCTGGTGTCTTAGGGGGAAGAAAAAAGAGCTTTTGGAGGCAGCACAAGAGACATCCTGCACACACCAGGGTATGCACAGTACCCAAATATGCTTTACAAATCAGCTGTCTACAAAATACTGTACTTTAGTTATCCCAGATAGTTGTGACTTATTCTAAGATGAAACAGATCAGTGATGTAAGCAAATATGCAATCTACCTTGCAAGTGCTGTATGTGTATTTTATATTTGAGAATTGCCAATTCTAAAACTACAACACTGTACAATATCTTAATTTTCTGAAGGAAATCCAGTTGTTATTCTCTTCAGTGGACCAAATTTGTCCAAAGTATCCAAATTTGTTACGGAGAAGAACTGAACATAGAGTGCATGCTTACCATCACCATACAGTATATTTTGTTATTTCAAGTGTGTCTGCTGATTTAAAATAGGGTATTTGACTCTTTCTTTCATACATTACTGAAGTTGCGGCCAGATAAACCTGAGAGAACCAAGGCAAGAAAAGCATTTGGAGGTCACGAGAAAATCAAGGCAATGAGAATAAACAAGGGACTGTATGAGTGGAGTTCTAAAGGTAGGTACAGCATAGTCTCTAATGAATAGTCTCTGCACAATAATCCTCAAAACTTTGTAAGATTTGAGGATTTACCTGGAGTGTTGAACCAGTGCTGATTTTCTTCTGTAAAATAAATCACTTTGTAAATTGTATTTGTCCTATCTGTGCAGACATTATTTACATTTACTAATTTTTATTGTGACTGCCTTCCTATAGCAGCATATGGTACAGTTTGATTATTTTCTCTGCCACAAAGTAGAGTGATGAAATAAGGGGGTAATGTAGATTTTTTTAAAGAAATGAAGTAGTACAATACAGTCATAAAACCCCACTAAAATATCTCAAACTCTCATTTAGGGAAATGATAAATAGTATGAGATAGCAGGAGATTGAGAAAGCAGGGTTAGTACCAAAAGAAATTTCTACTTAAGTTCATTTCCAAGGGAAATCAGATTGTGTTTGAGATAGCAGGGAGTTCCAGATAACGGAGTTTGAGATAGCAGGGTTCTAGTGTAGATTATTTCTTCTGTTACAGAGTGGACTACTTTGATAATGGGCAATCTTGATAAACATGTATTTTCCAGGGGTTCTACAGTATAGACTTACTGCATGGTTTAGTAATTTGCTCTCATTATTGCTTTTAACTGCAGATATCAAACTAGAAACACCCATTTTACAAGTGATTGAAAACACTGCCAACAAGGACTTCACCAGGCAGGGGATTATGGTGAAGGGCACTGTGGTACAGATAGATGCAAAGCCCTTCAACACTTGGTAAGGGTTGCTGATCTGCTACATGTTTGGTGTACTTAGCTCAGCTTTACTATGAACTGACAATATGCGAAAGATATCATGTCATTGTCCTCTTGTCTCTCTTTAATAATTCCCCACTTCTCTCCTATTGTTTCTCTTCCTGATCTTTTCTTCTTTTTTTTCCTAATGTTGCCCTCCTTATCTCTCTTTTAATGACTCCACTTCTCTCCTATTGTTTCTCTTCCTGATCTTTTCTTCTTCTTTCTTTTCCTAATAATGCCCTCCTTGTCTCTCTTTTAATGACTCCACTTCTCTCCTATTGTTTCTCTTCCTGATCTTTTCTTCTTCTTTTTTTCCTAATAATGCCCTCCTTGTTTCTCTTTTAATGACTCCACTTCTCTCCTATTGTTTGTCTTCCTGATCTTTTCTTCTTCTTTTTTTCCTAATAATGCCCTCCTTGTTTCTCTTTTAATGACTCTACTTCTCTCCTATTGTTTCTCTTCCTGATCTTTTCTTCTTTTTTTCCCCTACTATTGCCCTCCTTGTCTCTCTTTTAATGACTCCACTTCTCTCCTATTGTTTCTCTTCCTGATCTTTTCTTCTTCTTTTTTTTCCCTAATATTGCCCTCCTTGTCTCTCCTTTAATGACTCCACTTCTCTCTGGAACTCTCCGTTGTTCTCTTTGTGACTGAACACTCATTCTATGCTGTCTTGTGCTACTGCTTCATCTTCAACATAGGCTGGAGACAAATCAGGGACAACTACAAGACAGTGAAATACAGGCATGTATTTTTGAACTCACTGCCCAACTGTTGCATTGTTTACTGACCTACCATTAACCCTTTCACTCCCGAGCTCAAAATACAAATTCTACCAACTGTAAAATAAGAAAATGTATGAGTGATGAAATGAGAATTGACATTTAAATCAGCTGTCATTTGTGCAAGGTATCAAATGCCAAATTCTCCATAGTGTATGATACATCCCTGGTGGAAGACTGAAAAGAGAAAATTGAAGTTGATCACTCTTGGGAGTGAAAGGATTAACTACAGAGTTGGAGACAGATTTGACAAGAGACATGCAGCTTTGAACTTATAGTATGCAGAATGCAGAGACATGGAATCTATTGTGAATATGAATAAACAGTAGGTAGATATCATATAGGTATGAAAATTCAAATGAGACAACTTAAGATGATTTTCCTGTTTATTAATCTGCAGATAGAGCAGAACTTACAGAAGCAGTTGACTACAGGAGCACTTTATGGTAAGTTCATTTTATCACTTTCTACGATCTCTGACTAAATATGAATTACCTCACTGCATGAAAGTTTTTGCGACCAGGAAAAAATTGCAAAAATTAACATTTAGAATTAAATTGAAATTAATCCTTTCACTCCCAAGCTCAAAACACAGATTCTCCTAACCTCTTAAGAAGGAACTGTATGGGTGATGTAGTGAGAATTGATAGTTTAATCAGCTTTTATCTGAACAAGATATCAAATGCCAGGTTCTCCTTTCTGTATGATATATTTTTGGTGAGAAACTGAAGGAGAAAATTGAAGTTGATTGCTCTTGGGAGTGAAAGGCTTAAAGTGACCTACAGTACTATAGAATGTAAATTTTTTCAAATCACAAAATTGACATGTCAGGAAATTTCATGTAAGAACAATGTAGCAGCTCTAGTTCTTTGTTAGATTAGCAGGATAATGGCACTGTGCTTGCACACGTTCTTGTGTTGTATAATGAAGTGGTAAATTCTCCCTACGTCACATGTATATCGGTTGCAGGGCTGAAGGAGAAAACTAAAGTTGATCACTCAGAGTGAAAGGATTATGTAGCATGATTGAAATTTATATTTATTTTAATTGGTTTTCTGTAACAACAAATTTATTTTCCTTGCAGCCAAGATAACAAGTCGACCAGGTCAGGTGGGAGCGTGTAACGGTTACATCCTAGAGGGCAAAGAACTGGAAAAGTTGGTCTGTAGACCGGAATTCACGGTGACCAGCACGACAAACACACTATAGAGAGCTTCTCCTAGAGTGTTAAGGCTTCAAGTATATCATGTGAGAATTCGTTGTTTTAAAAAGTATATATAAAAATGAATTGTTTCAGTTCAGTTGTTGCCACCATTCACCTAATCAGCTCCGCTCTTGTATAGCGAGAAAAACACCGTTATATTTGTTTGCTTTTCATCCAATTACATTTTGGTAGAATTTTTGCAATGAGCTATTCCTTTACTATGTCACGGGTCAACACTTTAACCTTTTCGTTTGATCAGAAGCAACTTCTTCTTTGAATACACAGTCAGCTATATGTAATTCAGTAAGGGGTAAATGACAGGTGAACTCTTGCTTGGGTTCAACCTAGTCAGACAGCATCGCCCAGAATGCAGCAAGTTCGAATGTGATACAGTCAGAATAAGAGAAGAAAGGGCCCAAATTGACCAAATAGCATTGACAAAACTCCCGGGGGATACTTCCATATATGGAGTACTCCCCCCCCCCCCCCCCCCCCCCGGGACAAAACTCGTCAGTCCTTTTCTCGTATGGAACCGATTTTAAGAATGATTTTTTAGAAGGTTTAATTTATTTCTATTAATACACGCACGGAAATGGCAGAAGAACCTTTTCTTGAACAGAATCCACAAAATGGTGAAAGTAAACCAATATCGTTTTCAGTTTCAAAATCTTGGGTTGAAGTTGCGTTCAAAAATGGCGCAGTGGGCCTATCAATTCTCCTAACGCTACTCTGGAATTTTGCTCACAGCAGGCCGGGAGAATTTAGAGTTTCAACACCACTCTTCATCATGTTTGTGATCACTCTCTGATGTGATTTTGAGCGTATAATGCATTTCGTGTTTGGTTTGGGGACTTTCTTTTCCACTCTGCGTCACTTTAGTGTCCGCGCTTCTGATATTTTCAGGTTGTGTCTGTGTTATTAAGTCGAGTGCAGACCTTTGTCGGTCCTGAATTGATGAAACTAAAGAACGGCGTACCTTTTGACTCAGACCTGCGCAGATTACAGGATTCAACGCATGAATAGCTGTTGACAGAATTGTACAGAAAGAGTTCAATTCAAAGCTCTGCAGACCGCTGGCCCACCACACAACATTGGCTGTTATCGCGGGCAAGCATGAAATAAGGAGTGAACAGACTGTAACCACGCATGCGTGAGAGACACGCCTCATCCTTTTTTGCACCCCTATTTTTCTCGAAACTCCTGCCGCCACGAAGTTTTCAGAAGTTCGCTTCAGGAGATTCTGCATCTGGCGAAATGACACGACCACCACGACGATTGCGATGAATACGATCAGCTTTGCAACGAAATCCCCTGGCTCCAAGACGCGGGAGACGCCGCCATTTTGAAACTTCCAAGGAGCACGGTTGTTTGCCGTGAAATAAGTGAGGACCGCCTCGCCTGTTGCGAGGAGCCACGCCCCAGCGAGCGCGGCTTTGATTCCGCGCGCGGAATCGAACTTTTGTCTCCCTGCAAATGGCCTCCTTACCAGTTCCTCGCGATCGATGCTGAGCAAGATGATACAACAGCAATCCATCGAAAGAAGGAAATTTTTAAAGGAATACAGCACCGCGCTGTAGGCTTTAGCGTGGTCGGAGAGAAAGTTTAACGCTAACTGGATGAACTCCATTGGCATCAAAGCAACACATCCCAGCAAATCTGTGACTGCTAGGTTGAGCAAGATTAAAGTTGTTTTCTTGAACAGGACATTCTTTCTGTGTAGTCTTTGGCAGATTGTAACGTTTGCCAGAACTCCAAAGACGAAAAGAAACAATAGGAGCGTTCCATTGGTTATTCTGGACGCCAGACATAACTCGATCTGTCCCGCTCCTGGGTTTCCAGAATCCATCCTTTCAGAAGATGACTCCTGAATAAAGAAGTAAATTACGAACTTAAACCTGCTAGTGCAACTACGCAACTACTGCGTAATTATACCACAATGAACTAAGTACTAACACTTGCTCTGCCAAAGAGCTAACGCTCAAGCTTTCCCACGTCGACTTTTAGTGACTTATCGTACGTTTTACCACGCCGACGCGGTCTAAATTTTGTTCTCCACAAGTTCATTTTTCTGCTACTGAATGTGCTGTATACCGCCGCTGCTCCTGAGGTCCTAGTGCTGCTTCTTTATATAATCAATGTTGCTACTATGAATGAATTAACTACAGCGCATTGTCCTAACAACAGCGATGTCCAGCACTAGGCGGTTTAAAACACGCGAAGAAATGATAAAATCCCAAACAGGAAAATATGTGAATGTGGCCAACACTGATGTCGGTTTGAACGATCGAGATTGGTGGTCAGTCATACCTTGCAGAAGAACAAGCGGTCAGAAACTGTATCGCTTATAGACTACGGGCTATATCACCGAGTCCGGCAATCGTAAGCGTTTACATGAAAAAATACTTTCTTCACTTGACCCGGGCTAGCACCCAACCCGGGCTTGTGTTATCGTCACTGATTTGGCTGTACTATTATTAAAAAAGTGATAATTATATAACTTATTGCTAATGTAATGTACATTGTTTTGCGTTAATTATACGACCGGTAATCAATACAAAAATATGTTTTACTATTGCTGTTGTTGTTGTTCATACCATTTGAAATACAAGATTGCTTTTCCTTCTTTAAAAAAGCGTTCTGAGCCAACTATGCGAATGTGTTTCTCGTGGCCGGATCACTTAAACACACATTTCCGTGTGGCAGGAAATTTTCGCGGGAGTTTAATTTCGCGGATTGCTGATTTTTTGTGTTTAGCAATCGCAGGAAAATTCGCGAAAATAAACTCCCGCCAAAATTTCATGCCACACGGTAACTCAGCTGCATGTGGATTTTTGTTTTGTTTTGTTTTGTTTCTTTACAATAGCGGTACAAGAAATGAAATTCTCGCAACTGTCATTTGATATATTCCCAATTTCTACGAAGGTAAAACAAAAATTCGCGGGTCTTACCTGAAAATTACGACAAATCGAAGGTCAACTGTTCATGAGCCGAACTTAATGCAAATGATCTCTAACAGTGGTTTTTGCTCATTTACATCCAATTCGGTTCATAAGAAGCTCGGCGTTTGACGTGGGCCCGAGTTAATTAGTACTGTTCATTTCGGCAAACTGGTATAACAAAGGAGCTCTTGCAACGAAACCGTTTTTGGCAAAAACTTACCAATGGAAGATGTTGAAAATAGAAACCTGGACAGGTATTTGCTGAGAAATATAATGCTTGGTTGATTTTAGAACAGTTAGCAACACTCCCGTGTGTGTGTGTGTGGGGGGGGGGGGGGGGGGGGGGACCATATAAAAAAGGACGGGGGGTCAAAATCACGGGTTTTGGTAGCTCTTAGGGTGCTCAACATCAAACGCTGACATTTTTATGTGACCTGGTACCGTTTTAATGTGTGCGGGTCTTTATATCAATTAAAGGCATCGAAACTTTAAATTCTTGGTATACCTTTATTGATACCTTTTAGAAGTCAAAATAAGCTCGAGTCACGCCCATTTGAGTACCTCTTAGGGGTCAAAACGAACATTCCCGACGAGCACGCTGTTCTTCAGTGTGGGAGTCCGGGGCAACACTACTGGAGTCTCCATTACCATTACTCTATGTAACTCGGTCTAACTCGAGGTAACGTTTCACGTTCAAGCCCCGTTTTCCTTGTTGGAGTATATTGGCCACGATTTTCATATAGATGAACGTAACAACAATGCATTTGTCCGGTGATTTCAAAAGGGCCGCATCCGTTTGTTTTCTATGAACATTGATTAAACTTTACACGTTGGCCGAGAAAGTGAAGATGTAACGAACCAGAAAAACAAACAACTCTGCGCATGACCCTAAACAGCAGCCGCTTCCACTTGTGATCGGTTACTGAACAAGGCCCACGTTTAAGGCGCGATTTCTGCTGTGACATAATGAAATAATTACACAAACCTAAAGCCAAAAAAGAAAGATTGTCTTTTCAAGTTTTCTGATAGCGACAATTCGATTTTAAAAGAAAATACTTAGAATACATATAAAGTGTCGTGTACCCACCAAATGCCCATAATTTGTTAATGAAATGTGTGATACTGCCCAGTGTCCCAAGACTTTTGTCAGAGATTGAAGGTGGGCGTTTATGAAGGTTCCGAGTAGACTGGCCCGCGTAGCGGAAGGGGAGTTCTCCCCATTCCCCCTTCTTCGCGTTCGCGCTCGGACCAGACCCCCCTTCCCCGGGAGAGCCGCGCTACACTAGCCTACGGATACATGCAGCCGCTTCCCGTCGGAGCACTTCCGTTTCCGGTTGGGCTACGCAGGCTACGAGTAGACTGTAGATTTATAAATAACAACTGCAACTTGACCTCACGATGAAGCATCTAGCAGTTTACTTAATAGCTAAACAATGATCACAAGTGTACATTTGTATAGTTCTGCTTATCTTATTAAAATTTTGCAAGGATATTCGGTTCAGTGATCAACTTCAATTTTCTCCTTCAGTCTCTCAACAGAGATATATCATACAGTATGGAGAATATGGTATTTGATAGATTAGTCAGTCGAAAGCTGATTGAGTCACAAACTCTTACTACACCGGTCCTACATTTTCTTGTCAAACGGTTGGGAGAATTTATATAACATGCTCAAGAGTGAAATGGATAAACAGGAGCTATACATATTTAGTTTTTCTCACAAGGGAGCTTTGCGTAAGAGCTGGGGATAATGTCTGTTTTTCGATACCAATAGCAAAGCGCGTAAACTCTCCTCACCTAAAGTAAACACAAACTAGTGTAATCCTTCATGAGAAACTGGTGTTCGATCACCTTAACTATAGTTCCGAGCAGACCTGGAGGTTTATTAGATTACAGAGACCAGGTCGACCGAATCTGTAGCTGTCCAGAACAGCTGTTTTAACCTACGTTCAGGCCAGACGCGAGAAAATGCTGAGCCAGGAAGAAACGTACATAGGCGCCCACACTTGGCACGAGTGACGCGTGTGTGATCGACTCTTGTACCTTTCGTCGTGTGTAAAACGTTTCGCTCGCGTTCGGTGTGAACAGCAGCTTTTACTCGCAGTGTCGTTTTATCATACTCCTCAAGTCATCAAAAAGGTCTGAGGTGAATCTCCTGAAGTAACACGATCTTGCTGTCGCTATGGTGAGGAGGTTGAATTCTTCCAATTCATGTTCCTTTCCGATGCCCACCACTTTAACGATCACTCCGTGATCTTTGATTGGTTGCATGACCTCCTCCAGTTGACTGTAGTCGTCGGTTATGCCATCACTAAAGACGACCAAAACCTAAAGAGAAAATCAAGAGTGTAAGACACCGTGCAACACAGCACTGCACAAGCGCAACAAAGCACAAAAAAGCGCAGCGCTACACAGCAGAGCACACTACACAGCACAGCGCAACACAGCACAACACAGCGCAACACAGCACAAACGAGTGCAGCATTGCACAGCAGAGCACACTACACAGCACAGCGCAACACAGCACAACACAACACAGCGCAACACAGCACAAAAGAGCGCAGCATTGCACAGCAGAGCACAGCACAACACAGCAGCACAGCACAACGCAACACAGGACACCAAAGCACAGCGCAACACAGCACAGCACAGCACAGCAACGCACGGCACATCGCAGCAAGGGCGTGCACGTCGCAACACACTAGCTCATGCAGCACAGCGCAACACAGGAAAGCACAGCACAGCACAACACAACACAGCACAGCACAACGCAGGACAGCGCAACACAGGAAAGCACAACACAACACAAAAACACACGGCACAGCAAAGGACGTGCACGTCGCAACACACTAGTTCATGCAGCACAGCGCAACACAGCACAAAGCAGCATAGTCAAAACAGTACGTAACAGCAGAGCACAGTAAAGCAAAATGCAAGCCCAGTACAGTACTTATACGAAACTGACCTTATTAGCGTCTGCGCGAGAACCTTGGGCAGCGGTGAAGACTTCACCGACCATGCGCAAGGCCTGCACAATGTTGCCCTGGGAGGAATGGGCCTTCACTCGACGCAGTCTCTTTACTACATTCCCGCGGTTTACCTGTAAATCTTCCAGGTCATCAAACCTTAGCAGGATTTCAGGTTTTTCAGCAATTACTGCCAGCGCCACGTGCGTTTTGTCTGCGTCGATGGGGACGCGCTTGACGGTTCTGCGAATCATTTTCTTCAACACCTTAACGCTTTTTCCCAACGTGCTATTTTCCTGTGTATCGAACAAGATTCCAAGGTCCACGGCTTTAAAACCTGCGCATCGAGATAGGAAAGAGGGCGGGTGAACCATGCAGGACTGGACAGATAAAGCATGGGAAAGGACGCCGGGGTGCAGATCCATGCTTTACTAAATAGCATAACACAGTATGTTCAGCACAGCACAGCACAGAATAATAGTATAGCACAACAGAACACAGAATATTTAGCATCAGAAGAGTAAAACAACAGAGCGCAGCCCAGAACAGCACAGAAAAGCCTTAAAACACAGAATAACACCAACCCTAGACAGGCGATGTGTCGCCGTCAAGACTTGTAACACCCCCTCCCTGTCTCTGTCCATAATCCAGTCTTATAGAATCGCCTTTAAAGATGGACAACTAAAGCTTCTATGTGGGCCTTTCTATGTATTAGAAGGTGACTAAAATCTTTCTCTCTTTCTCTCTCCCTCTCTTGCTGTCTCAATCTGCATCGCAGTTTCTACATGTATGTCCGTCTCTCTAGGTTTGAAATGCACCTAACAAACAAACAAACAAACAAAAAAATATGTGCTATCTTACATTTCAGTTTTTTCCGGTCAACTGGCTGCCGACACTTTAACACGCACCCTGCGTGGCAACACTTGAGTATCCCGGGACAATGGGCATCATCCATACATTGTGGTTCATGGTACTCTTCGCAATCCTGCGGCTTTTCGTAAGGACAAATCCAGCGGTTTCGCCCACGCTTTCCTGATGAAATCAATGAAAATTTGAGTGAGACTCAGCTGCTGGTAAACACTACTATTGAAGTGTACTCATTGGAGCTTAATTTGAGTGGCCACGGCTCTAGGTTTCAATTAGCAGTTCAGAAATTGGAAGTGGACACTATTACTATTCATCGAGAGTCTTTGTATTTTGAGTGGCCACATCCACAAAGAGGAATTGTTATAGTATCTTAAGTCAAATTCGCATTGAGGTAGAAAATGCAAAAAATAAACACGAACTCATCGTGAACACTACTTTTAGAATGTAGTATACTGATTGAGAGTTTTTATTTAAGACTGGTCATCAAATGAAGGTTTTATTTGACACAACTTGGAGGTGAGCCAAGCAAAATGGGGTCAAACCCCACAGGCTCTGTCTGTGAACAAAACAACAAAGGACTAACTAAATGCGATTTTTCATGCGACGCGCGTTTTAGGTTTCTGCGTGCCTTGCATTAGGCAGTGTTTTGCAAGAGATTATAAAATCCATTAGAGTCATAAAGTATCTTCTTACCAGTGACCTGTCAAAGTTGCCGATAGACTATAAATTTTAACCTTCGTTAGTACCCCGTCTACTCAACACCCTTGCAACCGCGTCCTTCTCCCTTCCTCCCCTTCCCCTCTTCACTCGTGTTCTGAGAAGGGTGGGATTGGTAGTAAGTTCGGTACAAAACACAAACGCAACTGTCAACACGGACACAGAAAGTCACACAAGGCAAAACGCCGAAAGAAACTGAGAAACACCGGAAATCCAGATAATTGCTTTTCTCTCTCTCTCTCTCTCTCTCTTCAGACTTGAGTTTTAACATTCAACGCAAATGCAAGGGAATCGATATGATAGTTGATTGTCAGTCCGAGGCGATGACAACAGTACTTTAACATTCATTGGCAGACTGGCATCTGAGTATAGTTGGAACCCGGGTGGGGGGTACTCAATAGGAATTTGGGTAGGGGTGTTCCGCTGACTCTATAAAACCCTGACCCTATTCAAGACACAAAAATGGAAATTTTGCTACCCTGTCTAAGAAAAAGTGCTCTAATTTGATACCCTGTTCGAGACTAAGTTTAGATAAGTTAGCCTGCGTTGCACGCGTTTCCACTGGAACATATGAAGAAATCACGCGAAAATGACGAGAGCAAAAATGTGGTTGAGGGGGGAAGAGGAGAAAATCTTCGGAAAATAACCCTGTTTAAGACACGAAAATGTAAAATTTGATACCCTGTTTAAGACAGAAGACCTTGAAAATGATACCCTATTGGGCGGAACATCCCTATATAGGAAATATATGGGAGTACCCCCCCCCCCCCCCCCGGGGGTTGGAAGGACTTTCTTTCAAACGTTCCACGTTTTATATTCATAGCAAAAATTACTCGAGTTACTCTACCGAAGTCGGAAACACACCAAGAGTCTCTTTTTGTCGACAGATGACGCCGCTAACCCGTTAGCACAACTGTGATAGACTTTTGCAGTATTACGCGTGAATCGCACTCATACACTTCCCAATCGTTTACAGAAGAACAATGAATTTGTGTTATTCCACACTTAAAAAGTCTGTGTTCCCTCGATACCTCCTCTAAGCGCTTACACTGTTGAGGTGGAAAGACCTGCTGCCAGAAAAGAACATCTTTTTTATATGTTTTCCCTATTTGCCAGAGCAACTGGATTTCACATCACTAAGCTGAAGTAACGTCTAATGTTACATGCGCGTGGCGCACTGTTAAAGCGGATTATCAGTAGCGCTTTTGTTTTCACCCCTTACCTTTCTCCAAAGCGAACTGCATCAAATAGTAGACTTCTATGTTGCCTAACTACTCTTAATCGATCTTTCTAAAGAGTCTCTGGTTCGCCTTCCCTGTTGTTATTTTCAACGTATACTTGCTTCCCGCTGGTGTTCAGGTATCAATTTAGCAACGCGCACGTGGCAAATTGCGCGGTTTTATGAAGGAAGGCAAGGTTAATTGAAGAAGACTCGATTGTAGAAGGGCTTCACACGAAATTATCCCGCCTTTATGCCTAATACAGCCCAGCTCTGCGTAAAGTTTGCAAATTAAACGGCTTAATTGATGCCTGGTCCTGTGGTGATGTAGTATTATTAACTAACCCTTTTTGGCGGACTTCCAAATTCTAGTTCTTTCTCGAGATTGAGAGAACGAGTGTCCCAGAAGCTTAAAAAGAGGTGTACAACGGACTGGGCACGCTTTATGTAGCGCGCGCTGCTGGTACTTCGGCTCCACCCCGTTATTTATTATGGGCGCAGAAATGGATGGCGAGAAACCGTAATCGAAGAGATTATGGACGAAAGGGAAGGAACCGCGACTCAAAACTGAATAACTACACGTTATAGGGTTTAAAGTAGCTGGCTGACCGCAGAATGTAGCGAGGCAGTGCAAAACGTGGAGTTTGGGATGAGACGAGTGTTGTGCGGGGGCGGACTTCATTTAGACTCATTCACTAAAATCTCGTTCGTTCCGTTGGAAGTGTAAACTCACACTTAGCATTGATGGTGTGCCGTTCACGGTTCACAACACTCGAATTTAGTGGCAGCTACGTAGCACGGAGACTTCGCAGCAAAGCGCACGTTAGGATGGTCAGTAAAAGGGCACGGCCGACGAAAAAACATCAAGAAAAACATTGCTCACCTTCCTCGTAAAATCCACCATAGGAACTCACTGAACAGGGCAAAAGAACCACAAGGAGAATAACGATGGGTCCAATCAGTGACCGCATATTTTCCACGCTAGAAGTTGCGCCAAGTGAGAAACGTTTGAAAAAGATCTCCTTTTTTGTAGTCACCACGCGACTCTTATGTTTGATCCGAGAAACGTGCTTTCAACTTCGCTCCGCAGATACAATTGCGTGTGAATCGTAGTTGTTGACAGAGGAAACTGATGCGGCAACAGTCCAGGCCCCCGTTGCTCTTCCTCTAGCGATCGACGTTTTTGTGTTTGCTCTGTGGATTATCAAGCAACAGGACGCCACGTGGAGAGTATTGGCCTCGGGCATAACTGACATGAATGCGGTACAGGGACATTAACGGCGTTTAAGTTGCAGTGTTCGAACCCTGAGGACAGAGAAATTTGATGCGATTTCTCCAGCCTCGAGTCGGTCAAGGTGGGGGAGTATTTTATTTGTCGATTAACTAACGATTGATTGGTGGTTGACTGATGGGTTGTTAGAAGGGTGGATGGATTGCTTAATTATTTAGCAAATTTAGCGCGTTTCCGCGACCATTGCCGGATTGAACTCCAGATTTGTTTACACTGAATTTTACGTATACATCTTCAAACAACGAACACTCCCCTGCCGTTTAGAGTCAGTCATTTTGGTGGGGAAAATCGGTGGAGCATATTGTGGAGGGGGTGGGGTGGAGGCGGGGGCGGGGGCTGATAGTATACTCAAAACAATTTTTAACCTGGGGATCAATTTGTTCTCTCTTTTTTTGTGTACAGTTTTCATGAGGTTGATAGGGAGCACGTTCCGCAGACTAATTTTTGGGTCAAGAGAGCCTGAGGGAGAGCCTCGCTATCTTCCCACTGGAATGCCTCAATGATGTTTCACTATGGGCCGATTTTTTAACAAGGTTTGGACCGCGGTTAAGAAAGTCCTGGTCTAAACAAGGTCCAAACAGTAGCCATGCTTATCGGACCACGGCTGTAACGTGGTACTTATCGATCCGATCCATGTTCTAAAAATGTGATTTAGCCTTTGGCAAATCCTGGTTACAGAATCCGTCTGACCTTCAATTTAGCAATAAACCAGGCCTAAGTTAGGCTCTGTATAAAACATCGGCCCTATGTGTTTGTATACTGCCAAGCAAAGAAGCTGCAGGAAAACAATTTCAACCAATCAGAAGCCAAATTTATTTGCAATTTGTTTTGCTTTGAAGAAGAAACCATCAACAGTGCGAGCAAACTCCATCACTATGCAGGAACTCATCGGGTTTTGCTTTTGTCCTTGATTGACGGAGAACGCTTCTAAAATTTGTTTGGACCAATTCGAAAGCGGAGAAAACGCAACTCCAAACCAATCAATGGTTGCTTTGACAGTCATCCAGAAACTGTTCTAATACCCTGACCTCCGTGTTGACCCTAAGCGTGGTGTGGTGTTGATTTCCTCGAGTCTGTTTTTCAAAACTAGTGAACTTCCTATAAAGTTCTCGACACTTTAGCGAAAGCTCAAGTGTGACCATTCAAATGAAAGCTGTTGATGGGGACATCATCAAGGCGCTGTTTGTTATGTAATTCCCTTGATTTCAAAAGTTTTCCTAAAGATTTATCCAATATTCGACCCTTAGTGACAGACTGTCATAGCATCCACGCGGCTTCCTGATCACAGAGGCTTACTATAAATCCCAGTTTAGTGCAGGCGTGAAGTCGAGTGCTTGAACAGTTTTGTGTACTATATCTCATCACTTCCGCTTCATCCAGGTGCAGCACGTTTCAGTCTGACAACCTTGAACTCGAAACGCACGTGCAGTGAAGGAGATAAAGCTACCCTGTGGAGGAGGGGTGGGGGGTTGGAGGTAAGGCTACACGCTGAAAATGTCATGGCAAAGAATTCAATTAATTCGATGTGATATGACACACAGAGAGTTTGAAATGTAGGTCAAACTAACCCTCAGCAGGAAGTTCTCTCTGGGTTTAAGTACATCTGTCCCGTTAATCTCTTGAAATAAGCCAACTTTACTTAACACAAGTTCAGGAATATTTTTCAAGACTGACTCATTCCAATCGGAATTGACTCGACTAGAATACGGAAAGTCAGTACGGAATTAACCGCCGGCTAAAAAAAAAAACAGATCTGGGCATTGAATTCTCAGCATGTGTATTTATTTCGTGCCGATTGCCGAATGAATGAGCAGCAACTGATGAAATAAAACTGAGGTTTTCACTTCATGGCACAGAATTGTTCGACACATGAATTGTTTATTAGATCACTGGCGAGTTGACATAAATTGTGTGTCGACTTTTAAGGAGGCAAATTAAAGAGACTAAGAGAAAATGCGCGAAATTTGAACAGACTTCGGTGTAAACCAGCGACTTTGTTAAAAATATCAGTTCACTCCCGTTACACGTGGACACGACGTCTTTGCGGCTATCGAGTGATGTCAGTGATTTGCTGTGCGTTTCCTTGAGAAGTCAGATTGATCGATGTAAAATGTTGAAAGGAAGAACTTTAGTTTGACCAATGCTCTTCACAAAGATTCTAAACCACTTTAAACAAAATGCGGAATTAATTGAATTTTACGGGTGAATATAAGTTCAAGACTGATTAAACCAATATGCCTCGATCTATAACGGTAAGTAGGTCCGAAACCTACAACTTCTGTCTGCGGGCTTTGGACTAAAGAAACGCGTTGGTCGGATAGGCCCCCAGGACTCTGACTGATAGGCTAACCTTTAGAATTACAAGACCTTCAAAGGAGCCTGATGGTAACTGAGCAAAACCAGTTCATCAAGCCTGAAACTACAGCATAACAAATTAACTTCTTCACTGTACTGTCATTGCATGTTTTTCTGTCCGAAAACAAAAGTTATTCAAAAAAGAACTCTGCTCAAGAATAACGCGGATCCGATACTGCTCTGAGAACGTACTCATGAGTGGTAACACCTTCAGGTTTCACTTGACCGTGATCCAATACTGTTACGAGAACGTCCGTGAGTGGTAACACCTTTAGGTTTGACAGTTCAGGAGTTGAGGCCGGAAACTTTAGTGTTAGAATGCACTTTTTAAGAGCTTTCAATTTGAGTGGTCATTTGACAATCCAGGAGTTGAAACAGAACAGTTGTGCTCTAGAGTAGTGCTCCTTACTTGACAGTTCAGAAGTTTCAGGTGTTCTTTCTTGTTTTTCAAACTGAACACCGGCTGAATTCGCCTTCGGCAGTGAAATGGTTAATGCTGTGCAAGGCAACACTTAAGTTCGGCATGGTCGGACCGCCCACCCTATTTTTCGCGCCAAACTTTGGTGGTCGCCAGGTGGACTGAGTGGCAACACGTGTTGAGAACATCGCAAATCTTTCTGCAATTTGTTTTAAAAGTAATCCTCGCTTCTTTCCATTTCTATGAAAGCACTCTGTGCCCGGTTTTTCAAAAGTCGATTAAGTTCATCCAGGATTAATGAAATTATTTCTCGCGACCCTTCTGCCAATATACTGCAGGGTTTTGTTCGAAGAAGGCTTAGAAAGCTTGTTCCAGCTTAAAACGTTATCAAGGAAGTCGTTGTGGACGAAACTTTCACGTTTTCAGGCTTATAAATGACAAGAAATTTTAGACTCCTAATCCAGGATTAGCCTAATCGTGCTTTGAAAAACCGGGCCCGGTCAGTTTAAAGCGAAAACTAAACCAGTATGATATTTTGTGGTTTCCGCAGCTTTTCATTTCTTTAGTAAACAGATGCTGGACTGGTCATGATAAATGGATGAAACCGATAATCAGATTACTGGAGACTAGACGCTCAACAACAAAAAGAACAGCCACAGATCTGTCAGACAAGACTCGTGGTTGAATAAATGCCAACACAGCTGGCTACGCACAGGCTAACGTTCAACACGTCTCCGTTTTCGATTGAAAGCGGAAATTATTTCTCCGTTTTCAAAAATATCTCCGTCCACACGATCTAGCGTTTGTGATTTACTTTTGCCCGTTCACACTGAATTCGTTTTCGTTTGAAAACACAACTTTTTTAACAAAAAAAGAAAAAAAAAAAAAAAAAAAGAAAAATTCTTTGTCCACCCTAGAGCGTTTTCAATTTATGCTATCACTGTTTTCGAAAAGTTCCGGTTTCCGGCTTCGCTGAAGCACCTAAAGTCTGACCCCGTTCAAGAGGTAAGGCAAGAGACAAATTTCAGCAGCTTGACTAAGACGTAAGGCTTTAATTTGCGACCCTGTTTAACCCTTGGACCTAAATTCTTTCTGACTAAGAGGGGAGGGGGTAAGCCTAGAATTTCAATTGCCCTGCTATTGTACAATCCGATAGACAATGTAATTTAATAATCTGAACAATATTTTAGGATATTGTTAAATAAGGATTTCTTTGCAAACAGGATCATAGCGTCAGATATATATATTGTATGTTTCTCATGTAGTAGTCAAATCTCCATACATGTACTGTAGATCTTATAAAGAAACTGAAAGTCATGTGAGGTAAATTAAATAGTGGAGAAATATCCATAAATAACATCTTATGATATAAATAATGTAAACTGCTGAAGAAAATCATGTCCTGCAAGATAATAATTTTGAACACCATATTATTGGGACAGCCATGATTATTATAATATTGGGTAACAAATGAGCATATCTTCATATGCAACATAAATATTAAATTATTATTATTATCAAATTATTATTACTTATTGTTCTGGACATACATTTAATTTATTAGCAATATAATATTGATATATAATAATATAATATTGATATATAATAATATAATAATTATTTATTTCATTTCTTTGATATGAATTGGTTTGTGACGATCCCTTCTTTTAGTCCTCCTTGTCATCATCATCGATGGGTCGCCGGATCAGAACCCAAACCCTCCTCTCAATACTCTTAAATATATAAACAAGACCCAGGCTCAATGCCTTGCCACTGTTGAGCACATTTGATCTCATTAGTATCAACTGAGCTTTGAGGGGGTCAAGCCGCATGCTTCTTTCTAAAACTTCCATGGTATTGCTCACGACACTCTTAAGGCCAGCAATCTGTGTGGTGAGGAGTCGAAATACAACTATTTCACGAAAGATCGACCATAACTTTGAGAACAGGTAATAGATGGGTTGGAGTACAGCGCATGGGAACCGGATCAGCAGAAGGTACAGAAGGTTTAGAAGGGGGTAGATTATATAGAGGATCGGCTCAAAGACAACCTGCAGTGCTCCTGTCACATTTGACAATATTGACCACAACTGCTTTCCCACATAAACAAGTGGTGATGCAAATGATGTAAGCAGAACATAGGCTGGTTTTAAGTAGCTCAACCACCGCAGGGTGATCTCTTCAAAAACTGTGTTCAAGAACTGCAGGGACCTGTCCAGCAAATGAACGTGGTACTTCAGTGCGTCGATGACAGGTCGGACATAAGCTTGGATAAAGTCTACATGGCGGTACAACTGCCAGCATGCCCATGCGATGGAAAACACCGTGTAGACCATGATAATCAACTCCAGAGTTCGACGAACTGAGGGCGTGTAGAGGCGATGTGGAATATAAGGCACCCAATCTGGCAGTCCCTCGCGAAGTGAAACGCACTGTTTATGAGCCGCCCTCGTAGTGTCTTTATCAGTGGTGTTGTCAATGCTCGCGCGCCGCCTCGCGGTGCTGGCCTCCATCTTTGCGTTTCTCAGGGAACGGAGAAGATCCCGTATTTGCCCAGTGTGGTTTATGTGAAAAGTCGCTTCCAAAACATATGAACTTGCCGAGATAACGTCGTGATGGTTGACTTGGATTAAGCGTCGGCATTCGATCGTCAGAGTTCCCGTCATTGCGTCGAAATACCCGAACTTGGCGACAACTCGTAAGTCTGCTGCAGAAATGTCTTGGCAGCAAAACGCTGCACAGTGATGGTCATCATGATCTGCTGCGTTATGTTTGTGATCACGCCAGAAAAATGTCAAATTTAAAGTGGAAGGTTCGTACTCCAACCAGCGGCAATCGTTCTTCACGTCTAATTTTCCACATCGTATCCTTTGCACGGGTACACGGACGACATCAGGACAACTGATTGCGTCTGTTTTTGGCAGAGATTCGCTCTCCACTATGTCAGGTTTCATCTGCACCGGTTCGTTTTTCGCCATGTTTGGGTTTCTTTGTGAGCTGATCGCATCTGCCATTGCCAGGTGTTCATTATCCGCCAAGTCTGGCTTGATCGCACCCTTGAGCGCAGGTGTTCTTGCTCCGCCGTGTCTGGATTCTTATGATGTAAACAATATGCGCGCGCCTGTGCAATAGGGTTAGTAACTGCACAGGTTAAATATTGGATTGCAGGCTCGTTCGCGAACGACCACTGGCTGGATTGCAGGCTCATTCGTACTGTAAATGGGTTGAACGAAACGGCTCAAATGATTTATTGACAAAATGTCTGTCAAACAAATGGAAAAGGTGAGCCATTGCTAACTCTCTGCGACAACTGAAAATGCCAGGATTTCTATGCTGGGATGTTAATAATTATATACTCACAAAAGCAAGATAGCGTGTGAAAAAAAAAAACAGAAGCAAATTCCACCGCCCACATCAGCTGTTTTCAGTCACTTGACTCGACACCGGCCTGTGTTTACTTCATGGACAAAACAACAATAGCAGCAGACTTTGGTTATACCAGCCCTGAGATGAAGTCTGGGGATTTGACTCTCGTTTTGTAGAGGTGGACCCCCCAGCCGCTCATCTGGCGCCGGACAAAGATACGATACACGTTAAAAGAACAGCTGCATAATTATTTTGCATTACTGTACATTAATTTATAGAGCTCCTTGAATAGGGGCTATTCCACATTTGGTACCTGCTAGCCTATGGCTGTAGTTAGGCAGAATACAATTTTTTTAGCCCTGTTCAAACAGCTTTCATCTGAGCAAGATACTTCTTAAATTTACTGTATTACAGTTTGATACTTTACGATCCCTGGTGAGAGAAAGAAAAGAGAATAATTATTGAAGTTGATCACTCCCAGGATTGAGAAGAGTGACCAACTTCAGTTTTCTCCTCCAGTCTCTCACCAGAGTTCTGTTATATACTAGAGTGGAAAAGTTTTGATAACTTGCTTATATGAACTGATTGAACTATCAATTCTCACTACATCACTCATACACTTTCTTCTTAAGTGATTAGGAGAATCTGCATTATGAACTTGGGAGTGAAAGGGTTAAAGGGGATTGATTTGTGTGTTGGTTTTTTTTTTAGGACAATGCAGCTACACAAACTTCTCTTGAACTGAAAGATGAGGGAAATGCCCATTTCAAAAGTGGGGACTATGAAAAAGCTTTGGCATGCTACAGTCAAGCTTTGAAGCAAAATAGAAACCCAAAGAATAAAGATACAGACAGGGAAAAGGAGAAAGAAACTGGAGTGATTTTTAAAAATAGAGCTGCTTGCTATCTAAAATTGGTAAGTATACACTAATACATGGTATCTGTAACTTAGGCCCAGTTTAGTATATTTTTAATGATCATTATTGTGTTATAATGTTTTATCTTGTCTTCTCTTTGCCAATAATGAATGGATGCCAGGAAAATTATGAGTCAGCAATAAAGGATGCAACAGAAGGTATGTTTCGGCAGAGTGGCATCTTCAGCTGTAGATAAGCACTTGGGAATTTGAAAAAGGTGCATGAGAAAAGTGGCATGTTGGTATGGTCCCATGGATTACTTATCAACACTCCTCTTAATATAGTCTTTGAAATTCCCAAGTTAATATAATGTAACACCTTGACAAGTGATTTGAAGTGACAAAAAAAAAAAAAAAAAACCTTGACAAGTGACTTAGTTACAGTAATTTACTATTTGTAAGACAAAGAATGAAAGAAGAGAAGAATCATTAGTTTGGTGACTGAAACCAGGACAGTCAAATTATCTCAGTCTCACAGAAGTTTCTGTAATATTTATTTTAGCCCTGGAGATTCTTCCAAATGACACTAAAGCCTTGTTTAGAAGATGCCAAGCATTAGAGCAGCTTGGTAAGATGGAGGAGGCCTTTAAGGATGCCCGCACTGTTAGACAGATTGACCCAAAGGTACTGTTCAGTTAGTAATAATTAACAATACTTGTAAATTTCTCATCTTTCATCGACAGATAGATCTAAAAATTGGTTTTGTAATCCATTTTTTGGTGTCAGCATATTCTATTTAATTTTTCCATTCCCCTAGTGCTGACCAACAAAACAAGAATATACATAGGGTCGCCGTATGTTACATTAATGTAGTCCACACTTCTTACAGTACAGCCTGCTATTTTCCCCACAGAACAGTGCTGTGGTACCAGTACTTCAAAGACTAGGGTCAATATTGCAAACTAAGGTATGTATAATTTTTTTGCTGTGGGGACAAAGTGTCCCCTGTAACTTTTTAAAGTCATGGGTAGATCCATCACTGATAAAGTCTTCAAAATTATGTTTGCAGTCAGACAGATTCCGAACAACGGATGGACTCGTTGATGAGATGCTTTCAGCATTGTGCAGTGGTAGCAGCTCTGAGGACCAAAAGTCAAAAGTAAGTACTAGACAAGAGTTTACTACTATCACAAATACAATAATGTGTATTTGAGGTCTTGATCTTTGGAATTGGAACTAAAATAATGAAAAATATTAAAATACAGTGTCCTTTGTTGCTAGGCTATGAAGAACCTGGTCATTCTTGCAAAGGATGAACCTGGTGCACAGAGAATATTTAGGGCAGGTGAGTACAGCTTACTCATACATGTACTGTAGTTCTAATGTAGGGGGGGGGGGGGGGGTGGGTGCAGGTTGGTAATCTCTCTCTCTCTCTCTCTCTTTCTCTCTATCCCTTCCACTCCCAAGAGTGATCAACTTCAATTTTCTCCTTCAGTTTCTCACCAGAGATATATCATATAGTAAGGAGAACTTGGCTTTTGATACCTTGCTCAGATGAAAGCTGATTAAGCTATCAGTTCTCACTACATCACCTAGTATATATTTTTTCTTAAAAGTTGGGAGAATCTGTATTTGAGTGGGCAGTGAAATGGTTAAGAGCCTGCCTTTTTCTTTGTGTTTTTTGCCTTTCTGTTTAAGTTTTTTTTAAGTAGTTACCTTTTTACCACAGGTGCAGTCCCCCAGATAGTTTCCTTGCTAAATGGGGGATCAAATGACCAAACCATAGCAGTACTGAAGGTGCTCAAGGGACTGTGTACAAATTCCAAGTCAAGAGTAAGTTACTGCACAAGAACCATCACAAATTTCCCAGAAAAAAAAAAAAAAAAGAAAAGAAAAAAACTCCAAGTTTGATGGATCAGCTACAAGCTGCCAAATCTTAGATTTTGTGGAACCTGCTCAACTTTTACAAGTTCAAGACATTGAGAAAAGTACTAGTAAAAAATTTGCCAGGAACATATGCTACAGTCTCAAGTTTAAAATATTCCCCGTGCACATATTTTTGGCATTTTTGAAAATCCTCCTCAGGTGGGCATATGCAAACCCACAGTAAGGTTTGTTTCTGATATCTTTTTCTTATTTTCTAGTCACTGGTGGTGTTGCAGTTAGTGACTGATGACAAGTTACTGAACCTTGTGAAATCTGTAAGTACTAAGTACTTAAACCTTGCAATATTTTATCTTGTAAGTAGTGAATTATGCCAAACTACAAATAGTATGTGGATAGTTTGTAAATCAGTCAGCTTCTGCCATAACCTCAGGCCGTATCCACGCATATCCGTTTTTGATTAAAAATGCATTTTTTTCTTTGTGGTTCCGCCTTTTTTATGCACGTGCTTTGTTTCTTTTCAGTCTTCTGATGACGTATCTGTAGCAGCTGTAACTGTGGTTTCCCAGGCCCTTGAATCTCTGATCCCACTTCGAGAGAAGAAAAGTAAAGACAAGGATGTTTCACAGAAATTAGGTGAATATACGTAGATCCTCTAATAAGCTCCTCCACAGCTCAAGGTCAATTTTTGAAATAAGCTCCCCAACCCCCCCATTTCATCCTGGCGACTGTGAGCACCGAAATTGGATGAGAAACAAGACAAATTACGCCACATTAGATGCTTGGTGATGTATTTTTGAACTTTACATTTTGTTGTCATTTCATCATTTTAAGTAACCCCCCCTGCAAGGTCAAATTTTAAGTAGGTACCAGCAAGATCACTTATGGTTTTCGACCAATTTTGGTAGACATTGCGTTGGAGTCGTTTACAACACAGTAGAAGCCAATAAACAATCTTCTGTTAGAGTTCATCTGAACGTCACATGAAAATGTGACAGTCATAGCTATGGCTACGTGGTAGTCACACTATTAAATTGCTCTTTTTTTTCTCTAGACGATGAAGAAGTTATTCGAGTAATATTTATGGTGCTCCTGGAAGCGTCGAGAAGTAAAGAGTAAGTGTAAACGTTTGTTCCTGTCTTTTAAAGTTTCATTATTAAAGGTTCGTTAGTATCTCTCTTAACATTCGGTTTTTTGCGAACAATTACGTGAAGTAACCGAATTCATATAGGTCCCGATCGCTCTAGACTGCGGGATAGTTAATAATAACTAGGAACCCAGAGCAACACGACTCACAGCTTCTTCGAAGTTAAATTGTATTGACCGTTTACACTTGAAATGTTGTAAACGTTTGGGGCAAACATGGGAAACATGGTTGCGATTGGGGCAAACATGGGAGAATATATTTTAGAAATAGGCGTTCTTAGTAACATTGTCATTTTGTCCCAAACATGTTTTAGTTAATTTTCAAAGGCACTTTTTCATCAACTTCTATGGAATTCTATCGATTTTTCCGCCAGGGTTTGTGCGAAGGGTCGTGATGCTGTGATCGACTCATTCATCAGAGCATTCCCTAGGAATGTGCTTGCAGTTCATCTTTTCAGGGACATTAAAGGTACATCACTACATTCTAAACTGTTGTGCCCATTAGATTCCGTTCATGGAGACAAAAGTTAGGCGCGCCCACTATTCATATACATACACGTTTCTTTATAAATCAACTAGTGCCAGCAGCCTTAGAGCGGTTTTCGGATTTTCGGGAAAATATCTTGAAAGATTTGCTCGATTTCCAAGTTACCGTATGAAAAAGTTAGTTTGACGTTTCAAGAAGCTTCTGTATTTCTAACTAAAGGTTGTCAAGGTATTATATGAAAAACTTAGTTTGACGTTTCAAGAAGCTTGTTTTATTTTTTAACTAAAGGAGTGCGAAAACTTCTGGATGTAGCGGCGTGTACGGCGCCTTGTGAGTCAGTAGAGAAGCGCCCTCTCGCAGTAACGGAGAGCACAAGAATGCACATCTCACTAGCTCTGGCAGGGATGTTTGAAATGTTCGGGTGAGTTCCCCATTTTCTCGTGAGAAAGCGCTGTAAAATAACTATCTTGTTATCGACCCTTTCACTCCAAAGAATAATCAACGTCAATTTTGTTTTTCAGTCTCTCGCCAGATATATGGAGGATATTACATGGCGGCGCGAAGATATGAATTTTATTTTTGAGTGGTAAAAGCAATATTTTACGAACGAGCGCTTCGCGAGTAATAAATAAAATAAAATCCATATCTTCAAGCCGCCGTGTAATTTTCTTTTTATTATATTAGACACAAGTGTTTTACGAGAAATTGCACAAACAACCGTGCAAAAGCGGGAAATGATGCCAACGATATCCTCACTAGTGAGGATATGATACGCCACTCGGGTCCCGGATGTACTTTCGTATGGATTTTACGCACGGTATATTTTCCAGTAAAACACTCGTGTCTATATAATAAATATGCAGTACGTGCAGTGATTTGTATCTGTCAACACTCGGACGAACACAAACAAACCTACTGTTCACACTCCCGGGTTCAAACCAATTGTCATGTCGACACCTTGTTATTACAATAAGCTACTATTTTCTATAGAATTACATCTTATTGATGTCCTCTATAATAGCGGACACTAATTTCAGGTGTTTGCATTTGAGAGGTTTGACTGTACTTCTACGGAGGCAAAATGTGCTTCGTGTAAACAACGACGTAGACCAACAGTAGTTTTTTTTCAGGGGCTAGTATTTGCGCCCGTTTTTCATTTCGTAGTTCATTCCATTGTTCAGATTATGGTCGATTGCGACGTCCATTCTATCTCATTCCATCTCATCATTGTTAATTCTACGTGATACTGTAAGACTAATATAAATTTGTAAACATAGATCTAGATCATCCTACTTGCTTCGGTCACCGGGCGGTCTGATTATCTTCTGGACTTGTGTCTTGATTTCTTTTCAGCCCTTTATCCATTCTTTCAGGTATGACAAGACAGATAAGGAGCGTTTCCTTGAGGACGCAGATGCTGCAGTCAGGTAAGCTCTCACATTCTACCTGTCTAAGTATTTGAGTATTACTGGGCAACTCCAGCAGAGTATAAGACATTATTTGGCACAGATACTGTACACATGCCCTGATTGGTCAACATACCGATACAGTCAACCTTGTTGTAACGAATACCTTTGAATACCGTACATCTTTTATTTACGAGTGTGTGGGAGCTGTTTTCAATGTTATTTTGTGATCAGCTTTTTTCTTTTCGATACAGCCATTACATGAACCAGAACAGTGACGCAGGCCACATTGAAGGTTCAACGATACTCTGTTGTTTGCTCCAGGTTCGTATGAAGAATACGTCGCAGTATGGAGTGTCCATCTTCTGTAATGATCTGTTTCTACGACGATTAGCTGCGACGGTTTCTTTTTTACTAGTTTTTTTTTTTTTTTTTTTCGGAAACAAGATGGCGTACTTTTGGTTTGTGTCGGCACGAAATCGGAAAGTGTTTGGTGTGACGTCAGGGTTCTCCGGCGTAACGGGTTGTTGATCGAGGACATATAACTTAATACGACTATCAACATTATTAGCAGCAAAGACAACAGTGCTAACGCTTCACATACAACAATATCGATAAGCTGGCTGCCGTATAATAATGTGTTAGCTGACGTTTTGGCGTGAGCCCTTTGCAGGGAAGAAGAGAAGATCTATTGCAGTTCGTCAAAAAAAGCCATTTCCTTTCCATTCGTCAGGGTGTACGAGAAGCTGCGACCCCTCTGCTCAACAAAGAAGAAGTCTTGGACAAAGTGGTTCGGCTTGCTACGAAACAAGACCGCATTTCACAGGTAAATAGTTTCCCATTTTCCCCCCTCCGTTCTCTTTCTTTACTTTTCCTTATTTTGAAGAATGTGCCGTTCTTTGTTCTACAGACTGTGGCTGCCGAAACTTTAGCTATAGCAGCATCAGACAAGACAACTTGTTCAGCCATCACATCACAGGTATCCAATGACTCTACCTCCTAGACTGCAAAAAATACGTTCATGGTGTCACTTCCGTTGCTCAACACTTGTCACTTCCGTTGCTCAACACTTGTCACTTCCGTTGCTCAACACCTGTCACTTCCGTTGCTCAACACCTGTCACTTCCGTTGCTCAACACTTGTCACTTCCGTTGCTCAACACTTGTCGCCATTACTCTCCTACTCTGTCTAAAGGCCATGTCCCAGCCCCTGCCCCATCCCCAGGGTTGTGCCTAAATCGTACCAACGGGAAGGACAGCCGCGCAAGATTGAAAACGAGTTTAGACCCGATCGCCTCACGACCGAGAATCGGACGATGTTGGTAAATCCAAGATGGCTGTCTTCTGTGTATTTCATCAAATGATGAAATGAACAAGCCTTATTGAGTTAAGTGAAATAACATTGCTTCCTTTCATCATAGTTCAGACGATTATAATACATATTGAACCTCGTGGCGTTCGATGAAATACACAGAAGACAGCCATCTTGGATTTACCGACATCGTCCGATTCTCGGTCGTGAGGCGATCGGGTCTAAACTCGTTTTCAGTCTTGCGCGGCTGTCCTTCCCGTTGGTACGATTTAGGCACAACCCATCCCCAGCCCCAGTGGTGCTTGGTAACCTTGCCTGGAGGTTGTACGCCTGACTGACTGACAGACTGACAACAGTAAATTTCGAGATGGCGACCCGCTTGGAGACTCAAAACAACGCGATACTACAGCATTAGCGTCGTGATTATTACCCTCGTGGAGCTCAAAGATTACTTGAATGTGCTGTCATTTCCACAGCGTTGTACAATAACTGCTGACTCAAAAATGAGGTGGTCGCACGGTCGAAAAATGTCTTTGTGGTGTCTACAGTGTACGAACTGTGGCTTGGCAGATATTTAGTGTTTCCTGTGTTTGTGATTTTCCTTTTTTTCAGGCAATGACTGTGCTGACAGCGCTGTATAACTCCAAAGAAGCGAGTGTACAAGTCCGTGCCCTTGTGGTACGTATCAATAGCTTGATGTCTTCCTTACAAACCTGCGCTTTTGCACTCGGTAGGAGCGTGAGCCACAAACGAACGTGCTAACAAACGAGCTAAGAAATTAAGGGTGCAAAGTAAGAAATAGTTAAGCGATTGGTATGTGGTCGGTAAGTGATCGGTATGTGGTCGATAAGTGGCCGATGTGGGGTCGGTAAGTGATTGGTAAGTGATCGGTAAGTGGTTGGTATGTGGTCGGTAGGTGATTGGTATGTGATCGGTAAGTGATTGGTAATGTGGTCGGTAAGTGATTGGTGTGTGATCGGTTTGTGGCTAGTATGTGGTCAGTATTAAGTGGTTAGTATATGGTCGGTAAGTGATTGGTATGTTGTCGATAAGTGATCGGTAAGTGGTCGGTAAGTGGTCGGTAACGTTGTCATTGTAGCTATTATTAGTATCATTACTGTTGTCTCACTGCATTTCTTTTCCAGGGATTTTGTAAAGTGAACTCGGTTGGAGGTGGTGCAGTGAACGAGAAGAATTTTCCTAAAGGAACTTCTGAAAAACTGTACAAGAGCGTGAGGAGGTACGTTGTTTCTGGACATTTTTTATTTTATTTTTATGAGCTTCGCCACCCGCGTTGGATAAGTAACAAACGTGCACACTGAAAAACACTACACGCTTATACACAGTGACACACACACAGTGATAACTGGGTGACCGCAACCGCTACATTTTAAGCAGATAGTTTTCTATGTCCGCGGGTTCATAGAGATCGGACAGCTCTATTGAGTGATCATCTTCATTTACATTTTATCGTGCTGGAGAGGGATGTCATCAAGGGTGGTCACTTACTGGAGGCTCCAGTGTCATGAGAATGAACTCACTGCTCATGTGTTGAGGATTTGTGACATATCTCAGTTTTTGAAACTTCATAGCTTCCTTGTGGGGCCACAACAGGACACGGACTCCAGAAAGTGGGCGGCTGAAGGTCTCTCATTTCTCACCATGGACGCAGACGTGAAGGTAGTGAAAACTAATTTTCCTTTCTGTTCCTTCCCGATCTGTTGCTTCTGATAATGTAGTGTTTCTTTGTCCAAAAGCAACGTGAGTACCGTTACAATGTACTCATCAAGAGTCTAAAAAAAATGTATTACTTGTAATAGCTTCTGTTGCTTTTCTTATTTCTCAGGAAATATTTTTGGCGGATAAAGAAGCCCTGACCGCTCTGCTGAACTTAGCAAAGGTAAAGTACAAAGAGTGATCGGATTTAACTTTTCCTTTCGTTGCACAGTCGGCTGTATGTTGTTCAGTATAGGGCGTTTTCTAATAAGAAATTAACTGGGCTTTTGTTCCGCGGGACAAAAACAAAAACAAAAACAAAACAGTGACCGTAATAACGAGGTATTCGCACGCTATTAAGGGTATTTCCTCTTCGTTGTCAACAGGCCAAGGACAGTTCGCTTCTCTATGGTGTTTGCCAGACTTTTGTAAATTTGACGAATACCTATGACAAGCCAGATATTCCAGAAGAAATGAAGAAACTGGGAGAGTTCGCCAAGGTTAAGTTACCTGAGTTTTCTGAGAAGGTAAGGGAAGAAACCATAGCTCACTACCGTAGTATCACTCTCAAGTTCAGATTCTCTAACCTTTTAAGCTGGTGTTACACTGGTCGATTTGCAACGACGATTTGCAACGCCGATTCGTTTCAAATTCACGCAGCGGTGTTGCAAGTTTTTGAATCGCTGTCAAAAACCTGCAACGCGTTGCAGCACTGCAAACATCGCGAAAAATTGTTCGCAATGGGGTGTTACACCTCAACGATTTTTAGTGCAACATCGTGTCGTTGCAAATCGTCGTTGCAAATCGACCAGTGTAACACCACCTTTAAGAGGAAATTATATGAGTGGGGTAGCTTTCTTAGATATACGTACTCTCTAGTTTTTGTTTGGTTTTGTGTTTTTGGTTTTCCTATCTTGCACCACGTTTTCCCTTTTCTTCTTTTGACGTATTTATTCAGTTCCTTTTGCTTACAGGACAACGAAGAGTACGTAAATAAAAGGATAGACCGACTAGTGAAGGTAAAATGTCAAAATATTTTGTCTTTGTTGTTATATTTCTACTATTGGCTCATGTTTTTATAAGTAAGCCCCTTTTTTAGTATACCCTCCGAAAGAAGCACTCGTAGAGCGGTTTTCGGATGACTGTCGAAAGTAATTATGTGATTGCTTTGGTTTTGCGTTTGCTTCGCTTTCGGATTGGTCCACACGAGTTTGTCAGCATGCTCAGCCAATCAGGAACAAAACCAAAACCTAAACCAAACACTTCTCACTTCTCTCGTGTACTCGCATTGCTGATTGGAAAGTAAAACTAAACGCAAGACCAAACGTGAATTACTTTGGCTTCTGATTGGCTGAGCTGTTTTCTCTCAGTCTCTGTGATTGGCCTGTGTGATTACTTTGGTTTTGGTTTTCGACAGTCATCCGAAAACGGCTCTATAACAACAACAAAAAGACAAAGTAGCGGCGCAAGAACTCACCGCGTCTTTTTACGACAGATGCTTGTTCTTCTGTCCTCATGTTTTGTATTTTTGATCCACTTGTTTTTACGTCTCCAGGAAGGTGTGATCAGCGCTCTGGCCAGTTTGTCAAACACAGACAGCAATGCAAGTCGGGAAATGATATCGAGGTATGTGTGTGTGTGTGTGTGTATAAGTAAGTGCAACTTTCTCAAGTTGGACACCAGTATAAGCCGGACAGGGTTTGTTGGTCCCTGCCGGCCGAGTTTCACGTATTTGTCTGCATCTGAACTCTCAACAAGACGGACATCTCTATAAGACGGGCCCACGTCCTAGACCAGGCCCGAGGGTGTCCGAATTAGAGAGACTTCATTGTATGTATTATGTATGTATATATATCCATGCACTGTGTATGTATGGTTGCTTGTTTGTATGTTATTTTGATTGTGACCTTCGCCTTGGTTCATCTAGGGTCTTTATGGGTATTGCCACTAAACCAGAGCACCGTGGTCTCATGGTCCAACACGGAGGTGTCAAGGTCAGCTTGTTGTTGTTGTTATTGTTTGTTTTTGTTGTTGTTTGTTTTTGTTTTTGTTTTTGTTGTGGAAGACAGCTTTTAGGGGTTATCCACGACCTTTTTGCCTTTTCTCTTCCCTTGCTGGAGACATCACCAGCAGCCTGGAAAAGACGTGTGTGACTTGATATTTTTGTTTATTGCTTGTTTGTTTATTTATCTTACAGGCTTTGTTGTCTTTGGCGCACGAGAACACAAACGTAGGAAAAGACATAGCGGCTCACTCGCTTGCCAAAGTTGCCATCAGTATGAACCCTGAAGTTGCTTTCCCCGGGCAAAGGGTCAGTTCACTGTTTATATAATGTTTCATTGCGCATGATTATGAAAATGGCTTATCGATCTTGGAAGCAAATATTTGGAAGTCCAACTGTGTGATTTTATTTCCGCAGAGTTTTAGTTTGGTCCGTCCTCTCATAAGTTTACTTCACACCAGTAAGACCGTAAGTAGGGTCACGATCCACAATAATGAGTACTCATTGAGTCATCATCAATTAAAACACTGTTGCGTTCCCTTCATCCTGCTTATCTTCCTCTTTCGTTCTCTGTCTTGTTTATCTGTCTGTCTCTCTCGAGGTTTGTTGCTTGCATTTCTGTTTTGGTCGGACTAACATTTCGCGAAAAGCTTTGCACATTTTGACTAGATCTGAAGTAAATATTGCAAGTGAAAAGCTGATACAACTATCAGTTCTTGTATTGCCATTCGTACATTCGTACATGAATTCTAGGACGGTCTTTGCAGATCTATCTTAAGATTTTATCTCGACGCTTTGCAGGGTCTTCAACAGTTTGAATCGTTAATGGCGCTGACAAATCTGGCCCAGATGAGCGACGAGGTCAGGTAAAGTGTAACATGTAATATTTCCAAGGATAAATAACTGGTCTTAATCCTCTTTCCTCTTGCATAATATAAGCCGGTGGGTTATGCTAAGATGAGCCTCGCTCAAACGTCTGCTGCCCTTCTAATGCAGAAAACATATTGTAAAGGAGAGAGGCGTTGTGGAGATTGAAAGTCTGATGTTTGATGAACACGAGCTTGTCAAGCGAGCGGCCACGGAATGCATGTGTAACATGATAATGTGCGAAGAGGTGGGTTTTCAACAACAAGAATATAGCGCAACAAAAAATAAACAACAACAACAACAACAACAACAACAAGCAATAACAACGACAACAATAACAACAACCCCCCCCCCCCCCTCCGAGAAGAGGCCGCCAGTATCGAGAAGAGGCCCGAGTGAGTGCGCCAGGTCGAGGCTGGTGCTGGATAATCTTTTCAAGACCCAAGTATGCGAACCTCTATAAGCATTTACCCTACCTTGCATTGATTCGGAACTCTCCCTCTCTTCAAACATGGTGACAGTTATTTTAAATCATTGGTGGGGTTGTATACTGCAAATGCTATATTCATACATAAAACGTCCTTCGCCCAAATGGTCAACCGTATCGCACGAAACTGCCACACCTAGTGAACACTTTCGCGTGGGAACATTTGATGAAGTCGGATTTTTTAGTACAAGTAGTACAACCTCTTTATCTCTAACTTTCATCCGTTTAATAGCTTTCCGTCTCACTAAATCTTGAAGGTGTTCAAGTTGTTTGAGAATGAAAATTCCCCCACGGAACGAGTCAAACTGTTGACTGTGTATTCTGGCGAGGAAGATTTCCATTTGGCAAGGTAAGTTATTTTAACTTGTTTTGGGAACGTCGTACATATCCAAGTTTCCTCACCACTGTTCCAGCAGGGTCACAAAATGTAGATATTAACAACTTTGGAAGTGTGAACGGTGCTTTGCCGCTACCTACACTTCAGAGAAGCCTTCGTCTTGCTGTAAATGCTTAGTTATCCCGCAGTCTAATACGAAAGGACCCTAGCTGATTTTTGTGTTTGCCTTGTAGGGCAGCCGCAGGGGGTTTGGCCATGTTAACCTCCAGCGAAAAAGTTTGCAATCAGATAATCAAGGTGAGAACAAAAATGTGAGGATACATAGAACCGGTTTCCTGACCATGGTCGACGACGGTCAGACATTTGTCCTGAACATGGTCAAATATATATCCTTAACATGGTCGACCATGTCAGACATGTTTCATGACCTTGGTCAAACATATAGCAAGCATTCCTGACCATGGTCAGGCCTCTTTCCCGACCATGCTTAGAAATATACCCTGACCATGGCCACAAATTTATCCTGGTCGTGGTCAGAACCCGATTTCTTGAGTGGCTCTTAGATTCGATGCTTATGGATCCTCCCCCCCCCCCCCCCCCCCCCCTAAACTTGACAACGCACTCACACTATGTCTTGGTTCTTCATTTTCCAACGTTAAAATGGGGGGAGGGGGAGGGGGAGGGAGTGTGATTGTCGAGTGCTGATTGTCTTTTTTTTTCAAAGCATTCTCTATGCTTGAGTTGCACTCATTGCTCTTGTGCCCATGTGATCATTCTTAGTCTCTTACCTTACCTTAGTCTCTTAGTCTCTTGTGTTGTATTTAGGTGGGAGTTTGGCTCGTCATTATGAAGGAGCTGCTACTGAGAGAAGAGACAGAACTTGTACACAGGTTTGTATGTTTGTTTGCGTTACTATACGCATATTATGGTAAAATCTAAGTGCAATATTGGCGAGATATTAGCGAACCTGCGTGTGTCTCTGGTGTAAACTCTCTCTAAGGCGGACACTCTCGGGACTAGATTTAGTGTCCGACTTAGAGAAGCGTCCGCCTTAGAGAGAGTTTAGTTACAGAGAAACAAGTGAAAATCGGCAAGGACCAAATCTGCATGCTGTCCGCCTTAGAGAGGTGTCCGCCTTAGAGAGAGTTCAGTTATAGAGAAACAAGTGAAAATCGGCAAGGACCAAATCTGCATGCTGTCCGCCTTAGAGAAGTGTCCGCTTAGAGAGAGTTGACTGTATATCACTGATATTGCAATTTGTCCTGCAGAGGTACCCACATAGTTGCGAACTTAATGGCAGCAAGCAAGGAGATTGCCACAAAGGTAGGAAATGTCAGTGCGTTTACCAATCGCCACACGAATTTTTGACACTAATCCATTTTGAAACAAGCCAAATCTTGGATTAGTCTAAATCCAGTTCCTGACTGATACTGTGCGTTTGAGAGCTGATCTTTTTGTGCTTTCTATTTACTTTGTCATGGCTTTGAGTGGTCGGTCCCCTTTCTGTCCGTAAATGGCCTTACCGACAGAACAATGTCGCGCAAAATGGGATCACGGCCGGAGCGAAATATGTTATCATAGCGTACCAAATCAAGTTACGCCACGCTACGTCACATCGCGTATGTCTCACAGTATCTACATATACGCGAGGCAATTTTCCTTGCAACTTGCAACTCAAAGCTGACGACAGCTTTGTGAGACAAGTTACAAAGTACGTGTCATTTTGCTTGAAAGCCACGCGGCGTTACGAAAAGGAAAAAAACAACTGTTCCTAAGCTCTGCAAGTTTTCTTGGGGGATTTTAACATGGACAATTTCTTCTGCAAACATTGCGAGTTGCACTCTCTTTCGCTTTGGCCCTGTCTCTTTGTCTGTGTCTCTTACGGGGTCTAGGGGAATTTTGACGATATACTGGAGAAAAGCATTTAAGATGTAATAGTTAGAAGCGAAATTGCGAGACTCCAGTAGATGTATCGTGATCCTCAGAGCCGACAACAGGATGTTACAGGCAGCTTGTTGCATTCCTCCGTACCTCACCCGTGCCACAACATCACCGATCTGCTAAATGTCATCAAGCAGTTGTTCATATTAATAAAGAAAATGGCAAAATCAAGTCAGTCCTTCGAAAGTCTGCACCACATTTCTAAATCTCGCCATTTTCTTTTTGACTTGCAGCTGGTTGAGAGTGAAATTCTCGAAATGCTCATGGTTTTTTCCAAAGAAACTGACCCAGAAAGGTCCTCAATCAGAGAATGCGCTGAACGTGCACTTCACACGGCTACAGAACTAGAACTTATTAAGCCCAACATGGAAAAGTAGAGTTCTCTGCGTTGTGGTGGAAGAAAAAAGGTCTCCACTTTTATTACAAGTGAGGTAAAGTTTTGCCTCGAGTAATCATATGACGAACGCTAACCAACGGAAGTGACGTCAAGAACATATTTCCGCGGTGTCCAATTGGCCTATCCGGCCGAAACGGAAGTGGTTGTTTGTATTAGTCTGTCGTCAACCTGTGCGTCTTGCTTCTCCGCCCTATTTTCCTTTTCTAGTCTTGTTTTGTTTCGTCCCCAGTCTTCCTTTTGCGTTCTCAAGAGACCGACGGAGACTTGTTCCTTGCTATCACGCAAATTTCAACACATATATTTCTACGATTATTTTTGCACGAAGTTGGCTTTACCCTAAGGGTGCAAGTCAGATAGTAACATTTTAGGTGACACCTATTAAAATTGATATTTTTGGTAAATTAGAATTAGACTTAGTTGTTGTACTGCTACCGGAATAATTATTTAACCCTTTCACTCCCAAAAGTGATCAACATCGATTTTCTCCTTCAGTTTCTCACCAGAAATATATGATACAGTAGGGAGAACTTGGCTTTTGATACCCTGCTTGGATGATAGCTGATTGAACTATCAATTCTCACTATATCACTCATACATTTTCCTCTTAAAAGGTTGGGAGAATCTGCATTTTGAACATGGGAGTGAAAGGGTTAACTGTCTTTACCCTCACCTGCTTGTTTACCGCAGCCGTATTCCTTTTTCGTTAGTTCTGATAAAAAGTCGTATTCGGAGGTCTCGCAGCTTTCTGTTCGACCCGTCGATTTTTAAGTAGCCCAGTGTATCCATAAGTGGCCCACAAACTCTCTCCACGATTTGGACAAGCAACAGATGGATTTCTAACCTCCATTTGTTCATCACCTGTTTCGAGTTCTTGACTGTGTTGTAAGGATTCCTTATATTTTGCTCAGCCAGGATTTGGCTGGGATTTGTGCTTTTGTTCAGCCATTCTACAGCACTCTCCAACAAGCGAAGTCCAACCAAATCAAACAGATTACTAACCACGTCTTTTGGATTCTCCACCAGATTTTCGTAATGCAGTCTTACAACGCGATTTTGGAAAAATACCGGTAGTTGTTGCATGAAATTGATGTTCTCCTCAATTTGTCTGCATGTCTTGTGGACGTATTGCTCAATAAAGTCCCGTGTAATCGTCTTGGCGCCGAAGAACCTTAGTTTTGCTAGAGAGTGCATAACCGCACGAGGGTCTCGGACCAGGTGAATTATGAAGCACTCGAATTCGTCAGGGTTACACAAGGACACTAAATTCTCCATTGCAATAGATGGCAGCCGGGGAGTCAATATCTTAACCACTGTGATGCGACGGTCTTTGCAGGCTTTTCGGACGTTCGCCCCGAATAAAGCAGGGATAAATTTATAGTTCCAGTGAATACTCTTGTTCTCCGCAACAGGAGCAAGAAGAACGTTTTGCCATTCCATTCGTTTCTGTCTGACAACGAGCTCGAAAAAGAGCCCGTGATCGGTGATTTCGCAGTTAAAGACGTCGCGAAGAAGATTGAGCACCATTTTGCCATAGGTTTCCTTCGTGAGCTGGGAATGGGTTTTGTTAAAGTTGTGCAGAGGTTCGTATAAATAAAACACGTCCGGGTGATGATTAAAAATGTCTCCTGTGAAGGATGAGCCAGACCGAGGCTGACTCATAATTATCACGTTCACTTTCTTTGCCCTTGATCTCTGTCTTTCCCTCGTTCCATCGTTGTTTATAAAAATGTATATAAATAAGAAGGTGGTAGCTAGAGACACAACCAGTATGGTCGAAAAAAACGGAAAGTACTTCATGGGAACTGTTTCCGTCAATCTCTCGTAGAGTACTGGGGCGATCTTAATAGCTGGCGTCACGGAATCACATGACCCTGGATGAAAAATTACATAATTATATTTTAGATGAGTGTTGTACGTGATTGTCAAATCAAGGAAGTTTTTGTAGTTTAAAATGTTTGAGTACAATCCTGGACAAAATCAAGTGAGACACCTTTCTTACGCGTATGAATCACGCACCTCCCCCTGTCCCCTCCCCCTCCCCGTCCAGAATGTTGACATAAAAAAGACTCGACAACGCGCAGACAACATGTTTTGGTGCCCGCTTTCCAACATTGAAATGGGAGGGGGAGGAGTGTGACTACAGTGTAAAAGCCACAAGACTTGATATGTTGTCCATACAAATAAATTTTCAAAGTTTTCATTTTGAAGTCGCCCATCCACTAATCCCATTTATTCTCACTTGAAATTGCATCTTTTGAAGTCATTGCGTTTTCGAATGAAGACGTATTGGAAAGGGCGAGGCTCAAAACCCCGCGAATAGACCCGCAATCGTCCCTGTAATGTTGCAGTACAATAGCATTCTTGGTCGAATCGTTGATTTTGTCGTCTTAAATCCTATTCTCATTCTCCTTGAAAAACAATAAATCTCGCGATAAAGACTATCTTTCAAGAATCACTGGAGTTTATCTCGCGAAGGAATAGTATCACCAGGGAACTTGACGAGACCGTGATGAAACAAAAATGTGCACTAACCTTTCTCCTTGAGCACTTATATTTTGCACGTCCAGCAAAGATGGTACAAGCTCCTCTGTGAAGAAAAAAGAAAACCAATTAATGTTCCAAGTTACGTTAAATTATACTTACTGCATTTCAGCTGGATTCGATCTTGTAATTAGTTGGAATTATAATGAGGTTAATGGTCGAGTAACTAAAATCAAGATATTTGATTGGCTTCTGCAAGCAGCACGTTATTAATCTTAACAAATCATCTGTCAAATCCTTCCTCGCAATTATAACTGTTAATTAGGTCTCCAGGCGCTGCTTAACATTGAAAGAAAGGTTCAGATTCAATTACTCTGAAGACAGGATTCTATTGTTCAATTGCTGGAGTGATAAAAATCTTTTAAAGAGCTCTTCCAAATAATTCCTCTCGCGTTTTTTAATTCGTGCATATATTTTGTTTTCTATAAATTAATTTCACAGAAATATTTTGGGTGTTAGACTTTCTCGTGGGTTTTTCGTTAACGTACAAATCGGCTTCGCTAACCCTTCAGCTGCGAAAGGCGACTTAATCTGCGAAGCTATCTTCTCCCGAATTCCCAACGAAATCCAAAAGGCGTGTACCAATCAAATGAAAGCTCTAATGAGTACATTCTAGCAGTAGTGTTCACTTTCAACTCCTGGGCTGGGTTGTTCAAGGCCCGGTCAAGTTAACCCAGGGTTAACCAAATTCTTTCTCTATTGTTTGTGGCAAACAAACTGCAGAGTTCTTACCAAAGACTAGCTAAAAAGTTTGTTCTTGCTCAAAACATAGAGACGTCCTTTTGTGATCAAACGCCTTTGTTTTTAGGCTTAAAGATGACAACTAAGTTTAGATTTAAGCCGGGGTTAGCTTAACCTTGCTTCGAACAACCGGGCCCTGAACTGTCAAACAAAACTTAAAGGTGTGGCCACTCAAATGAAACTTCTTGATGATTACTTTCAGATAGCAATTTTCATGTTGTTGTTCAGCGGAGCATACTTTCTTACTCTTTCACTTGCTATAGTGAATTTGACTCAACAGAGAACGCTTCCAATTCCTAACTGTCAAATGAAACATAAAGGCGTTAACACTCAAATGAAAGCTCTTCTCAACATTCTAACAGCAGTTTCACGTTGTTTATGTGATGTGTACGGTGTTTTCAAATATTAACAAAAAAAATTCTTTGGCAAGGTTCTGTTGCCTAGTTACAAAGTTTAATTTAATGAATGTTTTTAATTTTTTCGTTGTTTGCTTTTAACTCGTTTATTTGTTTTCTTCAGACACACCGTCAAATAAATTAAAAAAGAAAAACACGAATGTAGTTTTTTTCTTTTTCTTTTATTTTGTTTTGTTTTTCTTTTTTCTTTTAATCCTAACGGAGATTTGTGACCTTTTCCAGAAAGGAATAACATGCGCCAAAGAGAGAATATTCGCAGATCAGTAGAGTGACAAAAACGTTGGTCTGTCCAATGTTTCACTAAGAATACAATGTTTCACTAAGAATATACAGTCATTTAGTTGGGACACAAAAACCAATTTATTTGCCATTTATGTTCAATCTGTTTTGTTTTTTCAATTCGGATTACAATATCTTTTGGTCCGAGAAAGAACAAAAAACCTTTACGAAGTTGCCATGCAGCTCGCGTGCGTCAGTGGTGAAACTTCTATTCACACTGTATACCTGCTATATACTGCATGCATTAATTACTTTTAAAGTAATTTCGATTGGTCATCCAGTTACCAAAGGAACACAAATTAAATACGTTGAGTGGTTTTCGTTTGTTCTTTGGTTTGAGGAAGTTTGTTTTGGGGATTTGTCAAATATTCATTAGCAAGTTCCAAATCAGTTTCTTATTCGTTGCAGCTGAGTTCTGCTTGCATGTCATTCTAAAAGTTCTATTACAGAAGTTCTATTAGAAACGTGCGCCTTTATTGAAAGAGGTGAAGGCAAACACGCTTTTTAACGGAGACAGACTGTTTTATTCAGCATAATCAAAACAACGAGCTTAAACCCCATCTGGTTTTATTCCCAACTATATATTGTTAAGATGTATGACATCTCAACGTAAGGTCGATGTGGAACTATGCTTAAAGCCCTGGCCAAACAAACTCCCAAGTCTACCATAGTTAATCCGATTTTTCGACTTAAATTAAGTAATTAAAGTAAATTTTTTTATTTTAATTTTGGCTGACATTTCGAGCGTTACTCCTTCGTCAGGCTTTACGTTGTTTTAATAACGCTTTTACTTTTGCTCTGTTCCATTTTTTGGGCTCGTTTTTGTATCCGGTTACAGCACCAGTTTTCGACCATATTTGTTGCTGAGTGTGGGTAGAATTGGACTTGAAAGCGGTCACACGCAGTAATTTTGTCCGTGACAGATTTTAGGTAAATTGCTTAATGGTGGTATCCCCTATATCTCTTCGTCAATTGAAATCGGAAGGTAATGCCTAGGACATTGTTTTCCAGCCAGACTCGGAGTCTGCTCCATTTGCATACATAACTTGTATATTGATATTAAATTTTGTCGCGATGTTTGGAGATTTGGAGTTTTTGAGCCGGAAATTACAATGGAATTACTATAAAAGTTGGCACGTCCTATTGCCCCAGCGCAGTTTTCTCAATAATAAAGGTGGTTCTACTAAGTAAACTAAAGAACTCTGTTATCACGATGAGAAGGATTAAATTGACGGCAAAGCACACAGAACTAATTGAGAACAACTCGAGCAATGCCGAAAACAACTGTTTCTTATTGCAGTGCAGACAAAACGATCAATTCTTGGTATCAGTATACAGTGTATATGAACACATCACATAAGTAACCGAAATAAATATCAAAACACCAAAAAAAAAACCATACATTTATTCTCCAGTGAAGCAATACAGAAGCTTACGAAGGAGCGTTACGACAACAAAAGCTATTTTTAGGGAACGAAAAATCTGCAGGTCGACCAGGCGGGTCAAAACTTTTTGCCTTGCTTACTACTGAAGTTTCTCTTTTTTTTTTTTTTTTTTTTTTGGATTTGCTTCGTTTGTTTGTTTTGCTTTTTGTATGTCACAAGTTAAAATTCATTTTTGAAGTTTTGACTACCTTGTCATCTAAACGCTTAGCAGTTTGTCTCCCCACATCCTTGTGTTCTGAAGTCAGCGGTGTCCGCGCGCGATCTCAATGACATTTCCGCGGGAAAGACACGCGAACGTTCCTTGCCACAAAATAAGAGTTTACAAAGCTCCCGCCTGAAGTACGTACTCGTGCCGGCATAAATAAACGGGTTGACCGCACTGCTGACATACAGCAAGAAAACGGACATTATTTGCAAGTTTCGAGGAACGCCCGTCGATTTTTTGAAGCGAAAAATAAGAGCTATTGTGGCCGTTGGCATCCAACATAACACAAACGCTAAAGCGACTGCAATTAAGGGCTTGTTTATTTTCACTTCTTGTACCGGGAATCGCCTTCGACGAGGCCCGCGTTCAAGTGTTAAAGCCACGAGTACATTGTGTTGGCGTGTGACTTTGAGAACTTTGTAGTAGCACACTGAAGCAATTGCAAATGGACACACGAAGAAAAGAGAAACTACGATGCAATAGTGAGCGAATTTCCGGCCTTCTGTGAGGCTAATCACGTGACACGACGTATAACCAGGGAAGAAGCCGAATTCGTACCAACCCGCCAGGCGAGGGACGGCCACATAAGATGCTACCAGAAGCCACACAACCGCCAGAATAAGTCGAGAACGTATGGGAGAGAAGATTTTCTTGTAGTGGTTGGTCTGAACGACGCGCATGTATCTATTAAAGGCGGTCACACCCATTGTCATCGGAGTGACGAACACTACGAAGTTCACAAAGAAGGCGTGCAACTCGCAGACGGCTTCTCCATACATCCATCGTCCCGTTATGAACACGCCTCCTGAAAGCGGCATGACTAACGTGGCTGTAAGGAGATCGCTGATTGCTAACGCCACGATGTACAGGTTCGTTGTTGTTCGAAGACGGACATTTCTGTAGACTGTCAGACAAACGAGGAGATTTCCCACCAGCGATACAACATCCAGGATAAGACAGACGCTCGTTTCGGCTACAATCTGTGCAGTACTGCGATTCGGGAGCTCCAAAGACATCTTCGATTTGTCAGAAATTGTGGATTTCTTTGGAAGAAGTTCTGACGCGTTATGGCTGACACAGCAGCTTTATCTTGACAAAAGTCGAGAAATCTTTATAGAAAATTGGGGACAGTCTAAATGAGTATTCGTGTTTTTCTATCGGTGAGAATGAACTTAAAACCGTTTGCTACCATACATCATAACCTTCGTAGCAATCTTCGTTGGTTTCGGCTTTAATCTTGCGAGGCGGTGACAAAACTGCCTTATATCAGGTGTTGTGCGACAAATTATGACGTTATCGTCGTTGCCAAGCGTCCTGCGGCGCCAGCTCGGCCTGGTAAGTGCGTAAGCCGACACCAATTTCTCGCTTGTGGCGGCTAACTTCAACTCTCATACATGTAAATAAGTCTGAAATTGACAAATTATCGGCGTTCTCTGCTTACCGAAACTCCGCATGGGTGAGTTAACGTTAATTAAGATTTCGGGGAAGTTTCCATCAGGGTTAAGGGTAATTTAGATTAGTGTTTGTCTTTTGAAATGAAATTTTTTGTTCCAGGAGAGAAACAGGAAGTGAATGTCTGTCTGTATTTCCATCAACATTTATTGTACAAACTTGGCAGGTGAACCCAATAAAAACCCAGTTGGCGTTCCTTCGAAGCGTATTTAGTGAGAAAGGGGGCGCCATGCAACGAGCCGCCAAAGCACCTGCAGCATTAATTTTCGGAATCTGCATGTTAGATTTTAGAGAAACCACACCATACAAGAGAATATCTGTGACAAAGGCAGATTACAGCAACCTTCTGAAACGAAGGTGAGATGCTTGTCAGGTAGTTTTTATGGTACTGACTGACAAATTTAAGTTTTAGTGAAACCACACGATGCGACTTTTTGAATACGAATAGGAATAATTGGAACAAGGGGCAGGTGATCTTGCGAATAGAAGGACTGGTTTTTATGCCAACAGTGATAAGAGAGATTTTTGACACAACGAAACAATATACCCAGAGGAAACGAGGAGTTTTCATAAAGAAATTAAAGACAAAAGATATGATTTTTTAATATAAAAACAAAAAACAACGTTCAACAATTGTATACCGATATTTGTGTATTAAACGAAAAGAGAATTCGCACATAGACCAAACGCAAGAATTCAACTCTGAAGTCTTACAAATTGCAGTGTTCTCGATATGAAGCTCGACTTCATCTTAATTTCTAGTTTCTGTGAACACCGATAATATCTTATCATATTCACACATCGAGCAATAAAGCCCCTGCGAGATATATTTGCAGATTGGGTCAAAAGCACCTTTAAAATGGTGAGATTTCCTGACCAATAAACAGGCGTTTAGAAGTCTGCCACTGTGGTGTCTGCATTTGGCCATTTTAAGAAATGAAGGAAGCGATGTTGAAGTGTAATGTTTAAAGAAGCTTTTCACAACTATTTTAGTCAGATAATATAGTCGGTGTAGGCAGACATAAGTATTTAATTAAAAGTCTTTATGGCGCTTGCTGGCAATATGAAACACACTAATTTCCCAATTCATAAATTAACCCGCAAATAAATATTTAGAATGTAATAAGGTGGCTTCCTCGCAGAAAAAAATCGTCAAATAAAACTGAAAGGTGTTCACTCGCTTTACGATCCACAATCGGCCCATCAAGATTTGTCACGTGGACTCAGACCCAGAACTCGTTTTATTCTCTTTTTTTTTTTTTTTTTTTTTTTTTTGACAACTTTTGACATCCGTGGCTGACGAACAGTATTATCCGTCTCCCTTGAAGTGTACACAGGCGACTTTTAATAACACTTTGTTGAGGCATTGATTGTGCGAATGTTTATGAGGCCGTTGTATGCTGGGGTTCATTCTTATGGCTTTTCTTGCATTACTATATAGGCCGACTACTGTGGAAATTCAAAATTCTTCGCGCTGCTTTCAAAATGTTTGTCTCATTTCATCATGAAGTCTTCGTCTTTCTTGCAATGGAAAAGTGAACAAAGTCTATTGAACAACCAATTTACCCCTGGTACTGGGCCACCTCTGCCCCACTCAAAGCAGTGACGTCAAAGCATGACGTGAAGTGTAGTTATAGTTGTGTTCTGATACTTGATGTATATCATTTAAGGATTTCAGTTTGTTTGGACTGTTTCAGTGGTAATTGTTGCTGTGTATGTACTAGTCGATTTGGCGGTATTTACGAGCACGTTACTTACGAATGTCAGTGAAAGTGATCATCCACACACGAATGCGATAGTGACTCTGGTAGTGACGTTTTCAAAGGTTTGCCTTTTCGATGAATTTCATGCATCGTTTTCGTCGTTTTAGTGTTGACGGGAGATAGAAATGCAAAACAATGTTTGCGTTTTTAAACGAGACTGCACCAATGTAGCAGTGTTTTCGAAAAGTCAGCGACCGTGAAATCCGACACGGCCTTCAGAGCGTTGGCTGTCTATAATGACAGGAAAAATGCAAATTTGGTTGTGAAAGAAAATGCTGAACAGAGCCACGAGTTGACGTTTTTGTTCAGGTGAAACCAAACCTGCCACGCAGACGAAAGAAAAAACAGTGAACACAATTTAGGGATTAGTATCGTTTGGACTGCGGGAATTTCGCTGCAACTTAGCAACCTCCTAGAAGGGTCAACCTTCTCTATTGAAATTCCTTGTTCCGTTTACATGATAGGTAAGGTTTATCTACTTGCTAGGGTAGCCCTCCCAGCAGGGACAACTTTTGGCCATGTAAACGCTTGAGGTAGAATTACCCTCCTACCGCAAAGTTTATCCGTGGGTCGCACCGTACCGCTACATGAGATTAGTGGTGACGGGTTACTGTCTCAAATCTCGTGACCACACGATGCCATTCACACTCTTGGCGAAATAGCTCAAGGGATAACGCTTTTCATGTAAGGGGGGGGGGGGGGGGGGGGGCTATTTTCTGACCCCTCTAGTAGGGTCTCCTTCCATGTAAACAGGGCCTTATACTACTGTCGTACCTGACAAAGAGTCACGTTATTAATTGACCGTGCTGATCGGCTACTGTCTTGCAAACAGATGTCAAAAACTCAGAAGTAAAACCACCTACACTTACCGAGATCGCGGCTGATGCACTTAAGCTTGTATTGCCGACCGCCGAGCTCTCTGAATCGAAGATCTAAAATGTAAACTTTGCTCGAGGTTTTATGATATAAACGAAACTTGAATAAACAGGAAATGCGTCATGTTCATGTGCTACTGGCCTGGTTCCAAAAGCGCTTCAAAACAAAAGATACCACAATGAGGAAAAATGAATAACAATTTTGATATAATAATGAATTTTAGGGATAGTGCAGTTGCGCTCGCGAAAGAACGTATTGATGCCCGAGGGGGTATCTGCGATTGTCGTATTTGCAGTGCCGACGCTAGGAAGCAGCAACACTATTTGATTAACAACTAGACTGGCCTTGCCAGTGAGCTCGCGGCGTGAGTTGGGTCGAGACCAGAATATAAAATGGAAAGTAGGGGACAAGAGCGGAACTCCCAAGAGAGACTTCCAATTTCTCATCATAAAAATATCACACAGTATAGAGAACTTGGCTTTTGACACCTTGCTCTTTTGACACCTTGATTAAACTAAAAATTATTATTACAACACTCATACACTTGCTTCTTAAAGGTTGAGCGACCCTGCATCTTGAGAATGCGTGACATATCTTTTTATGCACAATCGATTTTGACAGTTTGACCTTGACTCATATTTCTAATCAGAGGCCACGATTAATCCAGCCTTCGCTTCACTACTTATGTGTTTTCTTTTCTTAACTCAATACGTTTCTTCTATCAGGCTTTCGAGTATTCGTGCTCTGTAACAAATATAAAATTGAAAGCGAGGAATGTCACACGAGAGATGTTTACAATATTTAATATTGCGCTTTTGTTCACAGTGTGTTCAGTCCATTTGTGACTGCAAACTCAATCCTCAGAATTATTTCGGTGTATTTTTCATTTCTGGTATTTAATGAACATTGCGAAACAAAGACTACATGATCGAATGAAAGAAACACTTCAACAGGCAATGTACGATACGCAGAAGAATTTTATGAGGCAACAGATGTCATGTACAGAGTAAGGCATAAAGCGTCATTGTTTTACGGCTAAAGCTCACCGTAGCTTTGGTTTCTGTTTTCGCCCTGTTATCTTCCCAAAAGTATTTCGTGTCGCCACAGAAAGTTTCGTCGGGACTAAATACTTATCGGCGACAGAGATATTTGCAATACCCCAGAAGTACCATCAAACATTTGTTTACGGCTATTCTCAAAGCTTGTGCGGTGAACGCGAGCCAAAATCTTTTCCTAAAATCCAGTTTATCCATGCCTATTCCACAGAGCCAAATGGCGTTGAATTTGAATGGGATGCAGTTTACTTTTTCGCTTCACTACTTATATGTTTTCTTTTATTAACTCAATACGTTTCTTTCTATCAGAGGCCACGATTAATCCAGCCTTCGCTTCACTACTTATGTGTTTTCTTTTCTTAACTCAATACGTTTCTTCTATCAGGCTTTCGCGTATTCGTGCTCTGTAAGAAATATAAAATTGACAGCGAGGAATGTCACACGAGAGATGTTTACAATATTATTGCGCTTTTGTTCACAGTGTGTTCAGTTCATTTGTGACTGCAAACTCAATCCTCAGAATTATTTCGGTGTATTTTTCATTTCTGGTATTCACTGACCATTGCGAAACAAAGGCTACATGATCGAATGAAAGAAACACTTCAACAGGCAATGTACGATACGCAGAAGAATTTTATAAGGCAACAGATGTCATGTACAGAGTAAAGCATAAAGCGTCATTGTTTTAAGGCTAAAGCTCACCGTAGCTTTGGTTTCTGCTTTCGCCCTGTTATCTTCCCAAAAGTATTTCGTGTCGCCACAGAAAGTTTCGTCGGGACTAAATATTTATCGGCGACAGCGGTACCATCAAATATTTGTTTACGGCTATTCTCAAAGCTTCCGCGGTGAACGCGAGCCAAAATCGTTCCCGAAAATCCAGTTTATCCGTGCCTATTCCACAGAGCCAAATGGTGTTGAGTTTGGATGGGATGCAGTTAACTTTTACACACAAGTAACGAGCAATTCACTGGCCACATCTCGAGTTGTTTAGCGAAGTCAATTACGTCATCGCCCAGCACGTGATAATATGAACCAATCACCGTGTGCTGATCCTCGACCCACAAAAAGGAAAAAAAATAAAATAAAAATCTCCATTTTTAAGCTCTCGTGGGCCCCAGGCCCCCGCGAGCAATAAACCCCACTTAACAGTAAACCCCATCTGGGCCCTCTTTTTACATAGTAATACAAAAGTAGAGTGCATAGGCTCAAGTCATATAAAAAGCTGTTAGAGTTAAGTGATCTGCCTCCAGATAACAACAGCTTGAAGTTGATCCGACTACCCAAGGAATACAACTCTGTTCAACGTTGAACTGACCACCCAAGGAATACAGAACAAGAGTTAGCGCTGTTACACACGCACGTTCAACAGAAGTTTACCCATTTTACCTTGTATTTTCCAGCAGCATGACGTGAAGTGTAGTTTTATTTGTGTTCTAATACTGGATGTATATCATTTAACAATTTCAGTTTGTTTGGAATGTTCAAGTGGCAAGTTTGCCTGTGTGTGCACTAGTTGATTCGGCGGTATTTACGAACACGCTACTTCAGTGTTGCACTACACAAGCTTTGGGCAATGAAATGCGTATCTTTAAAAGCGTTTGGCTTCAATAAGCGGGGTTAATTTGTGTTCAAACAGAAATTTCATATCTGAGTCTATTCATGTATTTCCGTTAGTTTTCTTATAAAATTATGTGCAACGGGCTCACTGATATAATAAAAGGAGAAAAAATGGTACAAAATGCGAACACCTAATTTCAAGATGTCGCCTGACGTTTGACGTCACAGCAAAAACACCATCGGCGAAGCTAAACAGCTACACTGTTTCAGGCTGACTGTGCCTCTTCATTAGAGTTCTGTGTATCGTCCACTATATCTGTATAGTTCTTTTCGTCGGAGTCTGCGCTGGGTAAAGTAACTTCGTCGTAAGGCGCCGTGTCGAGGTTCTCTTCCGCTTCAAGCTCAAAGTAGCCCTGCAAAAGATGAGAACGTATGGGTCAGTCAGGAGCTCAGAATACAATTTCTCCTAACTATTCAAGAAGAACATGTACGAGTGATAAAGTGAGAATTTATAGGTCAGTCAGCTTTCGTCTGAGTGGACTATCGAGCAGCAAATTCTCCATATTACATATATCTCTGGTGAGAGATTAAAAGAGAACATTGAACTAGTTGATCACTCTCAGGAATGAAAGGGTTGAGGCGTATACAGTTAAAACACCGCCTAACAGGAGTTACATTTTAGAATTTGCGAGGACGCTCTGGAGAAAGGGTGGGAGGGGGAGGCGATACTCCTATTTATTTATCCTCCACAATTATTATCACAATACCCACAATATCACAATATTTTTGTTTCTAGGAGGCTCCATTATCACGCAATACGGTTCATTCCACATTTGGATTTGGCGTGTCTCATTCTCATTTTGATTTATCCAAAAAAATTTGAATCGTTTATTTTACCGTCTCTTTAGCTAGGATCGTCTCCACTTTGTCGACAATTTTTCCAAATGACGGTCGGCTGCTTGGGTTGGCGCTCCAGCATTCCCGCATAATGCCATACCTACGAACAGGATAATACAGAATTTCTAACAGTTTCCCTAAAAGTTTAAAAGTAACAATCTTACTCATAAAAGAGTGAATATGGGACGCCGTTATCACTGAAATAGTCTAAGAAGGAAGTGTATAAGGGAGTGAAGGACAGTGTGCAGGAGTATGTGAGTGAGTGAGTGAATGTGGGAGGTGGATTAGTAGGTGGTTGAATGTGTGGCTAGGTGAGTGGGTTGGTCAACTAACTGAGTTATAAGTGATGAAACGAATGAGTGAGTGGGTTGAATAAGAGGAGTGAGTGCTTAGTGAGTGTGTCCTAAACATGCTGTGGAAGAATTCAATGCTCACATCTCTTCAGAGCACTCGTCCGGTTTTGGAAGTCTGTATCCCGCCTTCAGTTCTTTCACGATCTCCAACCCTCCACTGATTCCGGGATAAGGAATATTTCCTGTCGCGATCAACTACGTGTCAAAAAATCCACTGAAAGCATATCGTAAGACGGCTGGTTGACTTTAGTCTATCTCAAATTTGCACTCAGCAAGTCGACCCATGTTTTTCACACGTCCGTACATAACATCTGATTTTCAACAAATGTGGGTTGACCCCCGAATCCGTAGAGATTCAGAATAGATCAAGGGTGAATTACTATCATAAAGGGAAAGCTTACCTTCGGTTTCGATCTCCCAGAGAACAACGCCGTAAGCCCACCTGAATAGAGGGAATATAATGCGAAAGTTTTAATGCTTTACATGCGAAAGACAATCAAAAATGCAGTATTTGACGCGCGAAATCATAAACTGCTGACATAGATGGATGATTGAAGGCAACAAGCCCGGCCAGTCAGCGTTAACTCTTAATCAACTTCGATATTCTCTTAAATCCCTTATCAAAAATATATCAAACAGTATGGAGAAATCTCCTATTGAATGATTGGGAGAATTTAAAGTTTGAGTACTCACACGTCGCTTTGTGTTGTGTACATGTAGTCTTCGAGAGATTCAAGCGCCATCCATCTGGCGGGCAGCTTCCCCTGTTAAACAACCAGTCGCAGACAATAGTTAACTGACGCACGTAGTCAGTACGTAGCAGTTCTATGCAACACAATGTTACCCCCACCCCTCCCTCCCCATCTACCAAGCCCTTCGCTTACTCCTCTTGTATTCTCGTAGGCGCCACTCTCATACACGTCGCGTGCTAGTCCAAAGTCCGACACCATGGGCAGGTTGTTCTTGCCAAGCAAAATGTTTCTGGCGGCGAGATCCCGATGAACACACTAGCGTGATAAAGCAGAGAGAAAACCAACTGTTAAACGAAAATTTTACTGACACATTGTACTTATTATATGCCAGCAAAGAGGTCGAGTTGGTTTCCATACAGAAGTTTCAAAAAGGCTGCTAGCGAATGACACCTCCAATATAACAACAGTGACTACAGCTATAGCCAGCCAAGGGAACTCTACAGACCGAGCACTGAGAGCCACTGTCAATCTACTTCATACTGCTCATAGATGCTGACTCAGACCAAGGAAAAACTTGCCCCTTATCACTGATCATTGTCCATCATCCCCAGGCTTTATTTACAGTCAAAGCAAAAAGAAAAACGTATGCGGGCAATCGTACCTTCATCTTTTCCAAATGTTGCATTCCTTTTGCGATTCCTCGAGCCAGTTGCAGCTTCTGAACGTAGTTCAGCCTTTCCGGATCTGTGTCCATCAAGGGTTGTACATTCTGGTACTCCGGGTTGTAGTTTACATTCTGATATTCACTGTAAACTTTTTTCCTGTGTTTCTGAAGGTAGTTCAGAAGACATCCATTTTCGGCAAGCTTTACCACAATCCACAGAGGACCTGATTTTGGAAAGATAAAGAAAGAAACATTTAACACCCCCAGTAAAATTTTATCGAGACTGCACGTCAAAATGAAAACAGACTGTTATTTTAGGACGTCTGATGAATCGACTAAAGGTGAATATCCGAAAGCTGAACGCTGTTAAGAAGCTTAAGCTGACGTTAGCCTTTCCTTATAGCTTTCAAACACACTTTGTATTCTAAATCTCCGGTGATTGGTTGAAAAGCATCACGCCACGTGACAAAAATTGACACCTCTCATTGGCCAACGTGTGCATGTACATGCTGTCGAGTTACTCACCATCCTCAAAGCAAGCTCCATAAAGGCTGACGACATTGGGATGGTTGCCCACGGATGCCATCCGGTTGACTTCATTGAAAAAGTCCCATATCTCACTTTCTGTGAAATTTTCTGAGAAAACATTGGGTGCAAAATTATATTGTCCTCATATGGCCGACCAAAAAGTTTGAGGGGATGGGGGAGTGGGGTGAGGGTATACTTACTTTTAACTGTCTTAATTGCGCATGGAAAGATTTTGCCGTCATCACGAGTAAAAGAACCTTTCATCACCACGCCAAAAGCACCTGCTCCTAACACTTCTCCCATCTTGATGGAATCTCGCGGGATCTCCTTCCAAAGTCGTTCAAATCCCTCCTCCAGGAACCTGACTCGCAACGGCTGCATTTCATGTCCGCGAGCGTGGTCGCCTGGAGGACCCGCCCCCTACATGTGTTGTATCGTAAGAAAGTAGAAAGAAAAATTGATTACTATTTACCGACTATGCAAGCTTTTCAATGTTGTGCTATCACTCTCTGCTGCTTTCTCTTAGTCACATTTATTACGACAGGAAAATAGACAGAAGAAGAGAAAGTGTGAAAGAGAGCTATATTGATTGGATGACCTTTGTAAACATGGTATGTACAAATTATCCCCTTCACACAAACGCCGTAAAAATGTGATCAAATTCTAGTAACATAAATATGTACAAGAAGCTTGTATAAAAAACTAAATGGATAAACACAGATACCTAAAATCCTACTTAAAGAATTGATTGCATGCAAGCAACTATTTTTAGTAGATGACTGCAAAAAAATATGATTAGGGACTCCTGATTTTTTTCTTGAAAATATTTAGATAGTTGAAAGAGCGAGTGTCATTGGGAAGACGAGAGACAAAGACACAAAGAGACCATGAAGCCAATTTTGATTGTGACTATATTCACTCCCAAGTTCGAAATGCAGATTCTCGCAACATCTCAGGAAGAAAATGTATTAGTGATATAGTGAGAATTGGTAGTTCAATCAGCTGTCATCTGAACCAGGTATCAATAGCCAAGTTCTCCGTACTGTTTAACATATTTCAGGTGAAAGACTGACAAGAGAAAACATATCTCATTCTTGGGAGTGAAAGGATTAAATTCTGACCTGATTCGGCAATACCTCCCTCTGTTCCTCTCTACGACGCTTCCAGCAGAACACAGCAGTGGCGACTAGTACAGCCAGCACAATAAAAACAATAAGAACGATCATCTCCACTGACACAAGCCAGACCGGGGGACCTGTAATAAAGAACACCAGCAAGTAAGTACATCAACAGCTTCAGGTCAAGTCATTACTATAATAAAGAAAGAAAGCACTTGCTTTTCCCTGAAATACCCAGGACCCGGTTATTCAAAGCCTGAATAGCATAAGCTAACACGGGATTAATCAAATCGGCTTTCTTATGCTTTTGGCCAACGAACATTGAAGAGTTGGGCTACTTAAAATAAAGCAAGGAAGTTATCGGATCCAATCCGGCAACAGGACGCATTGCATGTAAACTCAGTTTTGAAATTAATAATTATCATGATACCCCAGGATAAAGAAAACGGCAAATTTTGTTGTTACCATGGAAAGGAGGATGGATAATATATAGTATTCTACAGAAAATCATTTGTGAAGCACAGGGGAGTGGAAATGCGTTCGTTGACGTCATATTTCATCAGCACATGCATCATCTTCACTCACTTCCTTTCGTCTTTACTTCTGCTGGGTCACTTAGTCCTTTTTTTTTGGAGCGAATCCTATGGGACACCACTTGAAACAAGTACTCTGTGTCCGCTTCTAGATCTTTTACCAGCGCTTCGTGTGTATAGACACCGTATGAGCCAATGTTGGTGTAGACGTTTTCTGAATCACCCGAGAGAGTCATCTGAAGACTGTACTTGCTGATTTCAAACGCGTCGGCATATTCAGGGGGTGCCCATTTTAGGGTGACGGTGTCCGCTTGCACGTCAACAGCTGTGAGGTCCCTTGGCGGAGGAAGGTAATCTAAAAGTAAGTGTACAATGTGTCATCCTCAAGTTGCTGTGGATACAGCGGTTTTAGGGCGACTTCCGTGAAGCCCTAATGAAAGTAACCAATCATAAGTCTGTATAGGCTCCGTTTACACTAGAGCGAATTTATCCGGATTCGAGACATTTGTTTCCGTATCAATAAGTGTGCAATGTATTCTGAAGTTGCTGTGAATAGAGCGGTTTTAGAGCACCTTTTGTGAAGCCCAAATCAAAGTGGTCAATCACAAATCTGTATAAGGCCCCGTTTAGACTAGAGCGAATTTATCCGGATTCGAGACATTTGTTTCCGTATCAATAAGTGTGCAATGTGTCATCCTCAAGTTGCTGTGGATACAGCGGTTTTAGGGCGACTTTCGTGAAGCGCTAATCAAAGTGACCAATTATAAGTCTGTATTAGGCCCCGTTTTTATCCGGATTCGAGACATTTGTTTCCGGATTCGTGAAAGCATTTGCACTAGTTTGGGTGAATCCGGTCGTCAATACGCTACCCTTGCTTTTCCTTGTAAAATGCGTAAGCAATAGTAGTCTCCTACCTTTCACGACAATATTCAACACCCTAAAGTTACCAAGGAAACCGGTGTTTGCAGCCGCCAAAATTAGACTTAAAATCTCTGAAGAAACCTTCCTTTTTACTTCCAATGTTCTAGACCTGAGGACTGCGACGATCCTAAAATCGACTTTTATACCTCCAATTCTGAAAAAGAAAAAAGGTTAAATAGGTAAGTCTCTTCGCCAAAAGTTGCTCTTTAGGAGCATAGTGAGGTCGCTGACCGGAGGTAAAAGATTAATTGAAAAACTCACTAGTGGGCCTCAAAGTTGGTCGCGGTCACTTACAAGAGGATTCACTAACAGTGATTTGATCGAGAAATCAATTGGTACTTAGTTACTGGTCACGCGAAGTGATCGCTTACAAGAGGTGGTCGCTCACTGTATATATTGAATATAGAGTTGCACTGAGATATTCCACAAAGTGATGGCATACCTTTATCAAAACTCTGAAACGGTATGGGGGAGTAATGGGGAGTAATGGGGGAGTAAAGCAGTCTACATATCGACTGTATCTACCTGATATCCATGATTTTTACTTCACGGCTTGTTACATCGGTGCTGCTGAGGCCTGTCAACACCTTACCAACCTGAGGATAACACACTTAAAACAAAATTCTATACTTCCTTGTCAATACAGTGAACTCTCTCTAGTACGGACGTTCGCCTTAGAGAGAGTTTAGTTATAGAGAAACAAGTGAAAATCGGTAAGAACTAAATCTGCATGCTGTGACGGCTTAGAGGTGTTCGCCTTAGAGAGGTGTCCGCTTAGAGAGAGTTGACTGTACAGTGAACTCTCTCCAAGGCGGACACCCTCGGGACTAGATTTAGTGTCCGCCTTAGAGAGAGAGTTTAGTTACAGAGAAACAAGTGAAAATCGGCAAGGACCAAATCTGCATGCTGTCTGCCTCAGAGAGGTGTCCGCTTAGAAAGCTTGAGACTGATCTGAGTTCGGTACCAAGATCATATGATGAAGTGAGTTCACACTATCGAGAAAGTCAATTAGATCAATGTAATCTAGGAAATGTTAAACCTTAAGCACTCGGCCCGCCCTTGCCCTTTACCAATCTCACAGATTTAAGTGCCTGGTGTAAACTGCCCTTTGGTCGCTAAAGTGGGATCTAAACCGAAATTGGTACCCAGATCGTGTGAGTGCGCACGTTCAAGCTGCTGACTAAAAATCAATTTCGATTTAAGATTTATGTAAGGAAAAGTCGACTGTTAACATGGAATTCGCATTTAGCCCATTGTACATTCAAGCTCACGTCGCTTTAAGTGCGCCTAGTGTGAATGTGGCCTTTGTGCTGGCGGTTACAGTTATCGTTTATTTATAGTGATTTTTCCACTCACTTTAGGTACAGCTTGCATGGTTTATAAGGATGTGTCACTTACTTCATTCTTAAATTGTCCTGAAAAGCTACGATACATCTCCGAGTTGCTCTTTTTCAAGTCCTCGTGATATATGTCGTCTGTAAACGTTACTTCAAAGACCAGTTTCGCAATTAAATACCCTGGTTATAGAAAAAAAAAAACAATAGTAAGAAGTCGTTGAGTTATCATCATTACGTTGCTCATTCAAAAGCAGCACTGATAACGATTTCAAAAATACAGTAAATCGAACCTTTTGCTAACTTGAACTAATTTCTGGACCTGTTCAGAAAAATTTCCCACAAATGCACCCCCTCGATAATTTCCTTTTTTTACCCTAAATGTTCGAGTTATTGCTATTATACTGTAGCAGCTATAGAAGGGAGACGTCAAAAACAATCATACGTTCATTGCAGACTAAAATTAGTTCTCACAGGGACTAAATATAGTCATTTGTGTTTCAAAAGAAGATTTCCAATTTACCTTCGAATACCTCGAGCGTAACATTGTTTGTGACGTTGCCATAACGGTTGCTGACGACACACTTGTACATCCCGTTGTCCTCTGATTCCGCGTATGTTATGTTGAGGGATCCGTCCTCCATAACCCACATTTTTAGCTTTCTATCAATCTCGTTGCCATCCTTGTCAAACAAAAGATGTATGACCTCTTCACCTTCCTCAATGCGTCCATCTCGGTATATCCAGGAAACACTTGGAAAAGGATGGCCAGTGTGGTTACAAGGGAGGACCGCTGTTTTGGTGTACTGTACGCGCAACGCGGACTTCCCTGTGTAAATGTGTGGAGGTCCTGAAGTCAGAGGAAAGAAGAGAGCAAAAAGATGTTAAGAAGTTTAGACAATGCGGCCAAAATAGCGAGACAACAAGGTGTGAGAAGGCAGCTCGCAAAATGGGACAGTATAGGATTGTTTCAAACCCAAAACGCAGTTAGGACACCAGAGAGACAACATGACTAAACCGTAAGATGAACTGGAAAGGAGGCTACAATGTGGAAGAATATTGAATAGCTGCTACAGTGAGGAAATGAAATCGAAAACAAAAACAACACTTGCAACACTTCTCAAGAGCAGCGAAACAACAAAACATACCAACAGCAACCAGTAACAACAACAAACTAACGCACATACATATATATGAACATACATACATACATACATACATATCATGCACACATACGTACACTGTATACATACACAATGCGTAAATTATACATACATATATGTACACACTTTAGGGTTAGATGTAACATCATCGTCAGTGGCAACAACAACCACACTGCAGACTGACGCAACCAAGAGCGTTTAACGTTTATACTGCTGATTCACTCACCGCAGGTCTTCGACAGTTCAAATCCACTAAAGTTGCCCCGTTCCTGTGAAGAAGTGTAGACAGCCACCATGACAATGTAGTTCTTACAAACATCAATAGGCGTAAACTCCACTGCAAGTGTCCTGTTGTTGACAATGCGGTTATCGACTTGAACTCCAGCGGTCAACAAAGAAACGTTATATCCTTGGACAGCGCTGAAATTTTCTGCGGAAATCGGGGCCTTCCATTCCACGAGGAGTTTGTCTGATTTGCCGGCAAAACTGGCGCTCACGTCCGTGGGGACTGGAATAGAACCTGGCAACAGTGATCAGGTACAAAAGGCTTGAGCTTTGTTTGTTTAAACATTCAGATTGCTTCCTTATTTTTTTAGCTGGTTGGTTTGCTGTATCGTTTCAAATTCTTGTTTGGTTAATTAAATAGTCAGTTGATGTATTAAGTTCGTTCTTTAGTTAATTACCTAGGTCATTTAGGTGAATCGATCGATGCATAATCACTGATTGAAAATATGCCGTAAGTTTGCCACTGTTTGACGTTCGTTTGTGTTTCTAAGAGCAAAATTAATCACATTATCTAACAGACGCCTACAGGACATAGCTATCTTTATGTATAAGGCAAAACACAACCTGCTACCACAGAATGTCCTGGAATTATTCCGCCGCTCGTGTGACAACTACAACCTAAGGAACAGTGACTTCTTTCTCCCCAGAGTAAACACAACCACTCATGGAAAACACTCACTGAGATTTTTTGGAACCTATTTATGGACGAAACTAAAAAGCAGCACCAGAAATTCTACCTCACTTTCATCGTTTAAGAACATAATAAGGAAAATGTACCTATCTGTACTTATTAACTCTGACTCATGCGTGGACTGCAAATTAATCCATATATTTTCTTAAAAGTGTCCCCGATTAGTATATCATATGTGATACGCTAGAAGATTTGACACTCTAATAAAGTTCATGATGATGATGATGATGCCCGGATGGATTCTTTACTGCACCTTTTCCTTTAGCACTGGGAGCAGCCAAAAGGAAGAACAGACAAAACAGAATCCGTGAAGCCACAGAAGGTGTCGCCATCAGTGAAGTTATATTTCTGGTGAGAAATTGAAAGAAAAGTTATTTTAAGTTCTGAAGTTTGAACTATAACTTCTCTGTATCATTCATATATAGTATGCGGTGACAAAGATAAAACAGCATAAATCGAATCAGACTCCTACGTCGCACAAGGTCAGATATTTTTGAATCCGCAACTTTCTCGTCCACACATAGCGTATTCGAATCGTTTTGGCCTGTCCACACGTGTCCGGATATTTTTGAATCCGCAACTTTTTGATCAGCGTATTCAAAAATATACGGATTCGACCGTCCACACGACGCCGTATTCACAGCGTATTCAAAAAAATCCACTCTGGGAAGCGTTTTCAAAACGTTGCGGATTCATCAACCGTATTCACTGGATACGTGTGTACGGGGCTTTAAACTCCAACACCAAGTGCCAAGGTAGAACAGTGTCACACTACACTAGAAATTATTTCGGATCAGTGATTTCTTACCGTCACGCAATGTTCCAGAAACACATTTGTGATAATGGGCACCAATTTGGTTTCGGTTGATTTTAGGCTATGACGTTGAAGCAATTGTTCTAAATACTGTATTGATAAATACCTATACTGCCTGCTGGACGGCAATCTTTGATGTATAAGAAAAAACTTGTGATCATGATCGGACCGATCATTGCTTCATATGAGCTTATTCTGATTGGATGTCTGGACGCGTTCGTATAAATAGACGTTAGATCATTCGGCAGTTGAATGGGTTTATCTTGTTTATTTCCGGTGGAACCCCCCTGTAATGTTATCAAGTTGCTTCAGCTTAATTATCCGTAATTTGCATGGTACGTGCCAACTTCAAGTTGAATCAGCTACGAGCAAGCGGAAAGACGTGAAGGAAGTCCTGTCACTCTGATCTCGTAATACTCTCTCGCACACACGGTTGCTCTATATTTTAAACATTCCTTTCGAACCTGAGATTGTTTTCAAAATCGCACGTATTTAATAATAATAAAAATAACGGAATAGCCTTAAGTCCCTAAATCCTCGACGAGACAAAAATAGACATGGCTAGCTCTGGTTCGAGTATTGGCATTTTATCGCTTGTGGATTCAAGACATGGTTTACTTCCGCAATGGTATAAAATACTGCGATTTGCCGTGAGATGGTGCAGCTTCCTACTGTCAGGAGGCTCTGTAGTCTCTGTGTAAGAGAACGTCCTGCTTCACTGACACTGCCATCTCTGCTGGTTCTAAAATGTTTCACGGCTCGTAGTTCGAGCTGGCTTCTCGCACGATAACATGCTAAACAAACAGCAGACAGAGGCACAATACGTACGGCTACGTGAACAGCTGGTTGTAACTCTTATCCAGTGCCGGGCACGATATCAGTCAAGTGGCTCTTTAATGATCAGGGTGTTTTGAAAGCCCATACCTTTGTAGGAAGGATCTCTCAGAGGGACACTGTATATGGCGCAGTTGTTCCCGTCCTCGAAGTGTTGTCGACTCTAGTCAATTACGAAATCCGTCACGTGACCACATCAATCAGCGCCTGCGGAAGTTTGAGTAATCACTCACTGACACATTCGGTGTATTCTGTCGTTCAATTTGCTGTCCTAAATCTTGTTTTGTTTTATTTTTTTAATTCGCTTCCTTCTTATCTCTTGCTCCTGTTTCCTTGTCTCTGCCCTCAGTTCCTTCTGTGGCGAATGCTGGGGGAAGGGAGGGTGGTGGGCAATGCCTGCAACAGCGATTCCCACATTCAGCGGTGTTACAACAGAAATGTCATCATGGCGGACCAGCTGGGGTTTGTTGATGTTCTGTGTTCTTACAGTGATCACCACTTTCACAAACAAGGTATCGTGGGATTACTCGGCTCTGAGGAGTATTTAAGACCAAATGTATAAGTTGATAGCCTTATGTTGATGTTTTTGTTTGAATAGTGCCTTTTCACAAAAATAAATAAGTCCACGTGCAGATATGTCTCGTTTTGTTTGTAGCTAATATTTTTATCTGTGTGTTTTTTTGTTTTATCCAGTACGTCCTTTCCATTCTGAAATTTACGTATCCCACAGTGTTTCAGAGGTGAGTCAGAGGAACTGCGGTCAATCAATATTTTTAGTACTTCTAAAAATATATTATATACATGTAAAATTACAGATTGTCTGATTTTAAATGTCTTAGCCGAGTAAGATTAGATCCAATTTTGTCTCATACTGCGTCACTTGATATTCTGTCCTAGTTGGCAAACTGGAACCACGGCGTTGTTTTTACTGACACTAAATGCTTTGGGATACATAGAAGTGAATGTTCTACCTGGTCGCAGGTAACAGTTTTAATCATCTTTATAAATAATTGAACTCATGCTTTTATTGTAAAAAAAAAAGCTTATCCATCCCGTTCCACCTATGTCTTGGTTTATCCTCTGCTTGTCACAAAAATATGTGAAACTTTTATAAAGGTCTTGTGACTTCAGTTTGCATTCTGACTTACTGTGGGCCCAGTTCAAGCTGGATTCAAATTTGGGTAGACCCAGATCAAGGAAGTACCATGACATGTTGAACTTAATTCAGCCAAACTTATACAATTAAGGCACAAATCAAGTATCAGTGGCAACAACTTCAAAAAAATACTTAATTTAATTAGTATGCATTTGATTGACTAATGAAAAGTAGGTAAGCACACCTTGTGTGTCAGTATTTTTGTTGTTTGTTGTTGTTGTTGTTGATGATGTTGTTTTATTAACTTTTCACCAGCCTAGGGAGTGCTGAGTTAATTGGATGGCTTCCTGGTATCATTTTCTTCACTGGAATGATCTACTCTGGTTCTGTTGCATTGTCGAAGCTGGTCAGTACTTCAGTCACAGAAGTTTAATTTTATACCTTTTTGTTTTAGAAATAAATGTCATTACATACATGATTGTATATGCAACTTGAGAATGAAATTCATGCAGTGCCCTAAATAACCCAGCGCTTTCTTCCTTTTATTTCACAGCCAGTTCCAGTGTTTTGTGCCCTACATTCTGTCACATTTACATTCACAGCTCTAGTGGAATGGATGCTATTTCAAAAGGTATGTATTATGTTAATATGCATGTCATATACAGTAGTGCATGAAAATTTGTCACCAGTTTTTATATTGTTGACGATATATTGACCACATACCGACTATAAGGTGCAACTAATTTTCAACTTGAATACTATAGCCGGTATGAGTTAGTGCATCTAAATTGATCAGGCAGCTGATGAGACTTGAAAGATTTCTGAAAGTTAAAGTTGCTAGTTGTAGCAGTGCTTCAACACATACACACAATTAGGGACCTCCTCAGGCTTTGTTCTTTGACTAAAAAAGAATCAAATCAAATTGGACAGAGTCCCATCACTGAAAGTCTTGTTTTTATTCCTCTGTTGTGTACCCATGAAGATACCACCCTTTGTTTCACAAGTTAGGTGAGTTCCATCACTCTGTGATTTGTGTGTTGCGTTCAATATTAACTCTATAAAACCAACTCATAAAATACTCTGCGATTTGTGTGTTGCGTTTAATATTAACTCTATAAAACCAACTCGTAAAATACTCTGTGATTTGTGTGTTGCGTTCAATATTAACTCTATAAAACCAACTCGTAAAATACTCTGCCATATGGCACCCCTTCCCATAATATTACCTTTTCATACTGTGTGCAGGCTTACCTTGCCTCAACACACACTTGATAAAGTTTGTAGCTGCTTGATATTGTTTTATTTTTACCTGTTATAAATATTGTTTGCCCTTGCAGTCTGATTGTGGTGACTCTGGCAGGCCTTGCAGTGACAGAAACAGACCCACAGGTAACTTTGTGTTGTGGTACTTGTGATCAGTTATATTTAATTTTATCTCTTCTTTTCCTCCTGCAGTTTGTCAAGAAAACATGGACTACCTTTAAAATTTATCTTTGTGTTGTAGTTTGATCGTGGGGGATATTCCTGGATGATGGTGCACTGTGGATTGTCAGGTATCTGGAGCCTAATTTTCAGATTCAATTAAGCATTTGGTCATAAGCAAGAGTTATTTTGAATTTAGATATCTAGTTGTATAATAGTGTTAAAATAATAGTTTCCTAGCTGCAAGAGTCAATTTCACTATCATGCATTCTCTGTCCACAGTTCATATTTTGTTTTGTGTTCTTATACAATAAAAATGTAAATCATATATTCAATATAATGTTTGTCAAGGATATCACTTGTAACTATACTGTATATATAAGGCTTGGTGTTTCCTATTTCAAGTGCTTTAACACTTTGGAATCTTACATCTCTTCTTTGTTATTGTGTTACTTTAGGCCTTTACCACATCTATAAGTCTGTGAGAAAACCCCAGCAGCTAAGGTGAGTGCCTCTTTAATTGCCAGTGCTAAATTTGAGGTCCTTGTGCCAAACAAATTTAAACAGTTGGATGCAGCTGGAGGGCGATGGGGTGACAGATTTGCAGTACCAGTCAAATGTAAGGTACCACCTTCTCATCATCAGATTGAGGAATCTGAACTTATGATCATGATGAAAAATTCATTAGGGTTCCAGGGGGGGGGGGGGGGGGGGGGGGATTTGGAGTTCAGGCCACAAATTTGTGGGAACCAGCTTGTCTGCTTGGCTGCAGTTGAGTCACAGAACTTTTACAGCTGTTTGTTTCATTTCGTAAATAAAGCTGGATTGTTGCATATTTTTCAAATCCCTTGTCTTTCAGTGAACTTGACCAAATGTTTTACAATGCAGCTGGAAGGTATGTATGTGCCACATGTTCTAGCCCAAGTAAATTTTATGGAGTACAGAATACCTTGCATATGTTAAAGCCCAATTGCTCCTCTTTACTCCTTTTTTTCTTCACTTTGGCTCCTCCTCCTCTTCACTTCAGCTCCTCCTTTTCACTCCTCCTCCTCCTCCTATTCACTTCCGTTCTTTCCTCTTCACTTCCGTTCCTTCCTCTTCACTTCTGTTTTCTTCCTAATACTTTGGCTCCTCTTCTTCTTTTTCAATTCGGCTCCTTGTGTGTCCTTTAGTTGTTTGAATTGCGCCTCGGGAGTCATTACGGTCTCCCCCTCTCCCGTCGTTAGTACGTGTTACTACATTTTTACAGTCCGTTTCATGTACTTTCCTTCGTCGATTTTGTTTCGATTTTGGCATTATTTTCTAATATTTTTTTACTTTTTCTTCCTTGTCCATTCAGTATTGTCATCCTAATGCTGGTCAGTACAGCAACAGGTGCGTACATTATAATTATCGCAAAATCCATCGTTGTGTCCATCGTTCACAATGTGATCCAATTCGCTAACTGTTTTTTTGTTTTGTTTTTGTTTTTTGTTTTTTGTTTTTTTTTATCCTCTTAGGCGAACTTTATCAACTGGTAGAATTCCCGTCTTTGTATCATTTACGTTTTCATGCGGGCTGCTTGGTTAGGTGAGTATATAGATCTTTTTAGACACTTACGCGTGTTATTTGCACGTGACTAAGGGAGTCAGATAACAAATCTTCGTGTTGAGTCCAAAAGTGAAGTCATATAATCAAGGCCACAGAAGCGACGGGATAACGCCTTGGTCGGCAATTATTGCGCTACATCGTGCCATAGTCCACCTTGGTTATTCTAAGTCCAAAAGTGAAGTCATATAAGCAAGGCAACAGAAGCGAAGGGATAACGCCGTCTTGGTTATTCTAAGTTCAAAAGTGAAGTCATATAACCAAGGCCACAGAAGCGACGGGATAACGCCCTGGTCATGCAGCAATTATTGCGCTAGATCGTGCCGTAGCCCACCTTGGTTATTCTAAGTCCAAAAGTGAAGTCATATAAGCAAGGCCACAGAAGCGACGGGATAACGCCTTTATAGCCAATTATTGCGCTAGTTCGTGCCATAGGGCACCTTGGTTATTCTCAGTCCAAAAGTGAAGTCATATAACCAAGGCCACAGAAGCGACGGGATAACGTCTTGGTCGGCAATTATTGTGCTAGATCGTGCCACAGGCCACCTTGGTTATTCTAAGTTCAAAATTGAAGTCATATAACCAAGGCCACAGAAGCGAAGGTATAACGCCTTCCTCGGGAATTATTGCGCTGAATCGTGCAATAAGCCATCTTGGTTATTCTAAGTCCAAAAGTGAAGCCATATAACCAAGGCTACAGAAGCGACGAGAAAACGCCTTGGCTGGCAATTATTGCGCTAGATCGTGCCATAGGCCACCTTGGTTATTCTAAGGCCAAAAGTGAAGTCATACAACCAAGGCCACAGAAGCGAAGGGATAACGCCCTCGTCCGGAATTATTGCGCTAAAGTGTGACATAGGCCATCTTGGTTATTCTCAGTCCTAAATCGTGGCATAGGCCACATTGCTTATTGCATTAAACTTGGCTTTCTCGAGCGACGCAAGCCAAAGCGCACGCACAACAGATAAACGTCCGTGAAAATAAACACAAGCACAAGACATATGGAACACTTTATATTACAAAAATGCTCTACGCAAACGTAAAACATGAGGATAAAATGTTCTTTTTCTTGTGCTTGGGTCGCTTGTTTCACGGACGCTTGTCTCTTGTGCTTTAGCTTGCGTTTGGGTGGGTCGCTTTCACTTGCACGTATCTCTTGTGCGAGCGCTTAAGTCGCTTGTTTCAAGGACGCATATCTCTTGTGCTTGCGTTGCTCTCAAAAACCAAACCCAATAAGACCGCATTTATTTGGGTTATTTCCGCAATAGGTATACTAGCTCAAATAGCCTCAATAGTTGCTCATTTTAAAGGACGTTTTATTCCAGATTGGGTTGAGAACTTTAACCCTGGCCTCGCAAACAACTGCTGATACATCTGAGGTCAAGTCAGTCTCCAAACATCAATGATTTTACTGAGCAGCAATGGCTGCTTCTATTGCGGAATAGCCCAAACAAACGTTCTCTACATGGGCTATTTTTCCCTCTTTGTTGTAATCCCTACTTAGAAACAATAAATACTCACATCGTTATAATTTGTTGTGCTACTTTATTCCAGTGGTGTCTTTGGAGCTCTGCTTGGAATTACGAGAACATTCCTTTCCACAAGCACAGAGTTTTCGACGTCAGTGGGCACGATTGAAAGTGCTAATAAGGTAATGCAACTAATACAAAGGACTTGAAATCACCCCTGTACAAATAAAGAATGCAGATTATGAGCGAACTAAGAGGACAACACCGAACTTCTAGCGGGTTTTTTTATGACCTTTTTCAGACCTTTTTCTCAAACATAGTAACTTGTAATATCCAAAACATCCATGTTAAAATCACTGACCTTATCTCAGAGCAAATGGACAAAGCAATGCACTTCAAGACAATACCCTAGGTTATATGTACATGGACGTACCCCCTACATTACACCACCCGACACAGGTGCACGGTGTTCCATCTAAATGGCTCGCTTCGATCCATCAAGAAATGTGTGAATAGTTGGCGTGTCTAGGGGGACCTTTAACTAATTTCTAACGAACCCCTATTAAGCGGCCAACCCCTATTAAGCGGGTAGTAGTGCAATGGAATGCTAATGCTGTTCTTTCTGTTTTGTAGGTTGCTCTTGTGATTCTTTCACCAGTCGTGTTTGAAGCAGTTTTCACCACGCGGTTAACGACCAGGTAAGGCACCCGACACTTTCCGATTGACGTCACTTTCACTAGTCAGCGTTCATCGCGTTTAAGGTGGTGTTACACTGGTCGATTTGCAACGACGATTTGCAACGACACGATGTTGAACTAAAAATCGTTCAGGTGTAACACCCCATTGCGAACGATTTTTCGCGATGTTTACAGTGCTGCAACGCGTTGTAAGTTTTTGAAAGCGATTCAAAAACTTGCAACACCGCTGCGTGAATTTGAAGCGAATCGGCGTTGCAAATCGTCGTTGCAAATCGACCAGTGTAACAGCAGCTTTACTATCCAACCCGAGGTAAATTGTTCACCTCGTTTGTAAGCCCAGTTTTCCAGCGTGAGCGTGTTATTACCCCAATCAATGTTTTGTCGTGTAGGGTCACATTTTGTTTTGCTTTTTCCAGCATCTCCTTGGCTGTTTTTGCGGGTGTGTTCTATTCCTACACTCTCCAACAAAGTGTGAACGAAGCGTTGTTGATGCCTCAAATCCATGTATACTAATACTAATAGAAGTTCACAGGAGTCTGTCACCAAGGTCACCAAATATTTTATTTGAAAACTGAATTTAGTATTTTTAAATGTTACAGTGTAAATATTAAAAGTGTTTGAATAATCCTTGTTTACATGTTTTTGTCATTTGCGCACAACAACTTTTAAGCTACCAACAAAAATAGTAAGCACTCGCAAGGTAGCGTGCCTTGGACCAGTTGTATGGTCAATATGCGGATAATTAGATCACTCCTCCCCCTATGTTTTTGGAGTATATGTCGAAGTGAATACGCGGATACGAAGCCTGCGCAGCCGGCCCCTGTATCTGTCCGCGCGACTCGAAGTCTGGTACGAGTTTTTTTCTCGGCTCGCCTTCCCATTCCCGTAAACAAAAGCGCCCCCACCCCACCCCACCCCGCGTGCTGTTTTGTTCATGCGTTCCATGTGTATAATGACAAGCGTGCCAAAACCGGTTTGACGGCATTTTTCACACGTTTCGTTCCATCGTGCGCAGAAGCCATTTGTGAGAAGACTCCGACGAAGATGGACGTCTTTCCGAGAGCAGTTTTGAAGACCAAAAATGGCGGAGTTTTCACGCCACACGGCTTTCAGGACAGTTGAAAAGAAACATGGCACATGGAGTTGACTCAAACTTTGCAAGGAATGAAGATGGCTTCAAACAGAAGACGACTGCAGAAGTTTATTGAGCAGAAAACCGTAAGCTGTTACGTTAAATGCTATTCTACGGTCATGTAAGATGTTGTATATTTTGTCTTTAAAAGAGGTGTTCCAAACATTCTCAGTCAATTCAATCCGCTCCAAGACTTTCCTTTATTTTGATTCGTTCAACAAGAAGGACTTTTAAACGCGAGGGCACTTTGAATTTGTTAGTTTACTTTACTACTTTGGTCAAAACCCTGATTTTGTAGCTGTCACATACGTGTGAACGGCAGTATTATTGCAAGAGAAGGTCGTTAATTCTGCACTAGATGGCTCCATTTGATCCAAATTGCCAAAATTTCCAGGTCCGATATCGATATTATGCAGAAAATCCAAAATGATAAATTATGCAAACAATACAGATATTGGCTGCTGAAAAACAATGATGTCCAATCAGTTTGGTTCACAAAGAATTCTTGTTTTGCCCGTGTTCTTTTTCTTGTCATTTTTTTTTCTTGTTTTTGCGCGTAACTTTTTTGTTCGTTTTGAAAACGTTGTGGTTACGCAGATAACGATTTAACGTTTTTATTGTTTCAGCTTGTAAATTTCTCTTTTTCTTTCTCCCTCACAAAACTGTTGTTGTTTTCGCTTATTATCGTCTTTCTGTGAAGTGCATATGCATCATCATCGTCTTCGAAACTGTTGTATTTTTCAGTCGCCCTCGCGTTTATCTTGGCACAAATTTGTACAATATTTCTCTTGTCGCTTTCAAATTTGGGTACGGCCTCATAAATAAACGTTGGACATTTTGTTAAGTTTTCCGTGTACAATTTGGTCGCTACCTGACAGGTTCTTTTTTGGAACACCTCAAGTTATTTTTCTTTTCTTTTCTTTTCTTTTTTTTTTTTTTTTTGCTGCTGCTGGTAGTGTTATACTCTTCAGAAATCAAAAGTTGCACACGTATTTTTCAGTAAGGAATTTTGTGAAATTATTCTTTACGAGTCAGAACAAATCTTTATTTTTGTCTAGATATTTCTTAGCTGTTCAAGGCAAATAAATTAAGATATATATTTCGCGGCAGAAATATTACAGTTGTGTATTTTTGTTCGTGCTTTTTATATTTTTGAAGGGTAGTCTTTATCTGGTACGATCTGAAAATTAGCTCGTAAAGTTCAAATAGAACTTTGCGTATTCAAATAGGAACAAATTTACGCTGAAACTTCGCTCGGAAGCAATCAACAGTTTTGTGTGTGATTCATTACCGCCACAATTTTGATGGCCTGACTAAATTGTCTCTAAATTTTGTCCAGGTCGTTGCTTTTTCTTAGAATTTTCAGATGTACTAGAGTTTAGGTTTGTGCATTGCTTGAGTTAGAACGGTTTAGTTTGTGATTCTGTTAAGTTAGGATGGTTGGAAGAGAAAATCGCGCGGTTTTATTTTGTCTGTTGGATTGGAAAGTCGATCGTTTTAATTCCGTCGCACAATTTTTTATCTTGACGGCGTGTTTTGAATTAACTGATGCTTCACAAAGCTAACGCGGTTCAATTTCAAGAGAATGCATACGCCGCTGTTGCAAAAACTAGTTTACTCACTTTCTTGTCGGGCAATTTCAAATCGACTTTTCTTGCGAAAACTAATTTATTCAATGTCGTTTGCAAGCAGTGCGCATTTCTCTTCCTCATCTTAGTTTATCAGATAGTCCCTTCGGCTAAGTACCTACTTGTTATCTTCTTTCGGTTATTTATACCAAGTAACCCTGTTCATTGATGTGCTTAATAAAACCGTCTGTGTGTCTCTTTATGGATGCGTCACATGTAAAAGTTATCTCATGCCTCAAATTTATTTTGCTTTCACTGTCGAGGGAAATATATTGACTGTTTGTATTTTCGGGAAAGATTTGGCGAATTAAACCGCGGGAATTAAACAGCAATTCCGCGCCATATTATGTTGAGGCATGATGTATCTTTACTTGTGATGCATCTTTAGCTTTTTAGTGAAGGACTTATAGTTTGATGAGCGAAGACTCGATATGATGTACATGAATATGTAATATGCAGTGTAACCTGCAAAACCTGTTTTATAATTAAAGATGACATAAGACCATGATGCTTTTCAAACTTTATTGACGTCACATTCAGAGTGTATATAAGTAAATTTTCCGGTAGGGGAGGTTGGTCGGGGCTAGCGGATGGCACCAGTTATAGTCAAATTTTTTTGCTTACCTAATGAGGTTAATGATCGGACTTTGAAACAGCAAGAGTAATAGAGTTGTACTAGTAGTACAAGAGCACTACTAAACTGCTACAACTACTATTACTATTACTACTTCAAAGCCCATCCGCGCACCAAATAGTTAAACAAATTGAAGGAGAGGCTCTGAGAAACAGAAAGCTGATAACGCGAAGGAAAAAGGTTGATGAAAATTAGGATATTTAACAATGTTTCAAGACAAAATAATCTTTTGCATTGCGTCCGTTCATGAAAAACTCATGGCATGAAGTTGGCGCAAGTCTTCAGCCAAATCAAGAATATCGGAGCCAAAATGAAAGACGTTTTTCAGAGCCTCCCGTTCCAAATCTATTTTGAAATAAGGAGGGAAAGTATTCCCTTGCTTCTAATAAACACGCACAATATGGGATATGGTTGTTGAATCACTAGAAAATCATAAAGGTCGAATTATAGAAGTTTTAGCTTCGCACCAAATTGTTCAAATGGCTGTTAATTTGCCTGAAAACCCGAAATCAAAATGTAAAGAAAATCTGTGCATATAGCAAAACAACGTTCCAATTGACCGCATCGCAAAGTTCCATTTAAAATTTCCGACTAACCAATTGAGCAAGGTTCCTATTTCGAACGCATTTTTTCAGTTGAAATTTGCCGAGATAAAAATTGCCCTAGCTTTCTCGTTCCTATTTCAGCATCGCAAAGTTCCATTTGAAACTTGCGATTAAATTTTCAGTGATTCGAAAGAAACAACCATTTCCCATTACATACACAAACAACAAGCATACTAAAATGACTGCAATGCCGTTGACGCGAAATTGGACACGATAAGAAACAGATGAATGTTTTGTATTCGTTTTGCAAAAGAAATCGCACAGGAAACCGTTTCGTAAGAAAAGAAAACACACCGCTCAGCTTGCGTTTGTATATGAAGAAAAAACAAAAACAAAAACAAAAACAAAAGCAAAAAACAGAATAGCAGATATGTAGAAAAACAACATAAGATAATTCCAAGTATAAGCGCGTACACCGTAAATTCTCGGTTGTTGCACTAAAAATTCGCGCTCGATATTGCGCCGAGCTCGAGATACATATAAAGTGAATATTTTTGCCAAGAAACAATAGGTTGAGTATCACGTGTGTGGTCTCCGGGGAAAAACGTTTTCGACCAACAACAACAACTCTGGCGAGAAACTTGATTTCCAATTAATGGGAAAAATTTTACTATGTTCCTGTTCCAAAATATCTAAAATATCCCCTTGGGCATAATTAAAACAGTTTTTCAAGCCCTGTGTATCTTATAAATCAAAATCGAAAACGGCGTGTTTGCAGTCATTTAAAGTAAGCTTGGCTAAACACGAAATGAGGTGTCTCGGTAGAACAAACACTTGAAGCACTGATTTCTAGCAAATTCTAACGACAATTATTTGCCATTTTTTTGGGTGAACACACTGAATTTAATTCAAATATTGTGAAATCTGGACTGACTGAAAGGGACACTTCTGACACGAGAAAAAACGCGATATCCGAAAAACTATCGAAACACCTCATTGCAGTAACGAATATACCAGGCTGATAAGTTCCATAAAATAACTGTTTTGAAGATGAGCAGTTTGTTTGAAGCAAAGAAACGACGCGAAACTCCGCTTTGTAAAATACGATCCAATAAGCTTGCTGACAATAAATTATATCATGTCAAATTTAGTCAGTAATTTTATCAGTAGGAAAATGTATGGTGACGATCAGCCTTCGTAAACCAGTATTAAATTAATCACAATAGTAAGCCCTACTTTGCAGTAGCCTAGCGCTTGTGTCCTTGCAGGAACCATCGCTTGTCACTATCCATACTAGTCCATTCGGGTTCGTCCATTATTCAATTCCAACAGCCCATTTGTCCATTCCACCCATCGTCGCTTGAGCTGTTTGCAAAGAAACGCATTCTGTAAGCTAACAATGTCTTTTGACTGGGTTAAATGTACACATACTGACTGAGATGAAACTCTAAACGTAATGCGAAGGCAGTGAACTCGAAACTCACCAGGCAAATAACTCGTCTCCATGCACGTGTATGGATGCTCGACAGCGTAGTTTTGCTCAGTTGCCGTCGACTCTGCACTTCATCTTTGTCCTAAAGTCCAAGAACACGTTCGGTCAGCTAACCCATCTTCTTGGCAAAACAAATAGCAGGAATGAACACGAAACGTACAGAATACTTCGACATTAAAAAATATTCGACAACAAGAACGTCGAAATAATGATATACAGTACAGAAAGGTGTGATGTTTTAATTAGGTCCAGTCTCTTCTCTTCCCTACGCGGTTGCGTATCCCGCGCTTCTGAGAGCCAGACCCGAGGAAGTAGCTGACTCTCAGACTTCAGAGCGCGTGATGCGGGCGCGTTTTAGCGAATGTTGGGCGAGCTCCCAGTTGCCACTCCCCATTACCACTCTTGTCAAGAAATAAGGGCAAATAACAGTCCGACAGTTTATTATTTACAAGCAAAGTGGTACTTAGCAATAGCTTGCGTAGCAAGCGTTTCCGAGCAGAACGCACGCCGAGGGAGGGGAAAGAAACGCCTCCCTTCCGCCCTCTCCCACAGCGTCCTTCTTGCGCTCGACTCCAACTTTCGCGCGGTCAAAAATCGAAAAACTTCTCGTATGTATTCAGAAGCCCACGGAAACCCTTGCTACATAACAATGGATCGCTTTTCTGCTATATCTCGACAACGGTAGCCTGAAACAGGCTCTTAGATACTGGAGAAAGGCGCAAAGGCCTGGGGAGGGGGCGAGTGAGGGCTGGCCTCTCCTTTCCTCATCCTAAGAATAACAGTTTATAGAAGCTTCGGAATAGGAGCACGAATCTTTGAAGTCTTATCCGATCTAAAGGTTAGTCCCTCCTATTCAGTTCACCCACGCGTATTTGCATTCTCTCGCACGCACACACACACGCACGCGAAAACGCACACACTAACAACAATCTTTGAACTTCGCGCACTTAACGTCCCCTACTCTTTGCACTAAAGGGAATATTGCAAAGGCTCCCAGTCATCGTTTTGCATTGGCATCATTTCCATCTCATCCATCGGTCCTGCGTCAACTTGAGATTCAACAGAGTCGCCTTTACTCTTTCTTCGACTATGCGAGTTCGAAATGGTCCTTGAATGGGAGGTATGGTGCTTCTTCACATGGTCATATTTCCTGCTTCCCATTCTTTTGGGCACCTCTTTACTTTTCGTTATGCTCTCCGTTGATGCTGCTTTAACGCGTCGGCTCTTGTCAATATGCAGTCGGTTCTTGTCAATATGCAGTCGATTTTTGTCAATATGCAGTCGGTTCTTGTCAATATGCAGTCGGTTTTTGTCAATATGCAGTCGGTTCTTGTTAATATGCAGAGGAGCTCCGTAATTGTTGTGAGAGGTTTGTGGTTTAAGTTGCCTATGTTTACGGTCGTCTCCATGACGACCATAAGGTTGAATAACAAACTGTACGCCTTTATTTCCTGCCAACGTCTTGTAAAGTTCTGTGATAACAGTGTCAAAACTGTTGACTTTCTTGCTTGACGTTTGCTTGAGATGTGTCGTTTTGCCTGTATCATTTTCACCTCCTTTATTCGCAGTGTTGCCGCTACCTCCTGTCGCTTTACGGTCTTTGACGTTGGTGTCAGGATTCTTGTGTTTGACCTCAGGCCTGTATTTCCCATGCAGTGACGGTTCTGCCTGATGTGAACCTTCGTGAACTTTCTTCCCGACATCTTTAAACTTCTTGGTTGTGATCTTCAGGCGATCAACTTGACGAGACTTTTCGTCCTTGTGTACAGTCTTTTCGTGTCCTATTTGCTTAAGCTTCGGTTTCATTGGTGACTTTTCCACGTACACCGCGGATTGATGTCCACCGTAAGCCTTCTTATCATCCGCTGGAGGCCGATAAAGATGCAGCAGTTTAGGACTGTTATGACTCTGCTTCCCATTTTCTGAGAGCCCACTGACACCGTTCGTACTATCGTAATCCTCTTTGCCATGGTGATTTACATCAGTGTGTGAGGGTGGATGAACCGCTTCAGAGAGGCTGGGGTCCTGTGTATACTCTGGACGGCTACTAGCCCCATAATGCATTGAAGAAGAAAACTCTTTGGGACCAAAACGGCCCTGACCCTCGTTCTGTGGGCGCCTGTCGTATTCGTAGCTTGGTGATGGAGGCATCGTCTGAAGCCCGCCATTATGCTTCTCCTCCTCGTAGTCCGGACCCCTATCAACTTTATAATGCACCGGAGGAAGATTAGTGTAGCGAGGTCGCTGTTGGTATACTGGTTTCTGTGCCCCTTCCTGGTCGTAGGGGTACACAAACGGTCGCCTCCATCTTTCTCTAGAGTTGCTATATCTCGGACGATCAGTGTATGGATGGTCAGGATCGTCTGGAGGGTAGAAATCTGTCTGCTCCTCCTCGTCTTCATGTCTTGCTTTTTCTTGTTCCGATTCTAATGCCTGTGAGAACGCATCTTCAAAGTCTTCACTAAGCTTGTTTATCTCGTGCGAATTTCTATTATCATGATCATCGTCGTCATCGTCATCATCGTCGTCGTTGTCATTGTCGTGGCTTTGGTGATTGCTGTTCTCTTTGATTATAAATACAGATGGTGGTGGTAGAGCAACTGGTTGGGCCACAATGGTTGCCGGGTGGTCATGCCTCACTTCACGGTTGTCTAAGTGAAAGATAGTCACTGTTAGTGAAATATTTCTTGTAAATGTCTAGTTTTACTATATATCACTCAAGTGAATAGTGCTTTTCGCGCGCTCTGATTGGCTCCTCATTCTCGGAATATCAAGTACTATTCACCTCCCGGCGGCTTCCGGTAAAACAAAATGGCGCGCGAACCCAATTTTTGCCCACTTTCATCGGAAATAAAATAGCTATTTGGGAGCTGGCTATTAAACTTGTGTGGTATAAACTAAAACAATTATTCGCCGAAGTGGATATTATTTGTTAATTACTATATACCACACAGGTCAGTAGTGCTTTTCGCGCGTTCTAATTGGTTCCTCAATATCGGAATAGCAAGTACTATTTATCTACCAGTGGTGACTCGATCAGGAGCGCGAACCCGATTTTTGCTTATTTTTGTCAGAAAAAATATAAACTATTTGGTAGCTGGCTGTTAAACTTGTGTGGTGCATACTAAACCAAGGCGGCGAGGTAACAAGCGCCAGACACCTGGGGACGAGCTGGAGAACGGCTGAAGTTCGGGCTACCTTTAAGTCTGTGGTATTTCAGTCACAAAATTACTGTTATCTGTAACTCTTCTGGGATGAAAAGTTGCTTTCTGTCAAGGAAAAGCAACGCGAGGATGTATATAGAGTAAGCTTTATAAAGTACGAAGCGGTACGTTCACATTTTCTAAAAGGAAGTCATATATTCGCGTATGGCCTTCGTGAGGTCTCTACGCAAGTATGCCAATTATTTTAAAGGTTATGCATTTACATTTTCAGCTCACCTTGTGAAGGAAGAATCGGAACGGTCGGGATCTTGATCACGGGCACTGCAGGGCCAGCTTTACTTTCCCCAGCATTTGTTTGGGTTGGTCCTGGGCCTGGTGCTTTTGGTGGAGCTGGGGACTTATCCACTCCGGATGGAAGGAAGGAGGGTAAGACTGCGGACGGAGCTGGGGAAGCTGGCTGTGGTGCCTTTGGTAGCGGCGTGACAGGCGATGATTCAACAGAAGGGGAACGGGCTGGAGAGAGGGACGGAGAAGGAGTCTCAGAAGAGGGAGGGGAAGGGGGAGGGGGAGGGGGAGGGGGAGGGGGAGAGGGAGAGGGAGACGGGGAAGAAGGAGGAAAGAGGGAGAAAGAAGGAGAGGCAGAAGGAGGGGGAGGAGGGGGAACAGGTGATTGAGGTGGAGCCGAGGAAGCTGGATTAGTGAGCGAGCCAACGGATGGAATCTGAGGCGCCGATGCAGGCGGCGGTGCTGGTGGATAATTTGGCTGAAGCGATGATGGTGCCTGGGCCGCTGAGGGTTGAGACGGACGTGAGACTGGAGGTCCAACCTGAGGTGGAGGGGGAGTAGCCGGAGCGGCAGTAGCTGGAGCAGCAGTAGTTGGAGCAGCAGTAGTTGGAGCAGCAGTCGCCGTTACAGATGTCCCACCGGGTGATGGACAAGGACATGGAACTGTTTTGCTTAACTCCAGAGTGTCGTATACATCTTCGTCAAAATCCCGTGGGTGCAAACTGCAGTTAGTCAGCCATCTCTTGTCGTTGAAGAAGCAGCCACATGAGGTCTCTGGGACCACCTGGGTTGGTCCTTCTTGTGTACAGTCTGTCCCAGTTGACGGTACAGTGGTTGGAGCAGCTTGATTGCCTGCACCTGCTATCGCTTGCTGGGCGCCAGTAGAACCTGGAGCCCCCATCGGTGGACTACCCATGGGAGGGGCCCCTTGAGCCAACTGCTGTGAGCCAGTAGAACCTGGCGCAGGCTGGAGGAAGTTAGGGATGGTTGCAGGCCCCATTGGTGGGCTACCCATAGGAGGGGCTCCTTGAGCTGACTGTTGTGAGCCAATAGAACCCGGAGCAGGCTGGAGGAAATTAGGAATGGTTGGAGCTCCCATTGGAGGACTGCCCATGGGAGGGGCCCCTTGAGCCGGTTGTAAAGGGCTGGCAGGGTATCCCATGGCAGGAGCATTGGCTGGTGGAAGTACTGGTGAATTGGCCAGAGGCGGATACCCCATGGCAGGAGCATTGGCTGGTGGAAGTACTGGTGAATTGGCCAGAGGCGGATACCCCATGGCAGGAGCATTGGCTGGTGGAAGCACTGGTGAATTGGCCAGAGGCGGATACCCCATGGCAGGAGCATTGGCTGGTGGAAGCACTGGTGAATTGGCCAGAGGCGGATACCCCATGGCAGGAGCATTGGCTGGTGGAAGCACTGGTGAATTGGCCAGAGGCGGATATCCCACGGCAGGAGCATTGGCTGGTGGAAGTGGGGGCGGGAGCGGTGCGAATCCCATGGCAGGAGCATTGGCTGGTGGAAGTGGGGGTGAGGGCGGTGCGAAACCCATGGCAGGAGCGTTGGCTGGTGGAACCATTGGAGTTCCTGCTTCTGTTGTGGGCAAACCACGGCCTCCCAAACCCAGTAACGCAGCTGTCTGCAAAACTTTTTTCAGAGTGCTCAAAGAGCTGTCTCCAGAGGACGAGGATGGTACGGGCACAATGATTGGTGCGGCAGGTGACGCGGCGCCTCCCTGGCCAGACGGTACGTGAACGACTATTGGCTGCTGCGCAGGGGCAGTCACCTTATTTGGCGAAGCGTAGATAATGTGCGGCTGAGTGACAAGTGCCCCCACCTTGTTATTCCCTTTCTTGTTGACATTAATGTGGAGGTTTATGCTGTTAGGTGCTGAGCCAGGGACCGGCTGCGCAACAGGCGGTGGAACCTAATAATAACAAAAATAATAATAAGAATTTTTAGTTAACTCTTTAACTCCCAAGCTCAAAATACAAATTCTCCCAACCACAAAATAAGAAAATGTATGAATGTTGAAAAGAGAATTTATGTTTTAGTCAGCTGTCATTTGAGCAAATGGTATCAAATACCAAATTCTCCATACTGTATCATATATCTCTGGTGGGAAACTGAAAGGAGAAAATTGGAGTTGATCACTCTTGGGAGTGAAAGGGTTAATAATAACAGTTTATGCGCAGGTTGCCTACAGGGAGGCTCTATGTCTGCGGCAGTAGATCAAAGATAATAATAATAGTAATGAAAAAATATTAATCTGGTATGATGACATAATGACAACATAATGACAACCTGAAAGTAACCTAAATAGTGAGCATTTAACTGTTGCATGAACACATAATATAAGTAACCCTTTCATAATGCAGATTCTCTCAACCATTCGAGAGTAAAATGTATGGGTGAAGTAGCAAGAATTGAAAATTTAATCAGCTTTCATCTAAACACGCTATCAAAAGCCAAGTTCTCTAAACTGTATGATATATCTCTAGTGAGAGACTGAAGAGAGAAAATAGAAGCTGATCACTATTGGGAGTGAAAGGATTAGTGAAGCTGCGTTTACACGAAGCGTTTTCCTCCACACACACACAAAAAAAAAACCATCAGATTCGGCGATGAAAACGATTGAAAACCCAGCCAGACGTGGATCGTTTTCAAAACGCCACGGTTAAACGAGAGGTGAAGACGCGTCAATTTCAAACGAAATCGCATTTGTGTAAACGCAGTCTAAGATGCATACCTAGACGGTGTTCAAGCACGTGCATAACATTTGCAAGAAAGTAAATGAAGTAATAAGCAGAAGCCTGAACCTTGTCAGTAGAAGCCGACGTTCCTGGACCGTACACATCTTTTCCATTCACTTTGACGACCACGGCCTTGGGGGATCCCTTTAGCTGAATAGTGCGATGAATCGAAGCTCGTTTAGTATTCTCCGATGCTGGGGACATGTTTGTTCTGCTATCGAGACCTAAAAAAAGTGATATATAAATATACAGTCAACTCCTATCTCAACCGTCACCTCTCTAAGACGGACACCTGATAGGAGCGGTTCCTGCCACTTCTTCAATCATTTACTCTAATTGAACTCTTTTTAAGACGGACGCCACTCTATAACGGACAGTTGGAGATGTGGTCTCAATGGTGTCCGTCTTAAGGTCATTTCACACTGGACGCGTCGCGACACGCTGTAACTGCATGCGACAACGCGACAAAATTAGATCCCGGTCATTCCTTCAATCCGATTCACACCGGACGCGGCGCGACATAGCGAATGTCGTGCCGCGTCCGGTGTGAATCGGATTGAAGGAATGACCGGGATCTAATTTTGTCGCGTTGTCGCATGCAGTTACAGCGTGTCGCCACGCATCCAGTGTGAAACGGCCTTTAGAGGGAGTTAACTGTATAGATAAAGCGACAAGAAAACAAAACAGTTATGGACAAATTACTCTCTAGTCATAACTTGTTAATTTTTCATCTGACATTGTTGACAATATAGAGATAAAAATAAGTAGAGTACTTCAGAGTTATTGCCAAGCTACAAATTTTCTGTCCTTGGTCGATGCAATAGTACAATATTATATACAATAATATAATACAATATTATAAAAAAGTGACTGTAGCTCAATCATACCAGATATTTTCACCTTTTCACTTGATCCATTATCACAGCAAACAAACCATTGTTCGTAAAATTGATACGCAAATACAGGGAAAACGCTGTCTGAAGCTAACTCTTTCGGGCACTGGCGAGCAAATATCAGTTTAGAGTTAAGCAACTTACCCCGGCCAACAAACCTACCTTTTGCGTCAATGCCATTTCGTTTGCTGAATTTTCTATCGACTGAAACAAATTCGTGGCCGAGTCGGGTCGACGCCACTTTACTTTCCTTCCGTTGCAAAGCAGTTTTGTTTCTTAACGTAGCACCACTTACAAGGTGAATGAGTATACTGTTGCAGAAAAGGATGAAAAGTCTCATTCTTAAACGATGGCGTTCTAGGTTGACATTTTGTCTACAAACAGTCTTGGCAAATAATCGTTATAAATATTTTATAATAACCTGCTGCTCTTTTGATCTGTTACTTGGATTAACGTTTTCAGTTTTATTTTTGAGGCGAAGTTATTTTTACCAGTTAACCTTGAGCAAGGTTGCTAAACATATCTATTTATTATGATAATACAAATACAAAATTAAACTAAATATTACCAGTTCAAATATTTAAAACGAAACTGTGAACCTTATGGGACTTCAAAGTGCCATTTAAACTTAAAAAACTAAGTTAAATTGACAGTTTACCGAAACGCGCTTTATTTTACTTCTTTGAAAATGCCTCGCTTTATCATTTTAAATTGCAAAAAAAGAAAAAACGAAAAACTAACAAATTAAATGGCTATTTGCCTAACGAGTCACTTTCATAAACATGCGCAGTAGCTTTAAAGTTAACCACTCTTAACACATTTTCCATGTCTTCGTACTCTGATATGTCCTGGGCACCAGTGGGTATATCTCGCTCTCGGAAGCTCCGCGCAACGCGACCGAGTATAGGGCTGGGGGCGAAACCACTCGTCTCAAACAAGTTTCTTAAAAATCTAACCCCCACTTCTTTGACTCCCAGAGACATCAGTTTGGCATGGTCCATTTTTCAGACGTTCATTATTCGAAGTTTGCCTCGCTCGTGGTCTTCCCCTTTCCTTTTTGGCATGCGATATGCTGGGTGGCTGGAAACAAGGATGAAATTTCCGCGCTCTCTTTTCGGATGCTTCTCTGTCAATGCTCCCCTTCCGTTGTCCTGATTTTATTGCTTGCGCGAACGCTGTCCTAAACTCCTTTCGGAGTTTACGGAGTGGATGAAACTCACTTCTGTAAGCGTTATAGTCGCTGGGCTCTTGATTTTCTATTGTAAAATATACAAATTAGGAAGAGTTTTCGTCGTCTTAAATCATTTACCGTTTACATGAAAAATGATGAAACTCGGTGATAAAACTAATCGATTCGAATACGCATTCAAAACGTATTCAAAATGCTCTGGTTTGTGGTTCCGAGTATGATGAACAAAAAAACAGGAATTAAAAGCTGATTCGTGTTGAACACAACTTTACAAAGTTACCTCAAGTATTTGACCACTATTAAGAAACGTCTTTAACCCCTTCACTCCTGGGCCCATGATACAACTAATTCTCCCAACAATGGAAGGTGAAAATTAACAAATTGACGTCAGTTTTTTATGTGTCTCTCGGCGAAGCGCCTCGTGGATCCACAACTTTTTGACAATGTTATGACGCGTTTCATGATCAATAAGAGGACAGACACATAAAAAACTGACGTCAATTTGTTTTTTACAATAACAAAACTCAAGCGACGACGCGGGGAAAACACGCAAGAAAACTGGATTTTGTTCGATTTGACCGAAATGTTGTCAACAACTTCCCCGCTTTCTAATTGGTCGAGGTTAAAATTCAAGACATTTCATTGGCCAAAAAGTGACAGTTTGACGTGAGCATTTCGCGCGTGCAAAATAAAATTTTGTCAAAGAAGTTGGAAAGAAATGAAACTAGACGCTTTTCTGCTGCGGTTTTCTCGACAATTTCAAGACAAAGCTCAAGGAAATTCGCCTCTGAACACTTCTGGTTCTCTACTTCAAATGCCGAATGTCGCTTTTGCAAGAATTGAGGTAAATTGAAGCTGAATTCACCTTCTTCGTCCAAATCACTGTCGTCAGCACTCGATTTTATGTGTCTGTCCTCTTATTGATAATGAAAATTAGCCAATCACAAAGCGAGAAACTGACGTGTTATTGTAAAATATGTGATTGATGATACACCAATCAGAATTGTTCTGAATAAACTATCAAGTGGTAAATTCTTCATACAGTATCATATATCTTTGGTGACAGACTGAACTAGAAAATTGAAGTTGATCACTTTAGAAGTGAGAGAGTTAAAATCAAACAGATGCTAGAGATCCAGTTTCATGTTACGGAAACTAAAATTCCCTGAGTTTTCACTGACTTTGACAAGAATTTAATGTTCTTCCCCGACTTTTCCCTGATCTGATTTGTCATTAACCGAGTGCGCGGTCTGTACGGTATGTTATCGACATTAGACATAGTACACACCTTGAGGAGCCATAGGAACAGGAGGCGTCTGTCCAGCTGGTGATTGAGGGATTGGTTCACTGCCCACAGCTTGGCCACTCTGAATCCCCGCTTGTCCAGCACCGAGGGAAGCAGCGGTTGGAGAGGCTTGAGATGGAGCTGGAGCTGGGACGTTAGGTGAAGCACTGCCTAAACAAAGAGGGTATACAATCGGGGCTGTCATGGAACGGCTTGATATCATACATGACTGAGGAGGGCTTGGCATTGTAATTGGCGTTAAAATAACTCCCTGAAAATAACAGTGCGCACCTTTCTCGGGAAGAATAGGAACCGGGGCGGTCTGTCCAGGTGAACTATTTGGATTTGATACACCACTAGTAGCGGCTGCGGTTATTCCTGGGTTGGCGGAAGTGGTGGGAGAAGCTGGTTGTCGAGACCCACCAGGCGTTATTGGCTTTGGTAAAGCTGCCGACGGCGGAGGTGCCTCCACGCTGGGCGATACTGTAACGATAATTTCGAGCTGCGCTGAGATTCAAAATGAGGCCTAGTGGAAAACTGTTCTTATAATACAGTCAACTCTCTCTAAGCGGACACCTTTAAGGCGGACACCTCTCTAAAGCGGACAGCATGCAGATTTGGTCCTTGCCGATTTTCACTTGTTTCTCTGTTTCTGAACTCTCTCTAAGGCGGACACCTCTCTAAAGCGGACACTAAATCTAGTCTCGAGGGTGTCCGCCTTAGAAACAGTTCACTGTAAATAAGTTTCATTTGCCTGAAAATGAAGATGCTAGGAAAAGTCATTTTTACAAGAAAGGCTTTTAACTAGGCCTGATTTTGCAACTGGCAACATGGCCTATTACGGTCGGCTACAGTGAAGAATACTACCTCGTTCTCTAAATGAAGAAGCAACGTTTCTTACCTTTTGTGGCAGGAAGAATAGCAGTTGGTGGTGCCTGTTTTATGGGGCTTTGTGGCATTGGTCCACTGTTAACAGCCTGGCCAATCTTAGGCCCTGGTGTTCCAGGAGTTAAAGGAGAACTTGACATTCCAGGAACCAAAGGAGGACTTAAAATTCCAGGAGTCAAAGGGCTCGACATTCCAGGAATCAAAGGAGGACTTGACATTCCTGGGTTCAAAGGAGGGCTGGACATTCCTGGGGTCAAAGGAGGGCTGGACATTCCAGGAATCAACGGAGGACTTAACATTCCAGGAACTAAAGGAGGACTTGACATTCCAGGAGTCATGAGAGAAGGACTTGGCATTCCAGGAGTCAAAGGAGGACTTGACATTCCAGGAATCAACGGAGGGCTTGACATTCCTGGGTTATAAGGAGGGCTTGACATTCCAGGAATCAACGGAGGACTTGACATTTCAGGAATGAAAGGAGGACTTGACATTCCAGGAGTCAAAGGAGAACTTGACATTCCAGGAGTCAAAGGAGGACTTGACATTCCAGGAATGAACGGAGGACTTGACGGTGCAACAGGGCTCGACACACCAGAAAAAGGGGGACTTGACATTGAAGGCTGCGCAGCGGCAGGTGATACAGGCGCGGGCACTGGGGGCGGATTCGCAGGTTTGGAAAGTTCAGGCGCCGGAGGGGAGACACGATTCGAAACAGAGGCGCACTTGCGAGAGCGTGACTGACAGCACCCACAACACGGCTCACCAAAGAAATCCTTGATAATGTTATCAAGACAATCACCAATGCATGAATGATGGCAGTGTCCCTTGCAACCACAGTTGTCAGTAGACTTGGGTTGGCCATTCTTTCCTTGATTGTTTTCTCCGGTGGGTGCGCCCATTGGTTGATTTGCCGGTGGAGCTCCCGCAGGACTTGACTGAGGCGGGCCCGCAGGACTCGATTGAGGCGGGCCCACAGGACTTGATTGAGGAGGGCCCACAGGACTCGACTGGGGAGAACCGGGGGGACTCGACTGGGGAGAACCGGCAGGATTCTGGTTAGACCAGGGAGGACTGCCTTGGTAGTATGGCGGCCAATTTGCTGGTAGCGGGAGTGAAGCGAAGGGCGGATAGTAGTAAGGGTACCTTGGAGGTAACGGAGCAATAGGGGGTCCTAAAGATGGAACTGGAGGAGGGGGAGCTATCGGAGGAGCAAAAGGAGAAAATACGAGGGGAACTGGAGGTGGAGCGGTCTTTGGATGTGACCCCGATTTTCCCAACCTTAACAATGCTGCTATGGTTAGAACATCGTGTAAAGTGTTTAGCGTCTTCAGTTCGTCGTTATGATTGTGTGGCATCGGAACAGAATATACGACGACCGGACGGGGAGCTGGCCTGTACACCTTTTCGGGTGCAGGGATCAAAACGACGGCCTTGGGTGATCCAGCTAAATTTGCCTTCTGGTGACTCAGTCGTTGTCCATACTGCCGCTCTTGGCTTTTGTTTACCTTTGTTGTATGCTTGGTAGTATCTAAAGCCAAGATAATTAAAACGCGAGTTATCTAAAGGTCTGTAAAGATCCGTCAGTGGAGACGGATCTGCCAGAAAGCAGCGGCTTTTATGGGTTTTATGCGAACCCTAAAACATCAGACACAGTACTGAAGCGAAATTCACGAGCGACGCGAGCACAAGAGATGTGCGTCAAGTAAAATCGAGCGACACACACAAGAAATATGCGTCAAGTAAAAACGAAAGACGCAAGCACAAGAGATATGCGTCAATTGAAAAACGAGCGACACAAGCACAAGAGATATACGTCAAGTGAAAACGAGCAACACAAGCACAAGAGATGTGCGTCAAGTAAAAACGAGCGACACACACAAGAAATATGCGTCAAGTAAAAACGAAAGACGCAAGCGCAAGAGATAGGCGTCAAGTAAAAACGGTCGACGAAGAGTAAGCGCAGCACAAGAGATATGCGTAGGTGCTTGGGCTGGCGTCGCTCGTTAAAACCACACTGTCGATGTCCGATCTGATCCGTTTAGCAGCCTTTTTGAAACTATGAATACCACCGACATCTTTGTTGGCATGTAGGCACGTCCCAGGTGTTCTTTTAATCCAGGGATGGGACCACCATTTTAGTGATCATGCAAGCCACGATATGGGAGCTGTTGTAGGTTCTGCTGTGCCGGTACCAGGAGTAGGTCCCGACCCCTTTGTATGAAAGGCGGGTGAGCTAAGCACTACACACCGCGGGAGCAACGATCAAAGCCCCGCAAACCGTATTTCTCCATTAGCTTAAGAAACAAGCGCGACCAACAAGGACAGCAAGTCAAGCATGCTAGATAGGTCTTACAAAACTCTCAATATATAAATATATACCCAGTGAGAACAGTTCCTTACCTTTCCTCGGCTTCTCTCGCGGACGTTCAGTGAAATTCGTCGGATTTTCTGATCGTTGATGATGTTTTGGATGCCGTCGAGAGTGGTGCTGTTTCTTGTTTGTAATCCTGGTTACAGACTCTTTAAGGGAGGCGCTACTACGCTCATAGACGTAAAGCAGGATCAGAACAGGCACGATAAATTTCATCCCGACCTTTTTGTAGCCGGACAAAACGAATCAGCGAGATATACATCGGTAAATGAATTCGAGTTCCATTTTCATGTTGATACCAAATATAATATTATTACTGATTACTGAAAGAAGCGTTTCCCTCAATGAATAAACCACAAGGCAATTGAAACATCAACCAATTCAAGAGAGTTGACCGGTGCCCTTGTGTGTTGTGCACCTGTTCGAACGCCCACAGCGTTTCCTTTACATAATCAGAATACTGCACAATGTGCTGGTAAGCTGAAGCCACAGAATAGGACACAAAGGCCATGGTGGTAGCGGGTATTACCCCTTGATCTACCAAAAAAAAAATGTGAGCCCAAGTAATAGCAGCCATGGACAGCTTTCCTTTACACCCTTACTAAGGGCGACACCCATCCACTTCTGTGGGAATTCTATGTCCGACGTGGAAAACTGGGGTTGTTCTTTAGTGTGGAGAATTTGAATACGCTGCATCTTTAGGAGAAGCTGTGCCGTGTTGTGGTCTGCTATTTCCAGGCTTTTTCTGTTTCAGATATGCACACGTGACTGAGTAGCAGTCGGAGCGAAACTAAACAAATCGCTCAATCACCTAAGACAATCCCAATTTCGCCCATTCTACAGTGAAGAAATTTCCCAAAGGAAGCCTACTTCAAGCAACCGTATCACAAAAAAAGACCAATCAAATAAATGGCCACAGACATAAACACCCTCATCTGACGAAACCTCTTTACTTGACCCTGAAGATAACTCCCGCTCAACTAGTCGAAACGTCAATCACCGATAACAATCTTCCCGTAGACTACTCTATCCCAGACAATCACAGCCAAAATACTAAAGCCTACTTATCATTTAATATTGAATCACTTCATTCCGCATCCAAACCTACTGGAAACCCTTGTGCAGAGCGAGGAGATATATGCGAAAATCGCATTTCTATGTATGATAGCCGACGATCAGGTCGTGTGGTACAGACGGCAGATGATCGCGACAGACTGCGTCAATTTCAAGACAAGATAGAGCAAGATATCGAATGTCAAGCTCTCCATACTTGTGTGATGTATCTCTGGTGAGAAACTAGAGGAGAAATTGAAGTGAGAAGAATTGAAGTTGATCACTCAGGCTAAATGTATTGTACACTTCAGACCATGAAAAGACCATGAAAGGGGCCAGGGCAGTTCAGATATTGTGTCATTCGACTTTGACAGTCAACATCGACTCGTCTGGCCAAATCACCCAGAAAATCGGACAAATTTTTGGAACATTTTAAGATTACTTTAGGAGATGATCGATAAAAAGAAGCGAAGTAAAATAAAAGCACTTGCAATTTGACTCTTTGTTTTGTCTCAGCAACCTGTTGACCTTTTATCTGTTGCACTGTTTATTCGAAGAGTGAAATGTTGATCTAATCTTTATGAATTATTAACTGGAATAAAAGACAAGCATTCTAGAGAGGATTTAAAACAACAAACACAAGCCATACAACCGCCTTGAACTTGATCACGAATTTCTGACAACGCCCGTCTAGGCTGATTTATTTGCCCCTGATGCTGTCCGACAATGCGACACTGTGTTTTGGTGGTACCTCTGACGAAACATTGAGGTGAGATGGCGAATAGACGGTCGCTCAATTGGAGGACTTTACTGAGCTTTGCAACTATTCTACTCCTCACCAAAGCGACTAAAATAGCTGCCGGAGAGAAGACTCTGTTCTCAAGGGAACGATACAGTATCGAAAAACGGCCTGACAGTCGCTACAACCACAAAGAAACTCCTCAACCAAAGAAGGTTTTACAAGTTTTGGGTGGAGCGAGGCAAAACTGGTGGCGACAATTCTTAATAAGCCACGAACACCAAGTGAAGAAGAGCCATCGTGTGAACTTGGGGAGGGATCCAACACGTAAGGCGCTATTTATTTTTATTTTTGGTCGTACACTGTTGGTGGCCGACCCTAATCTATTGTTACTTCATTGTGTACGTGCGTTTAAGTGTTTCTGTATACGGGCAAGCGTTTGATTGAAAGTGTGACATTATAAAATAAAGGTTAGGCTTAGTTTTCTTTGTTTGGTTATGTTGTTAGAAGCTAAATTGAAAACGTTGAGGGGTAGCTAATTAACAATTATTCGCCGAAGTGGAGGTGAATAGCGGTGGATATTTGCCTCGCCGAAACGGCTCGGTAAATATCCACCGCTATTCACCTCCACTTCGGCGAATAATTGTTTTAGTATATACCACACAAGTTTAATAGCCAACTCCCAAATAGCTATTTTATTTCCGACAAAAGTGAGCAAAAATTGGGCTCGCGCGCCATTTGGTTTTACCGGAAGCCGCCGGGAGGTGAATAGTACTTGATATTCCGAGATTGAGGAGCCAATCAGAGTGCGCAAAAAGCACTATTTCCCTGTGTGGTATATACTAAAGTAGGAAAGCCCGGCACAAACCACTGAATTTGTCTTAAGCATAGAAAACTTCTAACACATGAACTGTCAAATGTAATCAACATCTCAATATACAAGTTCTTACGGGAGCTAGCAGTACAGAAAAAAATTTGATTCGCTCCATTGTCTATCCAGCTGAACTCTTTACTTAAGTCGTGGATATCTGTCGCTTTTCACAGAACTCCTCAAGAAAGGACGACAAGCAGCAAGCTTCTGGTGGCATCGACTTCGAAATCGTCTCCTTGCACCGCGTGTTCACTACGCGACCGCACTGTACAAGAAAACTCTCCCAAAAGATGACGTAGATGTCAACGACGTAGTTGTCGACGACCAACCTCTCATCAGACTCCCCCCTGACGACAGCCCAAAGACGCCCGAATTGAAGCATAAACCAGGGGGGACCAGAAGTGTAGCAAATGGTGCAGTGCCCCCAGTTCCAGCGTTGCCTCCTACTCCCACACCAGCACTTCCAACTGCACCGGAAATGCCAGTCACGGAAGAGGTAACTGCACCACCACCCATCAGCCCCGCAACACACAAGGCACAGCCGACGGCAAAACCAACAGTGAAGCCCAAAAACACGCCAGCCATTATAAATATCATCCAGCCAGCAAATCCGACGACAAAATCACCAGGGAGTAACAACAACGCAACGAACATTCAACTGAACTTGGAAATCGGTGAATCAGAGCCACAAGAAGGCGTTCCTGTCACGCCAAATCCGCCACAAATCTTAACCGTCACGCAAGCACCTACCCCACCCCCTCCACAGATAATAATTGCTCAGGCTCCTCCTACCCCTCCCCCACCTCAACCCGTCGTTATTCACGCCGCACCCACTCCCCCTCCGGCTCCTCAACCAATAATAATCCATGACGTACATGACCCCCCTTCGGCTGAGCCTGTGTTCATTCACGACGAGTCGGCTCATCATTCCGAGCCTCTGGTAATAGCATCCCCACCTTCCCCTCCCTCGATGGTATTGACGTCCGATGTTGCCCCCTCTCAACACAGCGTCGTGGTGGCTGCTCCTCCCCAACAAACTTCACTTGTAGTCGCATCACAGCCGGCCTCCCCGGGGGGCGCGGTAACTCTCATGGGTTTGCCGTCTATGCAGGGTCCAACGTCCACACTCTTAATAGGTCAGGTGCCATTTCAAACGCAAATGTCCCCCATGGGGTACCCCATGGGGATGCAGCTGTCACCTCAATCTCCGTTCATGTTTCTCCCATCACCATTGATGCAGTCTCCGCTTTCCTCATTTGCGCCTCCGTTCCCATCAGCGATTCCGGGTCTGGGCTCGCCCCTTTATGATCCACAGCTTCTGATGTCCCTTACAAATCAGTTCTCCAGAGCACTTCAAACAACGCTGACACGATCCCAGCCGAATGTCTTAACGTCCGCGCTCATTCAGGCTGCAATTCAGGCGCAAACGCAGAACCAACCTCCAGATGTCCTGACTGCGGCATTGACCCAAGCATTGGCACAGAGAATGAGCCCAAACAACGGTCAAAGCGACACAAATAGACTCATCCAAGCGCTAACAACAGCGCTAACGCAGGTCCAGTCACAAAACTCGCTTCCTCCGGCACCGGCACCCGTCCCAGCTCCAGCCGCTCTTCCAGCTATGGCACAACTGCCCACAACTGCTCAAGTATCATCCGTTCCCGCGGCTCCAGCACCTGCTCCAGTACCAACCGCTTATCAGGTTCTTCCTCAGCCGGCTGCCGCTCAGAGCGTAAGAGATTCCGCAAATATCGACGGTCAGTCATTTAGCAACGTTGGAAAGGCCCTCGCCAGCGCGCTTGTGCGCGCGGCTCGAAACCTTGCGCGCCGAAAGCGAATTTATGATAAAGACGACCGCGGCGGGAGAGAGAGAGATTTTCATCGATCGCGACCCTTTTATTCGCCTCGACCCTACTATTCTCTCTCCTTTGGTCGCCGTTTTGGAGCAAGAGATAGATCTCCTATATCACGACGCAGCAAAATCGCGAGGTGGTACCCTCCCGAACACTTGCCATTTCAGTGGACACCGCTTCAGTCGAGTTGTACATGCTGTGGATGTTGTTAGCTGGCGGATCGATTTTTCTGCGCTACAGCCGGAAAATCCGCCTGTTTTTGCAGGCTGAAGATGCTTATAATAAATTAGATCTGTTTCATGGATTTTGACTGCTCAACAAAGTCACAGATGAACTTGTCTCAGTGTCTATTTTAATTAAGTTAGACACTTGCGCATTTATACAAGTTTGCAAATATGATAAAATTGTTCTTAATTGGAATCTGCAAACGCTGCTTCATTCAGAATTTTCTACCTAATATATTTCAGATAATCATTACCTGCTTTGGTTTTGGATACATAAATCACTTAAAAACAATGTGATATCACCCTAAATGTACTAGCAATCAATAATAACTAGGTTAAATAAGTAGTTCAAGGTGATCAAACTATCAATCCCTTTCGCTTCCAAGCTCAAAATACAGATTCTCCCAGCCTTTTAAGAAGAAACTGTGAGTGGTGTAGTGAGAATTTATAGTTTAATCAGCTGTCATCTGAGCAAACTATCAGCGGGCAAATTCTCCATACACTATGATACATCTCTGGTAATTGTCTGTGTCATTGGCGCTCTGTATGCAGCCTTTGGTTTGGTTCTGATTTGGTTCTTTGTATCAGAATTGGGATACATCTCGACCCCAAATGAATGCCCTCATCCAGTCAAAGGGCACCTGGAACCTTAACCTCCAACTACCAAGCTTTGTAAAATATACTGACCTCCATAGCAACCATGAGATGAATCCCTGTACCTTGCCCTGGGGTAGATCAGAAACACCCTCATAACCTCCCAAGTAGGCCAGCATTCCCATATTTTTCCAAGTGTATGGTCCAACTTCACCATCCTTTCCCTTTGCATAAAGACTCAGTGCCTTGGCCAGATATGTTCCCTCTCTTTCTGCGACTTGGGCTGTGCATGGGTAAGGGTGGCTTTCAATGCAAGAACAATCTCCAAGGGCAAAGACACTGCCATCGTCAATGCTCTTCACTCTCAAATAATTGTCTACAAGCAGCTGTTGGTTCTTGTTCTTTGGCAAGTCCAAAGAAGCTGCAATATAAAGCGTAGTTAAAAGTGTTGCACTGTATCACACAGATATTAATTCACAGTAGTGTGTTTTGCCCTGCTAATGAGCATGCCCAGAATTTGCACCTGCTGACCAACCAAAAAATAAAGTGATGTGGACATGTTTCAGTCAATTCAGTGTGGCTTTTTATTTTGCAGATTGTGGAGTGGGAGGCAAAACAATGGCAGAGGGGGAGGGGGGGGAGTTCTTTTTCCTCCTTCCCCTTTTCTCCCACTCCCGTCCACTGCAGTTTTGCCTCCCATCCCACAATCTGGCCCTAATGTGTCTCCAAAGATGCTCGCACCTGTGAATGGTCTTGCTGCAAGTCCAGTTGACCACACAACCAGTCCACAGGGAACCTTGGAGCCATCTTGAAGTCTGATGTGATTCTCGTGTACTTCTGTCACAGTATCACGAATCAAGCTAAACTGCTGACGTTGTTTCATCTTCTTTTCTGCGAAAGCCCTCAGTTTTTCATCAAATGATGGCAGAATATGCCTTGCTTCAATCAAGCTAACCCTCACTTTCGATTTTTCATGTGCATACAGCCTTGAGACGTCCTTATTCATAAAGTCGTAAAGTTCAGCTCCAAATTCAACTCCAGTTGGTCCTCCTCCGACGATGACAAAGTGAAGCAACCTTGCTTCCTCTTCTTCGCTAATTCCCGGCTGCACAGAAAGCTCAAAATTCTTCAAAATCTGGTTTCTTATCTTCCGAGCGTCAGCAACCTCCTTTAGGAAAAACGCATGCTCGTAGACACCGGGTACACCAAAGGTATTGCTAACCGCCCCCACTCCGATAACAAGCTTATCGTAATCCAGCTTGTGTACTTCGTTGTTCAAGGTGCTTCTACAAATGACTTTACGGTTCTCCGGCTCCAGTTTGACAGCTTCGGCAAGCTGAAAGTGGTGCTCGTCGCGAAAACCAGAATTTCTTACTGGCTCGACAATACTACGAAACTCCAACGTTCCGACAGTGGTGCTGCAGAGAAGTGGCGTGAACAAGAAGTGGTTTCTTGGGCTAACCACAATAACATCGTAGAGTTTTTTATCGACATGCTTCAAAACGCTGTAACTACCCCAGCCAGTTCCCAAAATCACGAGACGTTTCCGAGCTTTCTCTTGTCCCGTTGCCCCGACACAAAAATTCTTGCTGGCGGCCTGAAGTCCAGAGCTAAGACTGAAGCGGTTAAACAACCAGGTGGAGGACCTTGTCTGCGAAATAACATTCATCTTCTGCAGAATTTACAAATTCAGTTCATTTTCATCCGCCATGTTGGAAATAACTGAAGAGTGGCATGATGGGAAGCAATCTCAGCTGAGAATGGCACGCGCACGGTGACGTCACTGGATATGTGATTGACACCTGATCTCGCGCCGTGATAAAAGAACGCTGATTTCGAAAGTACCAGTTCCTTCTCGTGTGTAAATGTGCACGAGTTCTTCCTGTTTTAGAGGACACGTAGGCATTGAGTTGTGTTAATCATTCAAATAATCTTTAGCTTGACGACCATGTTTATTTCTGGAATGTCCAATGTTTTGATTACTGCGTAAAGTTACCCGGAACCTGGCATGGTACTTGTGGTTCGCCATATTGAAATATACACACTTCGTCGCTAGACGTTCGCGCGGTAAGTCGCTTTTGTATTTGATCATTTGATATTTTCCTCTTTGAAGCTCTTATCTGCTTCTTGGCCCTTTGTATCTGGGGGCCATGCTGTTCCGCTTATATTTCTCTTCATTTCACATCATTTTAACGCAAAATGTGATTTGAAAATGAATCATTTCAAGTCTGCTCCTGAGTTATATTTAAAGACCCAGGAAGATAGGGGAGCGTAGTAGTTTCAGTTAATTCATCTAACTTCGAAGTCAGCATGATTAAGATGATCGTATAATTACAATCATTGAAATTTAGCAAGCCTCAAGTGCCTTGAGTTTATTTTGATTTGTTGTCATCGTACGCGTCAATAAAATTGCTTCGCCAGACGCAAGTCTACACCGTCTAAGCCTTGATATGTGAACTTAAGTAGGGGAAGCTCGCAGACTACTTCTTTAATTGATTATACATTTGCTCTTGTTCCAATGAAGTCTTTGATTGAGTATTTAATGTCCTTGGTGCAGCCATGTTAGATCAATGCGTTCGATGAGTCATTAATTTACAAGAATGATCAGGAAGTTAAACTTGTTTCGGAATTATCATATATCAATCTAACAGTCAAAGTTAATTTACGCTGTCTTTGTGGTTTCTCTTATCTGAAGAGGGAGCATTGTTCGTGGCTGTTAATAAGCCTTTGGTTTGTGGTTATTAGTGAAGGGTGAATGCAAAAATGTTCTTAAATAATAGATGCTGCAAGCTATTAGGTTTGAAAGCCTTTAAATACTGGTTTGAGAGATTGTACAGAGATAAAGAGCCACATGCAAATTGAACTATTAAAACTTAGATCAGCTGTGCACAGTAAAGGCAAAATTTTGATTATAGTCGGTTAACCAAGCTGGAGATCACTAATAAAACTACTTTTGTAACATCACTGCCCTTGTGAATATTGGGACTACAATATTCGAGCCGCACGTATGTAATGAGTTAAAACGTAGCACTCAACATTAACGGTTGCCCGCTTGCCCGGGGCAACCAAAACTTTTGGTTGGGCAGGTAAATTCTGGGCCGGGCAACTAGAAATTATGAAACTTTCTATTGCTTGAAGTCAATCTACAGTCTGAAGGGCAACCAACCTAAAACCTTAATGTCGAGCACTGAAACGTGAGGTTGTGAATTGCATTCAGGCTATTTTTAAATTTATAGATACAAGACACAATATGAGAAGCTAATATAAGTATATTGATTTCAAATAATGTTGATTCTGAGGGAGAATCAGTCAGGGATGGAGAAATGAAAAGCTTCATTAAACAGTCCACATAACAATATTTAATCCTATTATTTTGTTCATCCAGACAGTTACTATAAACTGCACATATCTCACTGGCACATGCAGCTGAGAAAGTGTTTTACTGCTAGGCTTACAAATATAGTGCTGATATTCAGTACTCAAAACCTTTTTTGACTTCTGGAAAAATCAAGATTATTAAGCAGTAATTATACAAGCTAAGAGATTAGGTGTACAGTAGCATTCACAATATAACAGGCAAATTTACTGTTTTTTTTTTTTTAGCATAACAAATATTTTAGAACCGTACTAGTATTATTTTGTATGGATATTGATCCTTGGACGATGACATAAACAACCTCTTGTTCATTTTTCACAGTTGCAGGAAACCCTTTGTTAGACCTGCATATGGCTTTGTGTGGGGAATTTGCATGGCAATTGTGAAAGAATAAGCATTATTAAAAAAGCATCGTTTTGAGCAAGGGTTAATTATTGCTATCTCTGCCAGCAGATGGGAAGTTTGTGACCACATTGTAAAGTGTATCCACATTAGGGGACGGGGGTAGTGACAACTGGAATAATTTGATTGATACATTAACTTTTCCCATCCAGAAATCATAAATGAGTGTTTGTACAGCTTGCAGCCCAGGCATGTATGTAATTATTTTGTAATGCTATTTTCTTAATTCCAGAGCCTGAAATCCACAATGACAGAAACATATTCAGTAATAATACGGGAATATAATGGAGAGGCTCAAGAGGGCAAGAGAAAGTCAAATGCTGAGGAGGTTTTGCATAGTGACGATGAATCAGCCACTGATTTATTTGATTCTTTGATGGAAATTGCCAATGACCCATCGCTTCGGGATGAAGCTGAAACTAATACCAAGGTGGATGGAGGTGCGGGGACTGAAGGTCAAGGAGTCGTGACTGAACTTGCTCAAAACAATGAAATTGTTGACTTGGTAACAAAGAATGGAAAAGAAATCAAGACAGTTGATGCAGATAATTGTGAGGATCAAACTGTGAGCTCAACAGCAACAGCACAGAGTTCTGGCAGCAGTGGGAATGACAAAGAACAGAGCTCAGGAACAGAGAAATCAGGAGACAAGTGCGAGAGCAATGTGGGTGTCAGGCTTTCCAAGGCTGTAGATGACCTTGATGGACTTCAACAGCAACTTTCTTCCATGATGGCCAGCTTTCAGAATCAACCATCAGAAACTGTAAATGTTGAAGAGAAAGAAGGTACAGAAGAGAAATCAGAGGTTTCAAGTTTGTTAGAGAATGGTGAAGCCAGTAACCAAGAAACTGAAGAAGAAATCAAGGCAGCTGATAATGAGAGCGATGAGAAGCAAGAAGCTAGTTCTGCAATGCTGGAGACACTGGAAAAACCATCCCCCGAGAATGGAAATTCCAAGGCTGATGAAATGGTCATTGAGACAGAATCAACACCATGTTTGCTTGAAGAACAGGTGTCAGGAAGTGACAGCCTTCAAAATAATTGTGACAAGAAAGAAACTGTTGACAAGCAACCAGTGAATGAGGAGGCTGGTGAAGAAGACAAAATGACAAGCAGAGTGGAGATTTTAGAAATTGAGAATGATGCAGAGAATACAAGAGATGGAGCCCAAACTGACAAACAATCTGCAGAAAGCAGTCTTCAGGAGGATGAAGAAATTACTGATGAAAGTAGTGCTGCTGTGGAGCCCTGCTCAGCTGATGGTGATGGTGTAGACAAAGATGTTACATGTGAAACGACTCCCTCCACTGACAAAACACAAGTTGATCCTCTTTTGATTAACTTACCTGAAATCAGTGTGTCTGATGCTCAGGCCGAAATGCCTGCAAAAGATGACTCTAAGAATGATGACAAGGCCCCAAGGCTGGCCAATAGTAGTATCATATCTTCCAGTAATGCAATTCCAGGTATTGAAATCAATACAGCAGATAAGATGAGCAGCATTTCAGATAGGAAGAGCCTCGATTCTCTAGATATGGATCAGAGCTCCCATTCAAGCAGTCAACCTGGTTCTCCAACTCAGTCTGATGAAGGCATCGATTCAGATTCCAGATCTGACTGTGGTGATGAGGATACCACCCTGGATCCAGAGAGCTTGCAAAGATCTCGCCCCCAGTCTTGGTACTTGGAGATTGCCTCCAGGGATAGTATTTGCTCTGATTCTTCAGTAGAAGGTGACACCAAGCTCAGCCCAGGAAGAAAATATACCAAATCATCTACATTAGGTACTAAAAAGGCACTTTTATGCTGTCTTCAATTTTAGATCCTGATTACGACCAGCAGTATCAAAATGGTATTAATAAGTGGTTTCTGATATTTTTTTATCCTTTTCAATTCTGAACTCAAATGCAAAAGAAAAAAAAAGTATGATTGTCATCTATGGAAATCATATCCAAGTCAACCAACTGCAGTGGTGATATTACTGAAGGAAAGGTTCATTATTAAAATAATTAATTTTGATGAATTATTTATTAAACTATTATTTTTATGCATGGATTTTTTTTTTATTCCAGGAGAGGTTCTCATCAGAGGTCACCTTTTAAAAATGGGAGGATCTGGTTTGGGCAAGAATTGGAAAAAAAGATGGTAAGTTCATAAACTATTATTATTGCTGTAAAATCAAAGAAATGAAGATATGCTGGAGTGAATGATTCAGATGTGAGTTAAAACAATGAGTGAGTTGTCAGAATCCTGCAAATGTATTTTCTTGCTATTACTGGGAACACCGTCAAATAAATGGTCATCAGTGCTAGTTAGCATGATCTGTAACATTCCAAGAATTTGTTTATACTTTAATACCCTAAAAAAGACAGTAAAACCTATATTTGGGCCCTGTATTAAGTGGGCACCCTGTGGACAGTTGTCCAAGTCCCATCTGCTCCCCAAGGGTGTCTACAGGTTTGTTGACTGTATAAGCTGACAGATATTTTTTGGAGTTAAAATGTGACTTCTGAAGATTTAAAAGATGATTGATTTAGATTCTCTTTATTTCCCTGCCAGGTTTGTGCTGAAGAAAGACAACTGCCTTTACTACTACAAACAGTCCAAAGATAAAGATTGCCTTGGTGTCATTGTCCTTGCCAACTACTCGATATCGAAAGCTATGGAAGTGAACAAGAAATACTGCTTTAGACTGAACAAAGGAGGAGCGAGAACGTATTACATGTGCGCTGCAGACGAAGGTGACATGAGGAAGTGGATGATGGCATTGAACAAAGCTCTGCGGCAAGCAGCTGATATGGTGAGCAGACAACTTGCTCACATATGTGGAAGTCTCCTGCATCCACAACTTGTCTCTACTCTCCCACCCATTCATGTCAATCTCCCACATTTAAGCCTCGTCTTCAGCTGCAAATTCAAGCGATCTCCCACTTTGAAGAGCTAGTTATAACTTTTATATTTAGATAATAGAATTATACTATATGATATATGGTAGAGCTAGAAAAATTAGGCATAATGACCAGAGAGCTCTGCCCTTGACCGAGTGGGGCACAGACACCAGCCTGGATTTCCTGTCTGAATCACATATGTCTGAGGTGCTCAGTGTCTTCACAGGCTTAGCAGCTGGGGAACCCCTCTCTAATAGGCCCTCCCGCAATTTTCATCCTGACAACTGCAATCGTCAAAATTAGTAGGAAAACAGGACAAATGACATAGCATCAGATGCTTAGTGATGTATTTTCAAAAAATGCCTCTTGTTGACCATATTAGAGCATTTACAGCAGAACAGCAAATAACAGCTATACATCCAACACATACTGTACACATAAGTATCAACACACAGTAATACTCCTTTTTTTCTGGCCAACAGGATAACAACAGTTTCCAGATTTCTGAGTCAAATGTACACAACGTCAGCATCCCAGCACTCTCTATCAGAGACCCTGAATGTCATGGCTACCTCTCAAAACTTGGCCAGAGTAAAATCAAGACTTGGAAACGACGATACTGTGTACTGAAGAATGGTTACTTGTACTACTACACTGACATGTCAAATGCGACGGCACTTGGTGTGGCCCAACTACTTGGTTATGTGCTTAAGAAGGGAGATCAGCAGGGGAAGAGGTTTTATTTTGATGCTATACCTCCAGAGGATTCCCAAAGAACATATTTCTTTGCTGCTGATTCAGAGGGAGAGAGGCAACGGTAAGTGGTAAAGATAAAGTTTTCAGGTAAAGTTGGAAGGAAATAAAATTAGAGTGATTGTCAGTGTAGGGTGTTCAGGTGGCTGAGCATTATTGTTATACACTTTGGCCTTTGTGAATGTTCAGAGTTCAATTTTGGGAATATTTTTTTGTGATACAGTGAACTTTTTTTAAGGTGGACACCCTAGGGACTGGCATGTAGTGTCAGAGATTTGACTGTAGAGCTGATGATTATCTTATTGTGCTGTATAGCTAACTTTATCCTCATTAAAGGGGCATGATATACACACCCTGATCCTTTCATGAACAAATGTTCAACTTTTTTTTTCTTTCATTCTTTCACTTTTTGTTATCTCAGATGGATGAATCGACTAGAAGTCTCCATTAGAAAAGGTGAAGGAGTCATCTCAGATGATTAGTCAGTTCCGCCAACACCGAAAAAGCTGCAAGTAGTGTTGCTACCCTGGCAAGTGGCAGTCAGTGTCCAGCTTCACCAAATATTGATTTACTGTCATATTTCTGTCAGTCTTGAATAGTGCAGAAATGGTATTACTGACAGCTTTACATTGCATCTAAAATCCAGTCCAAGTCAGCGCACCACCTGATGAAGTCATACCTACAAAGTTACCTAGAATGCCAACATGTTGAACCTAAACTAAGGCCATGTGTTAGTACCATATTTGAATTTGTGTAATGCTTCAAAGTAAAGGTGCTAGTACTTGAGTATGGCAAATGTATGCAAAAGTCTTTGTATATTTATCAGGTGTGATTCGTTATGATATTTTATACACTAAAGTTTTGAATGTTTTCTAAAATGATCTTATCCTAATCATTTATAATATTATTATATAATAATATTATTATTATATATTCAGTGACAAAGGGAGAATTGATCAGTAGTCATCTAAGCAAGTTACAATGTTTAGGGAAAAGTCATTTAGTATGACGGGGGGATATGGAAACAAAGAATGAAAATTTAATAGTCCCCCTAGCTAGTGTTTCAATTTTTTGGCTGCTCCCAGTGACTGTGAGCACTTAGCCTGTGTAACAAGTGTTTCCGTAGGGTTCTAAGCGCATACTACAACTTTTTTGATATGGGCCACACAAAACTTGGGGTGAGGGGGGGAGGGGGTCGCCCCAATTTTCGTGGCCGAAAATCAAGAGTCGTCGCATGCGCTCAGAAACCTACAGAAACGCTTGCTTCGCGGGCTAGTGAGCACTCAATGAGTACATTTCTAATAGCAGTGTTCACAGTTTAGTGTTATTTACAATGGTTTTTGGATTTGTAGCTGTAACTTATTCCATGTAACAAAAATGTTAGCATTACAGTAGTTGCAACATTAGCAGTATTCTCATGGATTTATACGCAACAAAACTTGTAAATAAATGGAAAATAAATATTGCTTTTGTAGTGTTTGAAGAATTGTTTTGATAGTTGTCTAAATTACAATCATTATAGGCACTTTAAGTAAAATAATATTGTCAGACATAAAACACCATGAATGAATGGATAATTTATTGTTCTTAATGGAAAACAATCCCAGTGTTACTGGTTGCTCAACTGATCTGTAATTTGTCATGGCACTCAAAAAATGCAAGACTGCATTTTTACAATATATTATTTTGCTGTAACATAGAAATATAGTTATTTATTAATCTATAATATTGGTATCACTATTTTATCAAATCAACTGGTGTTCTGTGAACAAACTGAAACATTTTATCTTTTTATGCACACAAACTCTGTGGACCCAACTCTTTCCAAGGATGGCAACTGAAACAATCAAGACTTCAATAATGTAGGAAACAAAACCACTGGCAATAAACATGTATCTTCCTGTAGAAAGCATTTGGATTCCCATTTTCAAGTTGGAAGTAAAAATAGGATTGCCAGTATTACATGAAAGTAATTTGGATGTAATGTCCCTGATGTTTTACAAGTCTACTAACAGGAACTATTTCCAATCTATAATACAACACTTGTACGAGTGGCAAATGGAAAGTATGTCACTCAGGACCTGACCAAACAGACTCGAATTGAACTTGCACCTAAACACCATAAACACCTCAAAAGTTGAACCAAGTTGCAAGTAAACCAGTCACTGTCCATAACATTGACTTGGCAGTGCTCGACATTAAGGTTTTAGGTTGGTTGCCCTTCAGACTGTAGATTGACTTCAAGCAATAGAAAGTTTCATAATTTCTAGTTGCCCGGCCCAGAATGTACCTGCCTGACCAAAAGTTTTGGTTGCCCCGGGAGAGCGGGCAACCGTTAATGTCGAGCGCTGCTTGGCCGAAAATGGTAATAAACTTGGTCTACCTTGATGCATTGAGCTTAGTAATCAACTAAGTTGAAAACTTGAGTTGACTTTGGAGTCTGTTTGGCCAGGGCTCTGTGAGTGAAAAACACTTGAGAATCCTTAATAACGGGGAACAATGGATAAATATATACAGTACAATAACATGAAGAGGACTTTCAGCAAATCTTGGATTTGCCTGTTTTTAACATTGAAAAATTTTCTTTAAATAAGTTAGGATAAAGATAAATAGGTATCTCCATTATTTTTCTTTATACAATAGAATATATACGGACAATTTTCAGCGTTAATATCTCAAATGTCAAATTTTGTCTCAATTATTGGAGTGTGACAACAGAGCAAACTACGAAAGCTTGCCAGAATAAACGTATGTGAAAGTTCCTCAAATAAATCCTTCGTTGATGTAAGTGCAAATGTCTAAAGCCTTCAACACGCACTTTATAGTAAACGTCGACGCCACCGACAAGAAGCTGGCCAAGCGTTGAGGAGTCAATCACTCACATTAGCGAAAATTACTCAGAGAAAGTCTCCTCCTTCGGACATTTTCCTTGGCTTTAGGTCTTTCTGGTCTTGAACTGACCTTTGAACATCGAAGCAGAGCAAGTCCCGTTGGATGTTCCTCTCTCGAGACTTTGCAGTTTGGTGTCTTCGGGATACTCTGTTCTGTGCACTTCTCTTTGGATATTCTCCGTATTTTTCGGTCACTGTTGACTTCCTCGACCACGTCTGCTTCTGTGTCACTTTTAAACACAAGCCGCTTTCTGCACCTTGCGTGAACAATGCCCGCCTCGAATGGTGTGCCGCTGGTGGTTGGCCTGATGCGTGTTCGATTCGGCTTCTTCTTTTTTGGAGCCCAAAGAATTCGTTCTCGAAGAGAAGGCTTGTCTTCCATCGAAGAAGGTACTTGAATAGTCGATATACAAGCCTGCATGTCTTCTTGAGGGGATAAGTTTAAGTTAAAAGACGCAGAAAATAATCTCACACCTCCAGCAAACGGCGAAGGAAAGTTGAACTGAGCGCTGTTCAGACTGTCTGCATAAACAGTTTTGATTGGTTGATATATTGCTAAGAGGATTGGCCAATTTCAACCAATGGGAGTAGGTTGATTTACGCTGGCCACTTGGTACGCTGGCGCGCCTCACGTGCAAAATGGCGGACGCAGTAAACCTTTTCATACTTTAACTTCTGAAACGAATTTCTTTGATTCTGGTGCACCACAGGGACTGATGGCTAAACGAAAAATAGGTGGAGGAGTTCAGGGCAAGCCTAAAGGTGGCAATAAATCATCAGGGAAAAAAGGCGTAGGAAAGGCAAAGAAAAAAGGACACAATTTTAAAGGGAAGAGAAGAAAACCCAAGGACGCCGAAGAAGATGAATTCGCAGAGGTGAGCTGTTATTAGCATTTATATAAATGTGTCATTGCTAAGTGTTACTGGTTAGAAATGCAATCGATCGAGCCCCTCTAATGGCATTATAAACTGCGGGAAAATATCAAATGTAGACACATCAGTTTGTTTTTTTTGTTTATTTCACCATTTGTCATAACAAATTTCCTGTACATCAGCTCTGTTTTGTTATTATTATCTTCTCATGCAAACAGTCAATCACTGCTGATTGAGCAAAACCAAACACAAATCACTTTGGCTACTGGTTGGTTGAAAGTGTTTCTATGCAGCCTCTGTAATAATTGCTTTGGGTTAGTTTTTTTTTTTTTTTTTTTTTTGTCATCCAAATGTAACTGCTCTGAAACACAAGAGTATTCAACCTTGTATTTGAAATATCTGTTTTTAAAGGTTGATGTTGGTTATCAGCATGAGATGGAAGAATCTGAGGGAGAGGAATCAGACAAAGAAATGGATACCAGGAAACTGGTAACTCAACAGAACAAGAAGAAGAAGTCTGGGGGCTTCCAGTCAATGGGTAAGCAGGCTCAGATGTGAACCAATGCTGGAACATTTAATGTTCTCTCAGACAGCTGTTTTTCTGCAGTATGATATCATGAATATGTTTGATTGTCTATTTATAGGTTTGAGCCATGCAGTATTCAAAGGGGTGATGAAAAAAGGCTACAGAGTACCAACTCCAATCCAGAGAAAGGTTAAAACTAAAGATATTGATACAGAAACATAGAAATTCTGGCACTGTCATTAATTGGGCACTGAACAAACATTTTGTTGCTAGTCCCAGGCATTATGATCATACTAAAAATCCACATTCAAACTTGTGCCAATTACTTCCTGTTCTTTTCTCAGACTATGCCATTGATTATGGATGGAAAAGATGTTGTTGCTATGGCCAGAACAGGTTGGTACAAGAACTGTTAATTATAAGGTAATGTATAAAGCAGCATGAATATACTGAAATACCCATAAATGTTTGATTGCAGGTTCTGGAAAGACTGCTGCTTTCTTAGTGCCAATGTTTGAAAGACTCAAGGTCCACTCTGCAAAGGTATCAAAACTGCACCACAGTACCCAAAGATCTAAAGAAAACTACAATAATCATATAAACATTATAGATCAAGCAGTAATACTTATCTAGTAGATACAATAGTAGCAGTAGTAAACACATCTTACATGACACATCAAACAAACAATATTCATATATCTATTTTTTTGTGTCATCTTGTTCATGTTTGGTTTTTTGCATATTTCATTGTTGAATACAGGTACAGTATTTACAATATTTGGATGGTATTTTTGTTCTTGTTTTCAGGCAGGTGCAAGAGCACTCATCCTTTCTCCAACTCGGGAATTAGCTCTTCAAACATTGAAATTCACCAAAGAGGTAAGAAGGTTGTTTGTAAATGACATATATTAGGGCTCGTACTGAATAGTGATTTAATATGGGTAGGTAAACTTGGTGTTGACCAATGTTGAGCTCAAGTTACAGGGTAGGGAACAATACATTATTTTTTAATGAATTTACTCTATGCTTTCCCTGGTTGAGAATCTTGGTAAGATCTTGCCATGGTATTACCAGGATCTTGCAAGATCTCAGCTGAGACATAGGCAAGGTCTTAACAAGATCTTAGCAAGATCTTACAGGATTGTGCCATTAGATGCTCAACTTTGGTTCCTCTTTTCCATGTGTCTTTGTTAAATACAGGACTGTAGGACATGGATTGAGTACCTCTCTGCATGCATTTGACTGTCTTGCTTTTCTTAAATATTACAGCTAGGGCGCTTCACTGGACTAAAGGCTGCTATAATTTTGGGAGGAGACAGGTAAATGCATATGATACTGTGGGTGATGCATGGTCCTGCAGTGTATACCCATATCCCTCCACATGATCGATTTCAGTCTTTTCTTTTAGTTTCTCACTAAATTTCTATATCATTTGGTTATGTTATCATCAGTAATATAGTGTTTACTTTGAGAGTGGGATATTTCTTCAAACAAGGTTCCAGACAGTAGGTAGACTTGATAAGCATGTTGACAAATGAATATAAGAGGGTCTAAATTATGTGTTAAAATTTGTGTGAACTATTGTCAATCTTATTGCAGGATGGAAGATCAGTTTTCAGCAATTCATGAGAACCCTGACATGTGAGTCTAAATGAACTGCCATTAGAAGTTTATTAGTAATTTGAAGCTTTGATCAACTGTACCTGGGGCTAAGACATAGTGCAGAGCCATCGTTGTGTATCAGTATGAGTGTCAGACTGTTTCCAGTTGTAGTTGGGTTTGTTCAAGTATTAGCCTTGTTTTGAATAGTCCGTTTACATATATATATTTTTTCTCATAGCATAGTTGCCACACCTGGTCGATTCCTTCACATTGTCATGGAAATGGAATTAAAGTTGAACTCAGTAGAATATGTGGTGTTTGATGAAGCTGACAGGTACGACATGGAATATCATTCTATCTTGTAGCTCAGGTACTTCAAGATGAAATACAGGACTGAAGAACATGGATTGAGGTCAGACCAGGATGTCAGAGTGGAATAGATGTTAAGCAAAATAAATGTCTTCCTTTTTACTTTCTTACTGCAGGTTATTTGAGATGGGATTTGCTGTGCAGCTTCATGAGATCATTAATAGGTTACCAGAGTCAAGGTATGGCCCAGCTATAAAACATAGCAGTTCCAAGGAAAATGAGTAAAGAGAATGAAAAATGCATACAGTCAAACCTAGCTCTCTGAACAATTATCGCATCACAAACACAAACAAACATGGAACATGCCCCCTGTTATTTTTTTCCAGCAAGTCATCACTTTTCCAGAAAATTAAAATATGGCCAGTGTGTAATATTATGTAATTTCACCATTTCTCTTTATCACTACCAAATTGAACCTAAATGTGTGAAATTCTTTTTCACAGACAGACCCTTTTGTTTTCTGCCACTCTTCCCAAGTTGCTCGTAGATTTTGCCAAAGCAGGTACGGTCTACGTTTACTGATTGTTTTCTTGTTGATTTCTTTGGTAGTTATGTTTGTCTGAACCAGCTACGTGGGCTGAATACATTATAGTTACTGTAAGTTTAAAAAATTCTAACTAATGTTTTGAAATGACACAGTACAGAAAACACTGTAAAGACGATGTTTAATCCAAGTGACTGTGTCAGGAACACATTTAACCAATTATTAAGATATCTAACCTATCATTAGATACACTTCTAAACATTTGATTTCTTGGTCATGGGTGTTAGGATTAACGGATCCGGCTCTAGTGAGATTGGACGTTGACTCAAAGCTAAGCAGTCAGTTAAAGGTAGGTATAAATCAATGCTAATAAAAGCTTGAACATGTAGTAAACTAAAGCTCGGGTTGTTTGTCTCTTGACCACCCTTTAACGTAATCCCGCCGTTAAGATGTTTGAGCTGATGTTTCAAAGGTAAGACACTTATGTACTTTGATGAAGGACAAACTCTCAAAATGTCAGCTCAAACTTCTTAATGGTACGTAGCTTTCAACCATGTAATATATACTGCCTACTAGCTCTCATGTTTGCCTTTATTTTCCTTAGCTGGCTTTCTTCACAGTTAGAGCTGACGATAAAGAAGGTAAGTGACACCCTGTAAGATGTATGTGTATGTGTTTGTCTGTGTGCGTGGTGGAACTAGGACTATTGTTCTCTATCGTACTTTAAACATCTGGGCCTCGGAGGTCATCCATATAACAGTGCTACTTGCGTGTCGACCTGGAGGTTTGACTTATACGATAGAACTAGAATTTAAGATTTATTTTTGTTTATCCAGCCGTATTGCTGAATCTCCTCCAAAACGTACTGAAGCCGTCTGAGCAAACCTTGATCTTTGCTGCTACGAGACATCATGTCGATTATTTGAGTGAGGTATGGACAAATCACGAGGACTAAAAAAGTTTGTTGTTTATGTTGCTCCGGTCTTTTTCTGCACGGTCTCGCCTGTGGCAGAACTTTATGTCCAGGGGCCGTATTCACAAGACTTGCGTACGAACGGCGAAAATGTTCGTAAGCGTGACTTGCAGGAAGGTCTGGCAAAACGAGGACACATTTACGGCAACATTTCTAGCTGGCATGTTTCCCAAATGTTGCCCCGTTTTGCCACGCGAACCATTTGTTGCGGACACAAATTTGTGTCCGCGAAAATGTGTCCATGTTTCTGAAAAGCTGAAAAAAATTTATCGCACGTTTCGCCATCCTGGAAACATCGAAGGACACAAAGTATAACCGCCACAATGTGTCTTCTTTTTACCTCATACTTACGAACATTTTCGTTCGTACGCAAGTTTTTTGAATACGGCCCCAGATGCTGCTGCTGACATAATGCACAACTTTTTGCTTATATATTGTAAAATTTAGAATAAATAATTTTGTTTTCCAGCTTTTGCAGGTCGTCGGTATAGAGTGTTCATATGTCTACAGCACGTTGGATCCAACAGGTATACTTGTGTTTCAGTGTAAAAAAAGTGTTGCTAAAAATGGACCATGATAAAACATTGCACTATTTGTGGCATTTGTTTTCTCGCAAGAATAGATCGTCGTAGTTGACTAATGTAAACTGGTTTGCATTTGCAGCCAGAAAAATAAATATTGGCAAGTTCCAACATAAGAAGACTATGGTGATGATCGTAACTGATGTCGCGGTAAGTTGTTTGAAGACGTGCAGTCGTAATGCTCTTACTAGGCTCAAACCACAGATCTTCATGGCTTGCGGTTACATTTCAGGCCCGCGGAATCGACATCCCGATGTTGGACAACGTAATCAACTACAACTTTCCTGCCAAGCCCAAGCTTTTCATACACCGAGTGGGTGTGTACCGTTATTACATACTTTGAGGTGCATTCTCGTATTCATGTTTTTGTTGAGGAAAATAGGCAAAGTAACAAACAACGCCATTTTCGTGTCTTTAGGTCGGGTGGCAAGAGCCGGAAGGTCTGGAACCGCTTATTCAATAGTGGCGGGTGACGAGGTAAAAACTCTCAAGTATGAAGGGTGTGAATTCATGTATAGAGCGGTTTTCGGATGACTGTCGAAAACCAAAATCAAAGTAGGAGGCTGTAAGAAACACTTTTAACCAATCAGAAGCTTGCGTTTGGTTTTACTTTGAAGAAGAAACCAATCAGCAGTGTGAGGACACGCCATCATCACGTGTCTGCTTACGTGAGAATATCGCGATCACGTTTTGCTTTTGCTCCTGATTGGCCAAGAATGCTGCTAAACTTGTTTGCACCAATCTGAAAGCGTGGCAAACGCAAAACCATAGCAACGTCATGCAATGTGTATTGGACGATACAGCATAGTTCGGCACCTTTTTTTTGTTCATTGTTTTTGTTTGTCGTTGTGTGTTTTTCTAGTTACCATACGTATTGGACTTGCACCTGTTCCTCGGCCGACCACTGAAGCTCGCGCGCCAATGCGCAGATGAAGAAGACGCGGATGGAATTTTAGGCGCGGTGCCTCAGGACATCGTGGACGAAGAGGAGCCGTCTCTGCGCGCGTCACTCGAAACCTCGCACGACTTAGTAAGTCAGTTGGATCTACAGTTACATTTTTAGTTTGGGAGCGAAAGGGTTAAAGGCGTCGGTCTAGGCCTCTTATAGCCGTTTTAACGAGCCAGTGACTTTCTAAACCTTATGCGGTGAGATTTAACCCTTTCACTCCTGAGAGTGATCAACTTCAATTTTCTCCTTCAGTTTCTTACCAGAGATATGTGATACAGTGTGGAGAATTTGCTTCTTGATAGTTCAATGAGACGAAAGCTGATTCGCCTATCAATTCTCACTATATCACTCATACATTTTCTTCTTGAATGATTAGGAGAATTTGTATTTTGAGCTCAGGGGTGAAGTACGACTGACTGATTCGCTTTTCTTGTCCGTGCAGAGTTCACTGAAGAAAGTCGCAGAGAACGGGCACAGGCATTACGTCAAGTCCAGACCCCTGCCGTCAGCCGAATCAGTGAAGCGAGCTAAAGAGTTGAACATATCTCTTCTAGCACCACATCCGCTTCTGGGTAAGTATATCACAAATCTCCCAACCTCCGTTACATCACTGCGTTGCGATAATGGATATGGTATTAGCAATTTAACTGTTTGTCATTATTCATCTTGCAGCAAGCCAAGCTCCAGACGAAATCTCAAGAGTAAATATCTTAGAGGGTGTGCGAAATTTCAAACCGAGACAGGTGTGTTTGGGTTCTATTAATGCCCAACAGCGACACCGCGGAAATACGTTCTTGACGCCACTATCTGCTGCCAGTTGGGATTCTTAACAAATTTGTGTTCAGTTTGTGATATTTCGTTTCTGTATTTCAAGTCTCCCCAATTAGCACGGCAGTGCTAAATACATCGAGACTTAAATAAAGTGATATATTTTATTTATTTATTTTATTTGTTCCTTTTCTTATTTCTGTTCATTACTTTTTACTTACTTCACTTTAGACCATATTTGAAGTCGCTGCCACTTCCAAAACCTCGGCACAAGCTGTTATGGCATCCAAGAGGTACTTAGAGTTTAGTTCGTTGTTTTTTTAGTTTACCATGCATCCTCGTGTGCAATTTGAATTATATTTGATGCTCTCCATTAATAGTGATGATTATTTTAGGACTATACGACTTCAGGACATTAGGACTTTTATACATACAGTAACTACTAAATATTAGACCTCGTTTCGATATATATACCTTTTTGTGCATCGTGATAATTAACAAGATTAGGCAGTGATTGCCATATACTGCAGCCCACAAACCGCTAAAAAAGTCACTTGATCTAACGTACACTGAAATAACAGGAGCTTATTGCTGCGATATTTAACTTTTACCAAAGGAATGTTTCCTGATGTTGACAACAGAAATACGGCAGACGTGACGTGCGAGTTCTTGCGGTTTGCGGGTACGGAATACGGCAATCTTAAACTTTCTGTTATATTTATCAGGACTTCGCTTTCACACCTCAGTATATTGAGTAGCCAGTATATGTATTGACTTGTTACACTGTGAGTCTTAACGCTGTATATTTGCTGTCTTTTCTCAGAAAGCGTCACAGCCGCGCCATTGAGAAAGCCCAAGAAACAGCACAGAGAAGAAACTCTGAAAGAGAACACGGTGATTTGTCAGCGCAGGGAGCTGGGGACGAGGACATAGAGGTTTAAAAGAATACAGCACATGTTTCTGGTGCGCGTTCGGGTTATTACGCATCAACTCTTTCCTTTTTTTCTCTCTCTCTGTCTTCAGGGCGTATTTGCCACAATCGTAGACCCATCTGACAAACGGAAGAGGAAAGATGTCGAGGGTTCTATCAAGAGTTTCAGAGACGAAAACTACGTTCCTTATAGAGCCTCGGATCATTACGAAGAAAAGTCACTGGGGTTAGTCCACGCGACTGATTATCTTCGGTTTTATCATTCAGTTTCTCACCAAAGATATATCACGCAGTAAGGTGAAGTTGACAAGAGTCTGTGGCAAAAGCTGATTGAATTGTCGATTTTTGCCACCACAAGACATACATTTTGTTGTTGAATGTTTGAAGGGATATGTGTTATAATGCCAGGTGTGAAGTGGTTAACAGAATTCATTTGCGGCAACTATCAAAGTAGACTTTCTCCTTACATCCTCTAAGCAGGGATGTAGAGTAAGGTATGGAAAGCTAAGGTCGCTTCACCGTTCCCTGTTTCTCGTTCTCACAGCCTCGGTTTAAACTCTTTTGACAAAGAAGCATCAAGCGCGGTCCTGGACATCGTCGCAGATGAAGACAGTGGATATCGGCAAACTAAATCTCTGAAAAAATGGTAAGTTTGTTCATGTGAGCGCCTGCGTGCGTTCAGCATTCGTGATCACGTTTCTCGGCCTTGTACGTGTTCGATTGTTATCGTTCTTTTTTCGGCTTTCCTGTTTGTCAGTCTGCCATCACACCTTGCAGTGCATCTTGATATTTATGATCCGTGTGTCGGCACAGTTTGCTGTCAGTTTGCTGAATTCGTACTTCCTTTGCAGGGATCGAAAAAGGAAGAAATTCGTTACCATCGAGGAAAACACAAGTAAGAAGATCAGGACTGAAAGTGGAGCCAGGATTCCTGCCAGTTACAAAAAGAACATGTATCCTTAAGTGATACGAGATGGCTTCTGCTGAATCCGTGCTTCTCTCCCTAGATATTCCATCCTTCCAGCAACAAACAGCAACAACAACAACAACAATTTTTATTATTCCCTCTTCATGCCATTTACAGTCTCTCCTCCTTCCTTCCTTCGTTTCTGTCCTTCCTCATTTTTTGTGCTTCTGTATGGAATTCTCGTCATTCGCTGTTTAACCCAGTTCAGCAGTCTCTTCTCCTTTTCTCCTGCCTTCTTCCTCCATCTTTCGTTTCTTTCCTTCTTCATCTTGTCCGTGCTTCTGCACGGAATAATTCTTGTAAGCCGTTGTAAGTTCGCCTTAACACAGTTCAGCTACAAAGACTGGGTCAAGAGGAACAGGTTTGATACACCGCTGACAGGGGACGACGAGGAGCCTGGAGCACACTCCGGACAAAAACGAGGAAAGAAAGGTAAATTTCTACATTATACCAGTACCGAGGCGCAGCTTAATAAATGGGAAACGTTTTCACAACTCACGCAAAAATCGAATCCGCAAATTGAGTGTAGTAGTATAGTAGAGTGGTAGTGGTAATGATAGAGTGATTTCAATAAACCCGTGAAACAGATACTACACTATTAGAGACTATTAGAGACACGTACACACTCCAAGTAGATGTCAGACTATACGGCAATGGACTATGTTTATTGCCACCGAAAATTCTTCTCAAAACCCCTACACGAAAACTCACAGTAAACTAGACTCTTGCCCATCTAATGTTAGGAAACAATATGGGCACTTGATTGGCGTGTTGAGCTGTGCGCGAGGAACCTAGAATTTTCCGCGTAATTTGCAAAACTAATGACCCTGCATGCACTACTGGCATTTGGTCGGTGAAAGGACAAGAAATTGCCTTGAGTTGACGTCGACTCGCATGTTTTTAGTGACGTTCCGTAGATATGCCTTTAATGTATTTGTATCGACGCGGACATTAACACTTGCTAGCTGTCGGATCGCGGCCACTTCGGATATTCAATATCGCGACATTTTGTTTCGAATCAAAGATATAGACAAATATTCTCTACTAGATACTAGCACACCCTCACTGATAAAAACTGTTTCACGGGTTTATTGAAATCACTCTAGTAGTGTTGGAGTTGTAGTGTAAGTTAGTAATTTGTATTATAGTAACAGTAGCAGTAGTGGTAGCAGTAGTAGACTAGTAGTAGTAGTAGTAACTATACTTGTTGCATTACTGATATATGTGCTTATAGAGCTGTTTTCGGATGACTGTCGAAAGTAATCGTGCGATTGCTTTGGTTTTGCGTTTGCTACGCTTTCTGATTGGTCCACACAAGTTTGGCAGCCTTCTCGACCAATCAGGAACAAAACCAAAACCAAAACCAAACACTTCTCACGCAAGCGATGGCGTGTACTTGCATTGCTGATTGGAAAGTAAAACCAAACGCAAGACCAAACGTGAATTACTTTGGCTTCTGATTGGCTGAACTGTTTTCTCTCAGTCTCTGTGATTGGCCTGTGTGATTACTTTGGTTTTGGTTTTCGACAGTCATCCGAAAACGGCTCTAGATATCGTATGTGAATCATGTCAGTATTGGTACTAATAGTATTATAGTTGTAGTTGCTGCTGCTGCTGTTTTTAAGTAGAGTAATATATAATATTAGTACGTGAGTTCAGCGTTTTGGGTGTCGTTGTTTTGTGGTCTGTTGAGGAATCTGTTTCCTGTTTCTCTTTTAAACTGAATGCCTTGTTCGATATTGCTACTTCATGCAGTAATTGCGTGGGAAATTTAGAATACAAGAAATCGAACATAGTGTGGAAATTTCAAGTTTTATTGAAACCCAAGGTCTCTCACTCAAATGAAGTTGTCAGTGAGTACAGTCCGATATTAGTGTTCACTTTCGACTCCTGAACTGTCAAATGAAATCTTAAGGCGTGACCACTCAATGAAAACTCCCAGTAAGTACATTCTAAGAGCAGTGTTCACTTCCAACTCCAAACTGTCAAGTCAAACCTAAAGGTATGACCACTCAAGTGAAAGCTCTCAATAAGTACAATCTAATACCAGGGCTCACTTCCAGCTCCTGAACTCAAATGAAACCCAAAGGTGTGACCACTCAAATGAAAGCTCTCAATGGGTACATTCTGATAGCAGTGTTCACTACGAACTCTCGAACTGTCAAATGAAACCCAAAGGTGTGACCACTCAAATGAAAGCTCTCAGTTTGTACATTCTTACAGTAGTGTTCACGTTGTTGCTGAGCGGAGTTCATGATTTGCGTTCACAGGAAAATACGGCAAGAAGTTTGCTTCAAAAGGAGGGGACTCGCACTCCAAAGGAACAGGGGAGCTCAAGTCGAAGGAACAGATCCTGAAGGCACGTTTTAGGAAAGAAAAGCAAATGCAAAGACAACAAAAAGGGAGAAACAAGGGACGAAAATTCTCGAAAAGGAAATAACCGAGACCAGTTCAAAATTTACTTACTGTACAACACTAATTCTACTTTTCTATATGGACCGTCGCCCACGTTCAAACTTTTAAGGAGCTGTAACAACTCAAATTAAAGCTCTCGATGAGTACATTCGAATAACAGTGTTCACTTCCAACTCCTAAAATGAAATCTAAAAGGTGTAAACCACTCAAATATAAGCTCTCGCTTTTTAATTTTTTTAGATTTAAATATTGGCAATATGAAAGGGTTAAGCAAATCAGTCCTACTCGACGCTTGAGAACTCGCAACAAAATTCTAATGCCTGTGAGAACTATTTAGTTTGTTCTGCGTCATAAAACGTATATAGTGTGTGAACCTGAACCGTTGATTGCACTAGGAGATGCTGAATGCCACGAAGATTAGTAAGCGCGCTTCGTGTGTTATATAACATTTCGGGCTAACGTTCCTCATTACGTCACACGGCGTTCAGCAATCTATATCAACCTTGTTAAAGAAAATACGTCCTTCCTTGTCACTAAACCGAGGAGTGTGAACAGTTTGAAAGGAGGGCCTCCGAATTGACGTTCAATTTGCCGACAGTGTTACAAAATTGAATGCACTACATACATATGTTAAAATGTGGCTCTTAGTACATTGACAAATAACAACGATATTGCAATTATTACGATGGGATACAGTACCTGAATGACTGATAATGCGACACTAACCCCTGCATTTCTCTTGCACCCTCGTGACGTACATTAGTGTCGGAAACAAACTCTGATAAACGAATTGATGTCAATTACTAATATCACAAATATGTTTACATTGTGGGGAGATTTTAGCCACTTCTCTAATCCGACCAATTCCGCCCATAAAATGATAAACAATTTCACTGTACTTCACACTTGGTCGAATAACACCGTGCCGTAACTTGACTGAGCTGAGATTGTTTGCTTGTACAGTGCGACTGTTTGGCGTGCCCTGCCCTGTTTGGCTTCAAATTCATGCTAGCTTGACATTTCCATTGAATGCATGCATAGACAGTCATAGAACCACTGGTAAAACTGAGTATATAATGTTTAAGCATAGCAAAGTTGAATTTTTGCAGCGCCCGCCGGAAAGGAGCGTTTGCTGGGTATGTTTTGTTCGAATAGCATTCGGCTCTCACGACTCAGGGAGTCTCGATATTGGCTCGACTTTGCTCTGTGTCAGCAGCGTCTCTTGGTCGTCGTCGAGCCCGCAGAAACCAAATGATGCTTCATTCCTTTCAGCCGATAATTCCGCGTTTCTTTGTTGAGACGTAAAACATGTTCTCAGAATCGTAAATGCCGTAAAGGGCTTGGTTGATATATTGTGATTGCCGGCGCTTCAACTGTCCGTTTAGGAAGTGGTATAATGCGGATACGCGTCATTGTTTGTTTTTAAAGATTGACCGCTCAAGCATTAGCTTTTTACTAGCTTTTTGGGTTTTGACAGCAGAAGAGAAGAATTATTTTTGTTGGTTCGGAATTCAAAAGTGATTTCTATGTTGGTCACTACCACACTAGTTACTGTGACGAACTTTTAATGATATTGGTCCGAGAACTAATGAAAGATTGCCCCTTTTGAAAACTTGCGACAAACCTCCATGCATGCATGGCCTCGCCATTTGTGAACTTTCTTTTTCTGTTTGAACGACTGTAAAATCTGCGAAGTGTAGCCAGAACGCGCTCCCTGGGCCGATATCAAACTGAGTAGACATGTAAATGAATGAAAAACAACAGTTCTATTTCTGCAGTTTGATTCTCAGACGAGAAATGATGCGCTTGATGGTCTTTGTCTGGGAGCATGTTCAGAAGTGCAATATCGTGTCAGCCAAACCTTGTGTACTACCCGCCATGCTGTCCGTTTCAAACATGAACGCTGCAGCCTTTGCTGGCTGACTGGGACAATATTTTTCCATACTATATAATAACTATATATAACTATATAATAAATGGTGTTGGTCCCCCTCGGTCACCCTCCGTGAGTGAAAACTCATCGAGGCAACACTAGGTCAAAGTGCGGTCACAATTTTTAAGTGATCAATCACTTTATACTCATTCGGTTCACACGAACAATCTAGTCGAATATGTGTTCGGGTGTTTTTTATTCTGTTTACTTCCACGCTATAGTCTCAGAAATGACAACATAGATCAGTAGCTCAAGCTACAGCTGTTTTCCCCTAACGATGAACTTTGTCCCCCTCCCATCAACCCGTGAATCGGAACTCCCTCTTTTTAAAAACGGGCTACTGAATGTTGCTTTGCGATGTCTATAGTCCCGGTTTCTGTGTGACTCGATCAAGTAAAGAGTTTAGATTGGTCAAAACTACAAGGAAAAAATTATAATGTGCGTTTGGGTAAAAATATCACGAACAAATTACCGGTAATCGACAGGCGTCGGTGATCAAGACCGAAAAAGCCTGGAACCCAATATATTGGTCTCGGAGATTGACTCACTGAAGAAGTGTGTGAGTCGTTTATCTTGCATCGAATGACCCTCAACGCCCATTTCTAGCGATGAAATGCCTCGGACTTTGATTTTAACTAGAGTCACAACCACTGAAGGTGTTGAGTTTCGTTTGGGTAACTTCTACGGGATCTAACAGACTTCAGGAATCGACCAGCCTTGTACGGCGCGTATTTACCACCAGTCGATCACAAATGCGAGATGTCTTATCTGTTGATGTTGAAAGTTTGCTGACAGTTGTAGTCGCGGTGATCAAGACAACATGAACGAGGGACACATCGTTAAGCAGGGTTTCTTGCGCCGCCTGAAGGTAAAAAAAAAACGATGACGATGCGCACCATGTAAAATCGCAGTCTATTTTTGACTTGCGTAACTGCGAGCAACAACGATACAGCACATTTCAGATGCAGGCATGGCTTCCGTATCGTTTTTGTTCTTGATTGTTTTGGGTTTCTCTGACTTGTTAAGAGGGTAGTTGTTAACTGCGCTTCACTCGCTTTGTAATTGCGCCGACTTAAGTTGAGTGGTACGAAATTGTTTTTGTTTTAGTTCTGCAAGCTTGATCATATGTGATTACCATTTCCATGCGCTAACAGCTGCTCCTGTGTTAGATAATTATCTCCAGCGCAGAGGGAAGAACAGTTTTAATTTTTTATTTGTAACAGTCTATGATCAAGATACTGCATGACCAGTACGTGGTCGAATTGTTTGGCTTCAAGTTGCACGTTTCGACTTGTAATTGCCTGCGCAGTAATCTTTTAAGATCAGTTAACAATTCGATGTTTTCTCTTTGGATTGGAAACAATTTGCAAGGGAATAATTATTTGGCGAAGCAGATATTATGAAGAGCAATCGGGAACATGTCAATAGGAAAAAATTACATATACCTTCGAATAATCAAGACAAAGAGAGGCTTTGTGTCGTCTGCAATGTAAGCATGCACACGGATTAAACCCTTCATATTTGTCCAATTTACTGCTTGACCTTTTCGCGTATATGCTAACCTCAAAGAAGCCCGTTATCATACGTTTTCTTGTAGACTTATAAATTATACTTCTCTGTTTTTTTTTCTTTTTTTTTTTTTTTTTTTTTTTCTTTTTCTTTTTTTTTAGACCCAGAGGCGGCGGTACTTCGTACTTCGCTCACCATTTAATGGTACAGCTCGATTGGAGTACTTTGAAAATGAAAGGAAGTTTCACCTTCAAAGTCCGCCGAAACGTATTATTAATCTCGCGAGCTGTTTTAATATAGCTCAAAAGGAAGACCCCAAAGACAGGTTTGTCTTTGCATTGTACACAAGAGACGATGTTTTTGGGCTGATTGCAGACTCTGATGAGGAATTGAACTCATGGCTGAGGTGCTTGAGGGAAGAGAGAGGCAAGAGCGAAAAGCGCAGCGACTATGGTGAGTAATTTATAATTATCTTAGTGAAAAGCCTCAACGGATTAAACATCCCGACGCTGTTTACTTTTAATTGCCAGGTTTTTTTAATCCCCTAATATTTCTTGTTTGTTATTATATTTTTTGTCGCTAAAGTTTTTTTCTGTGAGATATATTGTCGTTGTTGCTGTTGTCTCTCTGCTGGAGTTGCTTTAGGAGGCTTTAGGAGTTATTTAATTAGCTCAAAGCAGATGTTTCTTTTGTACTGATATAGATCGGTGTCATATGCTTTAATATTCATATTTTCCTTATTCAATTTGGGGGTAATGTGGGCAAGGTTTGGAAAATCTTGGTGTTTTAACTTTTACTGCAAATCAGAACTGAATAGTATTGAGTTTGGTTTTTAAATTTATGCCACAGTGGTTGGGATGTATTGTTTTGCTGAGGAGTAGAATAAATTGATGTTTCTTGCTGTAGATAATTGTCAACATCCTATTTGTTCAAGAAAATCTGACTTTTTGGCAAGCACGAAACAAAAGTTGACATACATGTATAAACTCTTCAATGTGCACTTGGGGTTTAGGAGTTCAGCTATTGGGAGTTGAAATATTTATTATTCTAGAATATCAAAAAAGTTTCCTAAAAAAAAAGCAAGAGATAATAATATTATTGCAAAAGACGTTCTCATGGCAGAAAGTTGATTCAGCTATAAAAGCACATGTTCTTTATTCATGATTTTTTTTATTCCCTTAGTTAACATGTTCAATTTTCTCCTTTTATTGACTTACCAAAGATATCCACATATCATTAGGCCATTTTTGCACTTGTGAAATTTTACAAAAAATAATATCAACAGTTGTTGCTGGCAATCGTGTTGTAAGCTAGATGCTCTCAAATGTCATTTTAATCTGGACGCTTTTAGTTATTGTTAACTGCCCAGTCTAGTGCAATTGGGCCCAAAGAATTGGAGAATTTGCAAACAAAGGATGGTTGGAGTGATCAGTTATTCTGAAAATTCTCTATCAGCTTTATTGCTTGACTGTATGCTTCCTTCCATAAAATAACGTTATAAGAGACTCGCTATATCAAGTTAATTAAAGGGGCTAATTCCAGAGATTCCCAAATTTCGTGAATGAAAACGGATATGCTGTGTGAGTGACAATATTATTTTCATATTGTTCAATCATTTTCATCTGAGCTGATCAGAGAAAGTGGGAATTACCAAAAGTTGGCACTTTATGGTTATTTGTGCATGTTGAAATAATTATTGAATTCTATCTTTTATATTCTATTATACTCAAAACTTGCTAGCTGGGTTGTCATAATATATTCAAAGTGCCATGCACTGCACTAAGTCAACCGATATTTGTATGGTATTACCATTCAAAACACCTCAAAGGTCAGTAGATAATGTGCACAGTCTGGTAAAGTGCCAGTCGTTTATTATATTATACACTAATTCACCTTGGCACAAACATACCAGCCAGACATGAGCTTGATGCAATTCTGGCACCAAACCTAATCCTTCTCTTCTTTCGTTTATGAAGCTATCATTCGCGAACACTTTGTCAACATTCTTTGTAGAGTTATTTTTTTAATGTACGAAAGCACTTGAGGGCATTTGAAAGAACACTCTAGAAGATGCCAAGGCATGCTTATCCACACGTCTTAAGAGTTTTCTTGAATTTCCATGTGTTTCATTTTTTAACTCAACATAGTATTTTCATCCATTCCTGAAAACTCTAGTATGTACTTTGTCGAACAAATCCTAAATTTAGTTTTTTACCACAATATTGGGAGTGTACATATATCTGATGCTTTTGAGTCTCTTGACGACCTAGCAAATGAGTCGAGTGACTGGCACCATCTGTTCAGTGTTATTGGCCTTACTACCATATAAGATTCTAAGCCTACATTGGCAGAGATTACATTATGAAGTCGATGCCAGCCTTTTTTATTACCAGGACAATTCTGACTGGCCTTGGCTGTGTAGACTTATGGTAGAATTGAAGTTCTATAAGTTTGGTAAGATGTAGAAAAACAGTCAACAAATTGTTGATTGGATATGCTGAACACAACTGAATCTTGTATTGGCTGATGTTGTGTAGCCTTGACACATCGTCTCCTAACATTAAGTCCATAACCTTTGATATTTGATGCAGTCAAACCTATATGAAACGAAAATTTATCTGTAAAATGTACCTGGTATCAAGCAGACATTCACAGTTCTCCGAGGGTGCTCACTTAATACAGATGTAGACAAAAATCCAATAAAAAAAGTGTAATTGGGTGTGTATTCAATCATTTCTTAAGCCCTGGCCAAACGAGACGCAAGTCGATGCAAGCTCATGCAAGTTTTGTAAAAACTTTTTCTTTTTTAGACGGTTCTGAGTCAGAAACCGAGTAAAAAGTCTCTCTTGAGCTGGAACTTAATGAGGAGGCTTTTACTTTTAATTTTTTTGATTTAGACTTGCCTTTGTTAACGCGCTCTTCGCTGTTTTAGGTGAAAAACTTACGTCGACTTGCATGAAAATTTGGACATGTTCAAATTCCATGCAAGTCACTGCAAGTCGATGCAAGTCCGTGCAAGTTGGTGGCCAAACGAAACGCAAGTCCGCGCAAGTTTGAAAACTTGCATCGACTTGCGTTGACTTGCACCTCGTTTGGCCAGGGCTTTACTGTTTGTCCCTTTTTATTGCAGTATCCATGTGGCACGTAATGGTGAAACCCCGAGGTCTTGGCACAAGCAGGAACCTTGTGGGACAGTACGATCTAAAACTCACCAACCAAACTATAACTTTTATGAAACGAGAGACAAACAAGTCTGTCAAAGAAATCAAACTTGTGAACATTCGTCGGTGTGGACATACGGACTGCTTCTTTTTCATGGAACTTGGACGTTCGGCCATCACGGGTGCAGGGGAACTTTGGATGCAAGTTGATGACCAGGTTATCGCACAGAACATGCATGAAGCAATCCTGGGGTACGTGCAAAGTCAAAGTGTGCCATAGCTGCAGATGTTAGAGTACATGCCGTGTTTCCCTTACTGTATAGGACGAGTATGTTGAACTGTCGGTATGTGTTTTTTTTTTTTTTTTTTTTTTTTTTTTTCTTCCACAGCACCATGCAGAATTTGTCCATGACTGACTTTTCTCTACAAGCGAAAATGAGGAATGGTGCAGGTTCAAGGGGAGGGCGCAGTCGAAGGGGAAGGCCGTCCTCGGCTTTGATCCTCCCGGCCAGCCGTAGCAGGGCGGAATCGATGCCAGATTCACCAACCGCAAGACGGCGTGCGGTATCGTCATCCACACACAGACTTAGTTCTAGCATTGGCAGCAGTCCCAAGTTGATAAAACCCAGCATGTTCTCTCGCTTCCGGGCGAAACGGAGGGCCAGAGAAGGTTTGTGTTAAGAGCCCACTTAAACGCACGTTGTGTTTGGCCACAAAAATATACGTTCAGTCAAGTGTCTCTAAGCGGACACCTCTCTAAAGCGAACACATCTCTTAAAGGCAGACAGCATGCAGATTTGGTCTTGGTGCGATTTAGTTTCACTTGTTTCTCTGTAACTGAACTCTCTCTAAGGCGAACACCTCTCAAGGCGGACAGCATGCAGATTTGGTCCTTGTCGATTTTCACTTGTTTCTCTGTAACTGAACTCTCTCTCTAAGGCGAACACCTCTCAAGGCGGACAGCATGCAGATTTGGTCCTTGTCGATTTTCACTTGTTTCTCTGTAACTGAACTCTCTCTCTCTAAGGCGAACACCTCTCAAGGCGGACAGCATGCAGATTTGGTCCTTGTCGATTTTCACTTGTTTCTCTGTACCTGAACTCTCTCTAAGCCGGACAGCATGCAGATTTGGTCCTTGCCGATTTTCACTTGTTTCTCTGTAACTGAACTCTCTCTCTCTAAGGCGAACACCTCTCAAGGCGGACAGCATGCAGATTTGGTCCTTGTCGATTTTCACTTGTTTCTCTGTAACTGAACTCTCTCTCTCTAAGGCGAACACCTCTCAAGGCGGACAGCATGCAGATTTGGTCCTTGTCGATTTTCACTTGTTTCTCTGTAACTGAACTCTCTCTAAGGCGCGGACAGCATGCAGATTTGGTCCTTGTCGATTTTCACTTGTTTCTCTGTAACTGAACTCTCTCTAAGGCGCGGACAGCATGCAGATTTGGTCCTTGTCGATTTTCACTTGTTTCTCTGTAAGTGAACTCTCTCTAAGGCGCGGACAGCATGCAGATTTGGTCCTTGTCGATTTTCACTTGTTTCTCTGTAACTGAACTCTCTCTCTCTAAGGCGAGCACCTCTCCAAGACGGACACTAAATGCTACTGTCCCTAGGGTTTCCGCCTTAGAGAGAGTTCACTGTACGCTACATACAATGGAATGTAAGTATTTGAACAGAGAGAGAGAGAGAGAGTAGGTGCTAGAATTTTCCCCAAGGTTGCAGTAACACCGAGTAGTCCCTTGGCTTTGCGATTTTCTCGTTCGTGGTGAACCTTGGTTTTTCATTTCAGTATTTTTCAATCAAACACATCAGGGCTCTGGAGCAGCGAACATGGATCCATGAATTTCATCCTACTCTCTTGAGTTTACACTTGGCCCTTTGATGCTCTTCTTTGAATGAGGAATCCTTTGGGTTTTTCTTGTTTAGTACTAATATATGTCTGTTCATGCCTTACCCAGAAAACTGGCCATCTCCATTCCCGAGACGTTTACAGTCCAAGTCTTTGTCAATAGATGCAGGCCTTCATGGGGAATATATCGGCAAGGCACACTCGGTGATGGACTTCAGCATGTTGACCAGCTTAGATTCTCCAACAAATGGACTAGGTAATACTTTTCGAAGTAATACAGAGACACTTTTCCATTAATTACCAACCCGATCTAAACACGTTAACCCTTTCACTCCCGAGTTCAAAACGCAGATTCTCCGAACTTTTTAAGAGGGAAATGTATGAGTAGTGTAATGAGAATTGATAGTTTAATCAACTATCATCTGAGCAAGGTATCAATAGTCAAGTTCTCTTTACTGTATGATACATTTGTGCTGCCAAAACTGAAGGAGAAAATTGAACTTGATCACTCTTGGTCAGTGCGACAAATTATGTCGGTGTTTTTGTTCTCTTTCGTTATCCGTGTACTTCATGTGCTTGAATACGATGTAACCATGTCGTTTGTTTCCTTCCATCAGCGTCACCAGGAGTAGATTTCACCAAGAGCTGTGACTCGCTTGCTTCGCCATCAACGTCTCCGACGGCCATGACTTGCAACACACGGAACGGCACGGTGCCATCGCCATCAGCGGAACAACGACGTAAGGAGACGAAACGAGACGAAACGAGACGAAACGAGACGAAATGAGACGAAACGAGACGAAACGAGACGAAACGAGACGAAACTAGACGAAAAGAGACGAAACGAGACGAAACGATACGAAATGATGTTTGCGCTGAACAGTACTGGACACCAGGGGTTTTTTCGTCGATCATTGAGCACCAATATTGCGAGCGGGCGCGAGAGACGAACTAGAACATCTTTTAGCAAACGTCTAAGTCACTAGAGAATAAGTACATTTACAATCAACAAAGTTGGGGGTTTTGGAAAGGATCGTTTTATTTCTAAACCAGTTTCTGTTCTTGTTTTGGCAGTCTACGTTAACTCCAGCCCAGGAGAAGTTGATGGTTCTGATTCCTACATGAAAATGGGCGGAAGTGCTGGAAAGACTGTAAGTATCGACGTCATTTCCGTTTGCCAGCGGTTATTGCCATTATTTTCTTGTGAAGATCCACTGAACTAACTTTGTAGTTAAGAGTCGAGACCTAGTGTCGAGTTTCTTGGCTGAATCTCGAGGTTTTACGAGCATTACAGGGTTCGTACGGGTCATAGAAAACCTGGAAAGTCATGGAATTTTCGAATTTCATTTCCAGGCCTGGAAAGTCATGGAATTTAAGTGTGAGTCATGGAAAATGATGTTCATTGTACGAAATAAATTTCTTGTGAATGAAAAAGCGAAAACGAGTCGGAAAACGGAGAGTTTTCGTTAATTTTCAAAAACAACTGGTCAACTTCAGATCATGGAAAACTTTAAAAGGTCATAGAAAAGGTCATGGAAAGTCATGGAATTTCAAAAGACCAAAAGAGTACGAACCCTGCATTACACTCAAATCTGTACTTTCATTCACTGTCAGTATCAACAGGCAGTGGCACACATGCACTTACACTGTGAGTTAACTTTATGGAATATTGCTCGTTATATTCAGAGTAAAAGAGTTCCCGAGGGCAGCTACTACATGGACATGGAACAAGGATGCAGGAACGAAAAGGGAAAAGGAAATAAGTTTCAGCCAGCACGGGGAAAGCAACCCGAACAGAGTTGCTCCACAAAGCAAGATATCGCAGACGTAACGAAGACGAAGGAAGTAAAACAGACAAATTCTCCGTCGCCAAAACAGCGAAGAACGACAGAACTGCGCACACCGGGACTGCGTGAGTTGGTGAACCTCAAGAGCTCGCCCAAGTCTTCTCCAGGACTAACGCGCCGAGCTCTGAGTCAGGATTACATTGCAATGGCTCCCGGGACTTTTCGTCCTACTGAGGAACACTGTTACGTGAATTTCTCTCCTGGAGTACAACCGGAAGCTGGTGACGTCGGACGTGAAACTGAGAGTCGCTGTTACGTGAACATTTGCCCTGGGCAAAATTTTGACAGCCCGGATAATGATTCTGTGTTCGAGCGAAGTTACGTGAACGTTGACCCGAATCAACAGGTAAACTCTGAACCCAGTAAGCAGTTGAACTTTGACCAGGTGGACGGTTCGTCGTGTTATCAGAACGGCGACCAAACGTACGTGAATTTTGTTCCAGGGCAGTCCGTGGAGGAAGTTGAGCCCGCATCCCCGAACGATTTGGAATCTCGGTGTTACGTGAATTTTAATCCTGGGAAAGCGCTCTCGGACGAGTCGAGACTGTCAAGCGATGTACGTAGGATGAAGATCGAAGCGTCGCCGCCCCGAAGCCCAACGAGAGAATACATGAATCTGGACTTCAGCAAGGATTCACTGAACCTAACTGCAGACACAGCGGTAAATCCAAGCGAAAAACGGGAGTACGTGAATTTTCAGCTGCGAAAACCAAGTGAAAACACACCGGTTCTTCCCAAATACAAAGTATCGCCTCAAGGAAGAAGGCGAGAGAGCGAGCCGGCAAATTTGCACGTAGGCAGCTCACAGAACTTGTATTACGATGACGGTGAAACTCCGCTCAATTACGTCATGCTAGATTTGGCGGAGGGAAGCCCCGCGGGCTCGCCGAAGCGTCAGCGGCCTCCTGATATCAACCTGCTGAGCTGCAAGACAACGGCTTGTGGTCCAAAGTCCGCCCCAGCGTACAAGTCTTACGTCGAGATCGACTTCACCAAGTCCCACGGTCTGCGGCAGGCACGGCTTAAAAGCAGGGAGAGCGCTTCGTGATGGATATTCTTCATTGGAGGAACAATGTCAGGTGTTTGGTGGCATGGCCCTATTTTCGGTGAACCTTGATATTTCGACCGCTGTGTTCAGATATCATCATTTGAATTGTCTTCAATCGCGGCCATCCAACCTTCTGACAAAGAAATAACTCGGCATCCGTAATGCGTATAAAAATATTTTAGTAGCCGACCATATATTTTGCTGTTAATTGAAAATGGTTTCTTTCGTACATCAATCCATTGGGTCCTGAAATTGTATTTAAAAAAAAGAATGATAACATTTTCTTTTTGCTCAGAATGTGACATTCAGCGAATTATAAAATAAACAGTACCATCAGAATATGCTCATCAACAACTTTAAATGGTTAACTTCCAGATTCAGCCACTACATGAAACGCGTTGTATAGATTATAGTGAAATTGTTATTTCTGAAAATTCCTCTGCTGAGATTTAACTACAGCCGAGCAAATTTAAATTAGAATTTGGATTATTTTAATCATCCAGACATTTGATAACTACAATCAAGTTATGGTAGGAATTATGAGAGTGGACAGGTAATGGAAAAGAAATTTTACACATTTATACGCGTTCCAAGTTTTGGAAGTAAAGTCCAGAATAATCTGCGGGACAAATGATTTAAAGAATTTCTGCGCCATAATGCACAGCGCGTAGAATAGATCAACAGAAATTCAATTGAAAGCCGCGAGAAAACTGCCAGATTGATCTCAGTTATTTCTGTACTCGAGAATCCTACTAGCTTGCAATTACACTTTTCAGGCTTCATACTCCATGGAAAATAGAAGTTTCGAAGGGCAATGGGGACGAGAATTATGCGGGCACTTGTTTGGTTTCGCCAGTATGTCTCTGTAAAATGTAAAGTTCGCTCGAGAAATGTTTTGAATAACGACCATTCTAGAAATTTAATGAAAATATTTAACGAAGTTCCCTGCCATACAATTCGTGAATAGGCTATCCAGCATTGAATCAGTGTGGGTTCAAGTAGGGTTTAGAATGGAGAATAAATGTGCTCATTATGCTCTTGGTTGCTGTTATTTCTGTGGTACAAAGGCCGTCTGAGTGATTATTTAAACTGTATGGTCAACAGGAAGGAACAGCGACTGCCAGCTATCACAGTTGAATAGTATTTTATTGTCTGGGTTGAAATACATCGCCTTCGATTCTTTTTTTTTTTTTTTTTTTCTTGTCTCGATATAACAAAACAGAAAATACTTATGAATAACTTAGTAAATCCGCGTGGGAAAACTTCAGAATCATTTTCTTTCTTCACCATTGTTAAAGAGGCACTCTCGCTGTTAATGCACTGCTCGCCCAGAAACAGTTGGCCATTTTCGTATCATGAGAAAATGGTGGCTATCGATTAGTTTCGTCTCTTTCTTTTGGAAACGTACAAATTGGCTTAAACTTAAAACTATATTACACATGGCATGCAGTAGGAGCCAGACCGAAAAACCACATTGTGGGCGACCGAAGATTGGCAAAGCTAAGTGGCATAAACACCGGGCACGCAAAGCATCATCGGTGAAGGGTGCCTCTTTAGACACTAGCAGTTACAAAAAAATAGTTGGTAAGTTACATATTAAATAAAAAATTATAGTTTTAAGTTGCATAAATAAAATAGAAACACGTGACGGATGCCTGCTCTGTCATTTCATTTAGTAAGGCAAAATATTCAAGTAAACTTTGTAGATCACTCTCTGGCATCTGGGTTGCTTGAAAGGCTTCTGTGATTGGCGTATCCAGTTGCTCAAAAGCTCGATATGTTATCCCTGGATTAACTGAATTCTTTCTCTCCTGGTTTTGGCCAACAAACTGCAGAGTTTTGATTCAAGACTAACTAAAACGTTGGTTTTAGCTCAAGACTTATAAAGCAAGGCGTTTTGTTGGCGAAAGCTCATATGGCAGCTAAGTCTCGACTTAACCCAGGACTAGGCGAAACCTAGTCCAGCTTTGAACTGGTCTTGGGAAACCCGCAAAAACTTCGCCGACAACAAATATCCAGACAGAATACAACAAAATCGCACAGACAGATAACCTGATGCAACATTGCGAAAAAGGGCGTCGGAAGCCCTGAATCACAGAGTGACATGGTATTGCTTTCTATAGCAATGTACCACAGGAAGTTGAGTTTCCAAAAAAGTCTTTGATGCAAAGGAAGTTGACCAAACGGTGAACGTCTTCATATCAGTTTTGTCAATCCCCTGGATCTGACGGCTGATCCGCGCACGATGTTCAAGCTCTGATCTTCCAAATCTGCGCGGATATAAAAACATGGCGTAAGCACCTGCGTTTCACACGCATAGAGGCAAAAGTAACAGCGCAAGCAACACTAAACGGCAAATTGTAGTACTAGAAGGATTGGAGTACTATAACAGCAGTAGTGACAATAGGGAGCTTAAGCAAACTAGGACGGCGACGGCAACGCGAGGAACCAGGAAAAGAGTGTCTCTGTAATCCTAATGTCTTTGTAACTTTGCCTATTCTTAGTTTGCTCAAATTTGTTCCGTTTTTGCCGAAGTTTTATTGCTTTCATCGTCTCCTACTAAGAAGAACGATTGTCGTAATTTCTCAAAGTGTCGTCCACGTCCTGACAACAGCATAAAAAAGAAGAATTTGGAGTCGCACGCGAGAGCACGACAACCCGAGATCATGTCAATTTCACATATTCACGTGCGCCTTTTGTCTTCTGCAATAAGTTTTATTGTTTCACCGACGTTGCCGTCGTCCTCTCCCGTCCTGGTGCTTAAGCTCTCTAATAGCAGCTGCAGTGACAACAGCAACAACAACAGCTGCAACAGTTACAACATGGTTGGTGATCAAGTGACAACCGTAACATGAACAACAGCGGTACAGCATTACAGCAACAGCACAAAAGTAGCAACACCGAAACACTAGTGGTAGCGTTGCAATAGCAGCACCAGCTAGCAACTCTTTGTACTCTTCTTACCTTCAATCTGAAGCCGAGGAGGTCAGACATCACTCCAGAGAAGAGCGACAACACCACCACACGTGTGATATTGTACAACAGCGGGTTCATGGACAGCCCCGACATTTTGAATGGACCCTCGATTTCCTACAAAGGCCAAAGGCAATATGACGTCAAGGCTTGGACAAGGCCTTCAAGATTCAGCAAACTGTATACAGTCTTAACGGACACCCCTCTAAGACGGACAGCTCTCTGAGACGGATACCTGCTAGGAGTGGTCCCTGCTATTTCTTCAGTAGTTTACTCTAACTGAATTCTCTATAAGAAGGACACCTCTTTAAACGGACAGTTGGAGAGGGTCCGGAGGGTGTCTGCCTTTGAGGAAGCTGACTGTAATGCTTGACAGTTCAGGACTTTGACTTTTTCTCGTTGGAGTCCACTTCGCCCTTTGTAGTGAACTGATTAAAGGCTTTTCACTCGTTTAATCTGGTTTTGATGCAAAGAAGATTCACGAGACCAGTATAAAACGTACACTCCAAACAAGGGGAACACTCCGCTTCCATTCAGTCGGCCCATACCTTAAGCAGTTTGGTGGCAAGTTTGAGAACATTGTTCGCGATCATCAGGTCGTCCTTTTTGTGAGGAGATTTCTCCATCTGAAGATACAAGTTAATCTGAAAAGAAAGAAGCTATGGTAACTCTCTATCCAAGTCCTCCTGCGCTCAAAATAGGAATCGCGCAGGCCTACACCAGAGGGTATTGACCTCAGCAAAACAAACGACACATCCATATACCTGCTCGGTAAGGAGCACCGATACGTTTCTGAACTTGCTGTTGAACTTTGACCCCAACGTCATAAACCTCAGCACGAACACCGATAGGACCAAACACCTTAAATGAAAAGCAGAAATACGTGAGTAAGCCTATGAGTAAGAGTTTATGTAACTTATCTCACATGTGGCCATATCAATCGTCAATTAAGGCGTTCCTCAGAGCCATAAAGTTGTTCAAGCTCAAGCTAACCCAGGATTAATCACATTCTGGTGAACATAACGCCAGATTTTGTTCAAAAACCAACGGAAGAATTTGCTTCAGATTAAACGTATACTGATCACGGTTCCTGATAGAAATATCTCAGTCCACATCCAGTACAGCAGTTTGTAACTTGCGAGGCAGTAAATATTTGTCTTCCCTGAACATACAGAAGCCGAAACACACTTTCGAACTCCGAGACTACAAGTAACATACTGCCTTTGGCGCTGCAGGCTTCTCACACCTGGTTAGTATGCAGGCCCAACAGAAAATGATATGCAAGAACTGGCCAGGAAGTCTTGTACAGCTTACCATATGGAGACTTCCCAGTTAAACAGGGACGACATAAACCTGTTCTTCTCGTTGCCCTTGATAAGCTACGAAGAGACAGCAAAACGACTTGACTTCAAAAGCACAAGATTATAAAGTGCACGAACAAGTTAAAGGGCCCTTAAAGCATCCGGCCCGGTTGTTCAAAGCTCACAGGATTAACCAAATTATTTCTCTCAAGGTTTTGGTCAACAAACTGCAGAGTTTTGTGTCAAAAAAGTTTCCTTTTCAGTCTCAAAAATGGCGACGAAGTTTAGACCTATAAACCACGTGCTTCGGACAACCGTGCCCGGGGTCGTTCAAGTTTACCAAAATGTTAACTAAATTCTTAAGTCGACTGAGTACTTTGATCAAAGACTGGCTAAAAATAATACACAGGTTTGAATCACTTACTGGACATTGGACATTGAGTCCAGTAAGTGATTCAAACCTGTGTATTATATAAACCAACTGGATGGATAACAACATGTTTAATCGACTGGCTAAAAAGCTCTTTCTAGCTTAAAACATAAATTAAGACAGACAGTGTATCGGTCGACACGTAGTATAGGATTTACTGACCTGAACACACATAATGATCACAAGAACCACGCCAAGAACGAAGGTTGACGATACAATCATGTCCACCGATCTTTGAGGACCGCGTTTCTGAAGCGAAAAACGAGAGTAAAAGAAAGACATTTCATCGTCACCCGTTAAATTCTACGATATCTCCCAAAAGTACCCAGTCACGGCTTCCAGAAGCAACAGCTGAGGCTTACCTTCAACAGCGATCTAAGTGAGAGCACAAGTGAAAAATAAGAGTAAAAGAAAGACATTTCATCGTCACCCGTTAAATTCTACGATACATCCCAAAAGTACCGAGTCACGGCTTTGCTGTTGCTGTTGTTGTTGTTGTTGTTGTTGTTGTTGTTGTTGTTGTTGTTGTTGTTCCAGAAGCAACAGGAGCTTACCTTCAAGAGTGATCTGAGTGAGAGCCACGTCTTGATATTCCTTACTTTGTGCAGTCGGAAGTGAGGCAGTCCAGCTCGGCGGGCTTTTCTTGAGGACGTCAGCCAACCAAACAGCTTCGCATATAAGCAACGCTGCAGAGACAATTAATACGTCACGGTTGACGTCATGGTTTGACGTCACGGTTTCTGCTGTTACCATCTAACTGTTACGGCAACATTTAACATCGTCTGTCAACCCTGTTTTTCTTGAGATATCGAACTAATCTAACTTGTTGGTTCACGTCTTACTCCTGAGTTGTACAAGCGTTGCACGAGCTTCGGAAATTCCCGTTGTTTCTGCAGTGATCACTGACTCGCAAAACAAGGTGACGGCAGGTTCAGAAGTTACGTATTTCCGGCGCGGGAAGTGGTTTGACTTTACCTGTCTGTACGACCTCTCCGCCACACAAAGAAGAGAGAAAAACAACACACTCAACACCAAGCGCTCCGTTAAACTCACGAACACAATGAAACGAGACCTGGTGGAGGAAAGGACAGGGTATGAGTACAGTCAACTCTTTCTAAGACGGACACCCTCGGGCCGGCCATCTCCGATGTCCGTTTAAGACAGGTGTCCGTCTTAAAGAGGGTTCAGTTAGAGTAAATGATTCAAGAAATGGCAAGGCCTACTCCTGCCAGATGTCCATCTTAGAGAAATGTCCGTCTTAGACGGGTGTCCGCCGTTAAGAGGAAGTTCACTGTATCAGCAAGTGAGCAGGAAGCCGTACTATTGCACTGAACGCGACGAGAACCAATAGGGAGTTTAAGAAACCTAGGACGGCGACGGCAACGCGAGGAACCAAAAAATAGTGTCTCTGTTTTTCCTATGTCTTTGTAACTTTGCCTATTTTTAGGTTGCTCAATTTGTTCCGTTTTTGCCTAGGTTCTATTGATTTCATCGTTTCTTACTAAGAAGAACGACTGCCGTTATTATCGAACTGTCGTCCACGTCCTGAAAACGACGTAAAAAAGAAGCATTTGAAGTCGCACGCGAGAGCACGGCGACCCCGAGATCATGTCAATTTCAGATATTCACGTGCTTCTTTTGTCTTCTTTGATTAGTTTTATTGTTTCACCGACGTCGCCGTCGTCCTCTGGCGTCCTGTATCTTAAACTCCCTAATAATAACCAAGACGACAACGATCAACTCCATCTAACTACAACGGTGACTGAAACCAAAGACGACGGGAAAAATGACGGCGATGATAAGGAAGAAATGGTTAGAGAACGTCAGCAAGAAGCCGAGGACGACAACGTTAACGACAACGCTAATGACAATGACGATAATGGGATAACAATAACAACTGGCGTAAGTATTACCCCTTTTACTCCCGACAGTGATCAAGTTCAATTTTCTCCTTCAGTTTCGACAGCACAAATATATCATACAGTAAGGAGAACTTGGCTTTTGATACCTTGCTCAGATGAAAATTGATCAAACCATAAATTCTCACTACATCACTCATACAGTTCCTTCTGAAAAGGTTGGGAGAATCCGTATTTTGAGCAGCACGGGCGACACTCACCAGGCATGATACCCAAAGATAAGGCAAACTAACTCCGTGATGCCGTCCCAAGAGCTCAGTGCGAGAGCGCTAATGTTACCCTGTGTAACAAAACAATGCATATACAACACTTGTTACAAAAACTCACTTGGAGCCGCGGACACATAAAATTGTCGATAGCAAGATCTGAGCGCGGGAGCAAGAGTAAACGTGCAGGCTGGACCAACCAACAAACCAGGGAATTCATAACAGTACATACCCTGTAGATGTAAAAACGAAACAGGAAAGGAGTCGCGGCTAATAGGAGCGAAACACAGAAACTAAAATGAAGGTAGCCAGTGTTGCCCTTGTGCGTATCCTGTACGGGAAATAAGGAAGAGGAAGATTAGACACAGAGACAATCTATGCCTATTCCGGTAAAAAATAACAGAATATCACTTGAATTCTCAAAAAAGCCGACGTGCTGAGACCTAGGAAGTCTTGGCACGGAGCACGGGACCTGCTCGCCGCGCGGGCGCGCAATTTTCCCAGTTTTAACGTTTTTAGGGTTAGTTTTAGGGTTAGGTTTAGGGTTAGGTTTAGGATTAGTTTTAGGGTTAGTTTTAGGGTTAGGTTTAGGATATACATGGTATAAGATTTCATTCTGAGTCGTGTGAACGTGATAACCAAAAAAATAACACGATTAGCGACGGAATACTCTTCAATTCGTTCAATTTTCCGTGTCTTTCTCATTATGGGATAGTCCCAAAGAACGCGCCCATAATAATGTTAGTAACTACACGTACCACTCTCTTCACTATGGCTGCGCTGATTTCCAGTAATGTCAGAGACGCCTTCTTACACTGGTTTCCTTCCCACACAGACACCATTACTATGAAGAAAACAACAACAAGATGAATACTAAACCTGAACAGGTAAGAGCATGACTTTAATTTTACAAAAGATATAAGACGTCCAACTCCTGAACTGTCAATAAAATTGTGACCATCAGTTAATCTCAATTTAATTTCGACAAACGTGGTAGTAGTGATAAACATTGTCTTTCCAAACACATATACCGTATCCCATTCTGCAGTTCTAGTTCTAGATCATAAATCTTTTAATCTCACCATTTTGCTCTATAGCGGGAGATTCAACTCCTGTGCTGGTTCCATTCTGTCAAAACACAAACATAATAACATAAAATGGAGGGAATGAGCAACCAAAGCTCACTAACAGTCATCTGAAAACCGCTCTATCTATGAGTGTAACCCTGCACTCAGTGTCCCATTCATGTTTGGTGGACGTGAACAAACCTGTTTCCCGAATGCAAAAGGATCTTCTTCACAGTTGACGCTGTCCATGTCAACCTCATCCATCTCATCACTCTCTGTAGTGGATCCTGTTGAATCACCACTGTCGCTAACTTCTTCTTCTGACTTCTCACTTTCATTGTATCCATTGAAACTGGCATCTGCTGCACAAGTTTGCCTGTCTGCATCTAAAAGTAAAATACAGTGCAAAAAGTGTTAGATTGGACTGTTGATTTGGTTGAGCTCAGATTTACACACGTCGCTCTACCCCCTTTTTGTTCACCATTTGGCCACCCAATGCAAGTTACCCAAGTCAACACAAACTTTTTCTAGGAAAAGGGTTATTACAAATTGCACAAACTTGCAATCGGCATTGATGGCCACCCGTCAAGAGTTTACTGACAAAATATCACCAGACCCACCTGACACTCGCTTAGTGTTATACGAGGTCCGTCGGTGTTTAATGCCATCATCCCCGTTGAAGAACACTGGGATATCCTCTATTTTCCCGTTGGCTACGTCGTCTTTTCCACTTGTTTCACTCTCGTGGCTGCCATCGTCTGATTTTCTCTTTTGTCGAACCAATGTTCGTCTCCTGCAACAAAGAAAGAACATCACATATCTCACATATCCACAGTGTTGATACCTGTACATGTACAGCTAAGGATCACATAAAGCTGACATCCTCATTGATGTAAAGCTGGCTGAACTATTAGCCTGTTCACAGGCTCTCTGTTCACAGGCTACTGAACTATCAATAATATTAATTCTCACTTGCACCTCTCATACATTTTCTTCTTGGAGGTTTGAGAGAATATCTACTTAGAATTGTGAATGCAGGAGTGAAAGGGTTAAAAAAACTACAGACAAAACTGTATTAAGCAGACACCCTTGGGGAAATGTGAAGTGTCTGTTTAATACAAGTATTGTTTGCAGTATCTTACTGGGGAGAGTAGATATTTGGGACTTGGACAACTGTCCGCTTAATACAGGGTGTCCATTTAATACAGGGTGTCCACTTAATACAGGTTTGACTGTATATACCTCCGTGCACTTTTGTCTCTGCGTCTGTGTGACCCTCTGCAGTAATCCGTCGAAACCATGTGCATGAACAAAGTACCGAGTAACACCATAACCTATTAAGAAAATAAAACATGGTATCAGGATGGTACATTGACAGATACCTAACAGAGAGAGCAACACAATCTCACCCATATTTTATATCTTTGGTTGTGCTGAATGACATCATACTGTAACATATTGATGAGAGAAACATTTTGGCTTGGAGAAAGAAAGCAAAAAGGCCAGTGTACTGTAGGGTAAAGAGTAAGTACAAGCATACATTAAATGGAAATAAAATAATTGTGAATACCTACCAAAGCTGGTGCCCAGGCTTCAGAGCCAGAGACAACCTGGATGAAAAAAATCAAGGCCATGGCAGTGAGACAAAAAAATAAATCCCTCAACAGAGGAAGATGTTTTGTACAGTATTTGAGGTCCAGCAATCTGAACAAACTACAGTCAACAGCCGTACCCACAGAAGAACTCTAGAGTGGGATCTACCTTTGATTCTGAGATCCAACCAGAAAAATAAATAACCAAGTTGATAATCTCAAACACATAAAGGAACAGGAATAGGATGGTCAACTTGTGTGATGTCTGTTGAATCCACCTGCAGGGACAAAGATCAAACCAGAGCAGTGAGATCCATCAAGTAGAGGTGTTGGAGGAGGGACAACAGGAGGTAAATATTAAGAATAATTAAACTTAGTCTAAGAATAAAGCTCCTTCACATCACATCAGGTTGCTAATAAATCCCCCATGGTGCCTGTTTAAAGTATGATCATTTATCAAGTTTTATCTAGGAATTTAAAAACATTATAAGAATTGGCCTTGGTTTGACCTTTTTAAAACATACACCAAGGTAATATTAGACCAGATAGGCAGACATTCAAGAAAAGATATTTACAGTGTAATATTATTTTCTTGTATGTCTGTCTATCTACCCATCCTGCTGTCTGTCTGTCTGTCTATTTGTCTGTCCATTGGTCTTAGTCCCCAGTTGGGGGCATGACTGGTTGATTGGCAGTCTCTGTGTCTAATATGTTCAAAAAATCACACACTCCAGCTGGTTGGCTGGCTGGCTAGCTTCCAGTCTCTTTCTAACGTAATATTTATCATAAAATATAAGCAAGCAATACAACATACTTACCACTGGAGATATAGAGGAAAGAAAATGGTATGAAACAGCCCCTTTCTTGTTATAGCAAACCATGAGTACATAGGTTTGGTCTTGGGGAATGTTGAACCTACAATCATGTAAAAAGATCAGTTTTAAAGCTACATGTAACAAAATAATGGTGCTTAATATCACTAACTAAAGATAATTGGGGAATATTGTTAATGCATATCGGCGTTACCTATCACAAGGTCGACATCGATGAGCTCTGGTTTGAGGCCCCCTAATTTCTTAGTAACATAGTTGAGCCCCTAAAAATAACAAAGAAAGTCAACACAAATAAATCCTGCTATCATCATAATACACATTTAATTTACTGACTGCCAATCCTACCTTTTCTTGCTCTCTCTCCTCAAATAATCTTTCCCAAGATGCTTTGTCATATTTTCCAAGCTGGGAAAAAATAGTATGTTTAAATCAAGAGGTTACAAATAACTGTACAGTATTTTACATATTTGTTTGCTGACCTTGTTTTCTATTAAATTATTTTACTATTAAAATGAACAGATCTGCAAAACTTTTAGGAAAATGTATGAGTGATGAAATGAAAATATTGAGCTTAAGCTTTCATCTGAAAAGGTATCAAAAGCCAAGTCCATGCTGTGCAATATATTTCTGGTGATTGAGAAAATGAAATATGAAAATCCTGGAAATGTGAAACTAGACACAGTGTTTGAGAGAATATTTGCAGTTTGGTGCACAGCACTATATGTAGTATTTGCTAAAAGGTCTTTCCTGACAGCTGCTGTTTTGTGATAAAACATTTTGAGCTACTGGTAATCATTCCTGAGTTGCTATATATATTACAATATAATTATGTGATATACACACTCCAGTAAAGATTATCCAATATTGTACCACTGCACTAAAAACATTTTTTTAAATAAAAATTCAAATCAAAAACCTTCAGAATTTGCAAGGAGGCGTTAATAATTTAACAGCAAAGAAATCAAATTCAAACCAACAAGTAAATTTCATTGTGTGTCGTACAGTACGTCGTGAAGTTGATTTTTTGTAACACACAATAGCTCGTCTCCATCAAAACTGAAGTTGTTTCTGGATTGCTAACAGGTCGCACTCCGCAATACAATGATGGTTCTGCTCACAACCTAAACAGTGCTAAAACGGATGTCGTGAAAATTGAAGCATTAACCAAAATCTGGTTCGACCACCTGCATAGAAACCGAACGGGAAACGAGTTGAAAAGATGTTTCCTTTCCCTGGCCAATTAAGGAGACGCTTGGGGTAGTTCTCACAACAGGATCACTTACATTTATTATTCCTACTTACATAAATGTGGTAAACACATTCAAATTCCATTAAGATATATCGGTTAATTATTTTTATATGCCAGAAATGTTGTAAATGTTACTGCCGCACAATTTCCTTCTGGATGCAAAGAACATCAGTGAAGAGTTTTTTAAGCATTGGTATGTTTCATGTTATGACGATCTTTAAACGGCACCTCAGTGTAAAATAGAGCTCGAAATAAATAAGGATAGATCAATAACAGCGTACGTTTAACGCGTACGTTTAACGAAGTCATGCTTGTCGTGCATGTGACGGACATTTCCCAAGCTTCCAGGCAAATCGAAGCCACCAGAGCTCATAATTACGATAAAATAATTTTTAACACACAACTTTAACCTATAGCAATTGACTTACCTTGTCTTGAAACCAAGAAATGTTTTGATCAAACGCCATCAACCGTGACAGCAGACGGAGGAAAGCCGGTAACTCCGCTCAGAAATCTGGCCCAAATACGAGGTCACCAATTATTCTTGCTTCGAGTAAATCAAACATCAAGGTGAAAAAATGTTAGTTTTTACAATAGAGAGAAACAAAGGGCCTATTCCTGTACCAAACACACAAAGAAAATGCGCGCGTCGACAACCTTCACTTCTCTTTTCCAAGTGTCGGGTTGCTGCTGGCTAGATGTACCGTGGGCTCTTGAGTCCTGAGTCAAATTTTCGTCAAATTCTCAGACTACCCAGGCGAAAAAAGACGGATTCCACTTGACAAATATATCTCTTTATTTAAATCCCTCGAACATGATAAATTCACACGCAGCATGAAGCAGGATGTCAAAACCATACTCAAGTTTAGAGACTTTAGAGACATGCATGTAAGTTATGTGTATAAAAGGTATTGTTACGGCTTCTTTGCAACCATTCACACAGGACCTCAAAAGCCCTGTGCTTTCTTTAACAACTGCTAAATCATATATTGTGGGTTCCGGGACCATATCCACAAAACCTTTTTCTGTAATCATACTTTTCTTACTATAAGTTTAACGTACGCCGCCATGTTTTACCATGTCGAGAAGCTCTTGGAGCAAACTTTCGTAAGAAAAACGGGTAAAGAATGTCCGAAAAGTCACAAAAACGCGTTGAACTTTTTCTTCCAAAAGTGCGGTCTTTATTTGTACAAAAGCATTGTGAATGTGGGCCCAAGACCTCTTGATGCACAACCTTCTTTTTAAGAAGCGCACAAAACCAATATTTTATAACAAATACACAAATAGAAAAATGTAACGTTTTGTCACTCAGTCACTTACTGCACATAATAGTGAAAGGGACTCATTCGAAAACTGTGGACGAAAATCGAAATATTCACCATAACTTCCAATCCTTGATAACGTCCTTTAAACTTTGACTCCACAATGCTTCGACAAATAGTAATTTTAAAATTAAAAAAAAATGCTGAAGCTTTAATCATCCACATTAAGCTTTTGACTGCGCAGTTCATCTTTTACTGCATACTAACACTAGTTCTTTCCATTCCCTCCACCCTATGTTTCCGTCAAAATAATCTTACGACTTTACACTTAGATTGACGGGCGGAACTTGAACAGGTCGCACGTGACGTCACAGCCGTCACTCAAATCGTGCTGCGCCAAATCGACTGTGGCGGTGCCTAGCAACCGGTTTTTCACCCTACCAACGAAGAATCCGCGATCGCTCTTGACTGCAACTTCCAGCGGCCTGTGGCGAAGCTGATCAAGACCGATTGGGTACTCGAAGATCTCGTTGAATTCTCCACTCAGAACGCCCTTTATGACTTCCGTACAACGTCGAGTACGCTTAGAGCGGTCTAACAAGAAGCAGATAAAAGCGTTAAAGGGGCAATGACTGAATAATCTTTTTTCTTCCAACGGTTTCTAGGAAAAAAAATGGTTGATAATCATTGATTCAGCTATTTCACATTGTATTCGACTCATGTGAAGTTTGACGTTTGAAACACTAGGCCTAAGTAAAGGCACATCAAAGACCAAACAAACCTGGTAACAAGTACAAGCGCACGAATGGGTTGGTCTTGTCATGCGAGTCTTGACTGGAAACGATGTCACTGACACTTTTCACGGTCACCTCCAGAAGGTTCCTGCGGTGATGGTACTTGAGATGCAAATGCACGTGACCACGGCACGAGAGGTCCTCGGCAGAGTGATCGTGACTGTTACCATAGATACTTCCCTCGTAAGTGCTGCCCGAATCAGAACCGTGCTCGTCAAAGTGTTCGCCTTGATCCTCTTTAGGGCCGTCGCTGGTTATCACCACGGAGGGAACTGCGTGCACTTTTGGTTCTGCTGCGACGGGGGCGGCGTCCGTCTCTTCTGTAACCTGCGCACGTACGTGCGAAGTGTTCCTGCAATGATTGTGTTTTGCATTTAAAAGCTAATCAATCATCGTTTGTGTCAGCCGGGTTAGGAAACTATACCCTTCCTTGTCCCGGCCCGCAAATGTTTATTTGTCCAGCTTCACATCGGGGAGGCTCCGATTTGGGGAGCTCAATCGGAGGCGCCCCGATGCGCAGTAACTGTATCCCCAGGCTAGTCCCTTTAATACCCACAGGAAGCGCCAATAAGCGTGACCGACACGGCGTGACATGTTGACACTGTTTCCACGAATTGCGTGACACACTATTCACTTAAAGGCTTTGCACCATATGAAACGAGTACTCCGAATTAGAAGTTTTGGATTTATCATGTTTCATCTTTATCTGTTTTCTCTTCACGAGCTTGAGATGCAACCCTATGGCGTGTGTGCGCGCGCATCTCTAGTTGTGACAAAATGAGCAAGATGTTCATGCTCTATTTCCTAGTTTGTTTCATTTGCCTGCATGCCCTTGTACCCCCTTTTGTCTGTCTGTCGGTTGTCTTTCATTTTTCTGTCGGTTGTCTTTCGCATGTCTGTTGGCTATCTTTCGTTTGCCTGTCGGTTGCCTGTCGGTCACTCTGTCATTTGTCTATCGGTTGTCTTTCGTTTGTATAATTTGTAATAATGGTTCGCAATTTTTAGCAATTTTTCACTACATTTAGACCCACAAACAGCAACACTACACAAATTTAAACCAGAGTTTAATGCAAAAAACTGTGTCTGATACAAACGTGCATGTCTCAAAATTCATAAGTGTTCCGTCAAAAATCAGTACACAACTATTTTGAGACAAGTGCTGAATGTGCAGAAAGTTTTCATACAGTGCATTGCCTTTTAAATATTATGTTACTAAACGATCCTTTACTTCCCTGCAAACTATGACTTTAGAGCCCTAAACCCTTTGCAACTTGCAGGCACCCACTGGCAAAAACAAGAGCCGATGTCCCAATTGACTAAAAACAGCACCCACTATTACAGACAAAAGTAAAGCCCTGGTTACAGAAGTCAGGAAAGCAATCCGAGAAGGAAGCTACATGTACCATCAAGTTTGACTGATGTGAGTAGCATCTGCAGTTTGATTGAACCCTTGAAGTCCTGAGCAGAGTGACCAAGGTAAACTTTCTCTCACCAGACATATATCATCCGTATGGGGAATTTAATAGCTTTTCATATTCAGACAAAATCTGACCAAACTACCAATTCTCACTACAGTATGCCACTCATTTCCCTTTTGGACTCTTGGGAGAGTTTGTATCATGAGCTCAGAAGTTTAAGGGTTGAGTCAATATGGGTCACCCCAATTTCTTACATACTGTAGTTGTTGCCAAAGCTATTACAAGCATTACTGTAGCACAAGTTTACAAAAATATATGAAAATGACATCTCTTGCTGGTATTACAACCCTTACATTAACAAAATCAAACTGCCTCAAAATACCCTTCACACCATAGGAAAAGCTTACAAAAACACTCTCTTACCCAGAAAAGTCCATAAAGAAATGTCCAGTAAAAAAATTACCTTGGCCCTGTGGTTGCCTTGGTAACTGGGGATTTCAAGACACGGAGGGTGAAGCGGCAAGTGAGGGTGCTCTTTTCGCCTGAGTTCTCCAGTGGGAAACTCTGTTCTACAGCCAGGTCTGACTTGTTGAGGAGCGAGCGGATGTTGAAGGACAAGTGACCAAGGGTCTTCGTTCCTTTAGCCTCGATAACTTTGACCTGAGCTTCTTCAGCTTGTGGATCGTAAACAAAGAATCGCAAGGCCTGCTTCCACTCACTCTTTTCAGCGTAACACTGGAAGGTCTGCAGGGTCGTCTTGCCCACAGTGATCTCAACATAAACACTCCGCATGGCGCCAGCTCTTCCACTGGTACTTGGCAAGGATTCAGCCGACAGTGGTTTCACAATCAGAGCAGCGACTGCAGTGCCGGGATCTGACGATGGGCTGAGTGCTTGTGCGGAATTATTCAGGGAGAACCATTTTAGATCCATGTGAACACGGCCACTTTTGACACCCTCCAAGGGAAGCCACAGGTCACAGTGACCCTGTTGTACAATGGAAGCAATGTCAGTCTCCAAAGTCCCAATCTTCGAGTCCTTGGATGAGGTGTCTTCATCGTAGATGCGGACTTCGAGGTCCTGGCCTACATGGTTGTCAACAAATGCTTCAAAGGTTTCATTCCACTCTGGATTCAGGTTATTGTCAATGACTTTTGTGCGGAATGTCTGTGCACCAATCATGACCATGGCATAAGGGTCTGATTTACCCTTTTTCAGCACTCCGATGTCCTTAGCCTCCAGATCCTTGGCTTCCACCATTCGGACTCGCAGAACTCCTTCTGGAATGGGGTACTGCAGATCGCTTGCATCCACACCTTGGGCAAGAGGAATGGCCACACGGTTTGGGAGCACAACAAAGGAAGCAAGGACATCATCAGTAATGCGACGGAGGGTGCTCTTGAGGCCAGGAATATCCAAAACATTCAACAAGTTGGTCAAGTCAAATTTTAGCTTGGGCCTGTTCAGGAAGAATACTGTGACACCACCAACAGGGTTGTACTCGGACACCAGGGGCTTCAAAATCACTCGTAGCACGCCCTTCAGTTCAATATTGTTTATTCCCAGCTTCACGTTCTTTACACTCATCTTCACTTGTGCGTCTCCGTTGTACGATAAATCCAAGTCGAAAATAAACTCGTCTTTCTTGCTCGCGTCTCCACTCTGGTACGCAGTCACTTGTCCAATCCGGGGAGCGTCGTTACCAAGGGTGATTTTGTCGAAGTATAGCGTGCTCAGTGCGGATGGCATGTTCTTTTGCATCGCTGGTTCGACCGTTTCCTTCATGATCTTTTCCACCATTTCGCTCACGAACGGCCACATATGGGACATGATTTCATTCAGCCACTCAGCTTTCTCGGTGTCCGAGAAATGCACCCAGGACGGTAAATTCTTGATTTTTTCTATGAAAGACGTGAGATGTGCCTTCTCCATCTTCTCTCGTCGCTTCGACTTTTCCTCCATTTGATATTGCCAGCCAACGAAGACCATCAAAATCATGACAATCCACGCGAAGCTGAAATGCATATGACCAACAAACCACAACGCCAGGGTCACCCCGAAGTACAGCAGGAATTCCATTCGCTGATTTCTGGGCATGTGTGTCAGGTTATGGAAGATCCGCTTGTAAGCAGGAGCTTGCAACTCGGCCATGATGAATAATTTGACCTCGTGGCAGCCACAAAAAGACGCGCGATTCGCAAGTGAGAATATGTATTTCTCCTTAACTCCTCCTTTCGCTTTCTAACTTGGCACTGCTTCCTGCTTTGTACAACACAAGGCGAGCAACAGCAGACTGCAACAACGCCCCGTCCACGAACAAAATTCACAGACGTGTTCCTTCACGCTTGGACGAGCAAATATGATTGTTCTAAAGCAAAGGCCAGCCAATCCCAGTAGGGGATACATTTAGCAATACGATACAGGACCTGTTTTTGCACGAAGTGTTATTTTGTTTTTATTTGAAGCTATGGAGCTATTTAAAGCCCTAAATATATCTAGCAAAAGAATTTCTGGGAATATTCATTCCGAATATGAGCCAGAGGGTTAATTAAACTCAGATTATTTGATTAGCTCAAGTGACCAGCTTAAAAATCAGTACATAGAACTGTATAGATTTTGTTCTGGTAACAATTTTCCTCTCATTTACTAACAGCTGATGCCGTGTTTTTTGTTTTTTTTTTTCCCATTTCCGTCGTCAATGCCAGTCGCAGCTGTCTACTCGCCCCATTCTCACTCCACGGGGCTCTCGACCCAGGATTATCGCGTGAGAAGCAGGTCCTGGGGACGAGGTTGCCCAGTCTCTCTCTGTTCGAAGCAGTTTCCGGATTCTTGGCTCACACCTGTCGCTCTTCTGTCGGTACTTGGTCGGCTTTGTCCCTGTTAAGTGAATTGAGTATTCCAGCAAATTCACCAGACAGGTGCTAATTTACATTACTGAAGTGGCATTGGGAACTGTGTTTATAATACCATAGTTTATTGTATTGGCAATCTGTATAGTCTTAAAATTTTGTACGTTCGAACATGACATTTGTATTCAATTAAGGCCTTGAACTTTGAGTCATACACGAACTAGAAATGTTTACGACTTTTGGTTAAGCACAGTACTTACGTAAATGTGTACTTTGAATACAAAAATATTTCAACTAACGTTTCCGTTGTCAAACAGAAAAGCGGACACTTCGCCATGGTGATATAATGAAAAGACAAATCGCTGTTTTTCCAAAAATCACGATGGCCTTTCGCTTATTCGTCGTAATTTTACATGCGGGTCACTCGCTGAATTCACTTTCATAAACCCTTTGGCCGGCTTAATTCATTTTCACTCTCTTTTACGAGAGACTATTTCCCGCGAAATGAGAAATTGTATGAATATACATTAGAAATAAGGCGCTGATAATGAGCGAAATTCATTAAAGATTTAAAGGGAGTTAAGAGGAGCTATTGGTCAAAAGATTAAACAATTAATGCGTCTCGCTGATTGGATTGCCAACAGAGAGCATTTTGCTGTGTGCCCTTGTCTTAGTCTTCATACGTGTCTGATAATTTAAATCAAACCCACGCGGCATCTATTCAAGTCCAGTTCAGCGGACCACGGATCCTTTAGATGCATGTGAAAATCACAATTTCTTGTTGTCTTTAAAAATACAGTTTTTAAAGACTTTATACTGGCTGATAAATCGGTCCCCGTTTCGAAAAGGATATACATTTGTGATCGCCCAGCTAGGGCCAGAGCGTTTAATTTCTGCGGCGAGTATTGAATACTTTCCACCGCCGATTTTCCACGAGACAACGACCAGCTGTTCCGAAATTGACTATCCGACGAAAACTCAGCCCGGCGTTTCGCACCGTGGTCCCGCAAGTTGCCGTGTGAAAAGTGAAAAGAAATGGATGGCGAACATGAGCGGAGGAAATGTGCGGCAGGACGGGTGCCAAGGAGACTGCCGAAGGAAAATCTAAAAAGGTACGCCGTCTATTTAATCATCTTCACAGCGTTGTGGCTCTGCGGCAACATGAACGTCAGTTTTGCGTGGATAATTCTGAGTCTGGGCATCGCCGGCGTGTTCGGATATCGACAAGAAGAGCGGAGGAAAGCGAGATGGAAAAAGCGACTTCGAATGGCTGTTACGGCAAAGGAAGGAAACTTGCCGCTTTGGGCGTGTACCATCTCCGATGGCGCGGAGACTGCTGGTTGGTTGAATAATTTGCTCGCGCTTATGTGGCCTAACGTCGAGCAAATGGTGAGAAATGTCGTTAAAGATAGCGTGGAGCCGGAATTGCAGAATAACTTGCCTTCGTCGCTGAAGAGCCTCTACTTTGAGACAATCAACCTCGGCCGAAAACCACCATTTCTGACTAACATTAAAACTTATTCTTCAATAGAAAACTCCATGAAGCGATCACAATTCATAATAGATGTGGACGTGAACTACTGCGGCGACGCACAGATCAAGGTTGCGTTGAAAAGAATGCATCTTGGGATAGCGGATTTGCAGCTGCGTGGGCCACTCAGAATTATTTTAAAACCGCTGACCGCGGATCGCACTATCATCGGGGGTATCACGGTGTTCTTCCGCAAGAGGCCGCAGCTGTCTTTCGATCTGACGAATCTGCTGAACGTCCTCGATTTCCCCGGGCTGAAGGACACCTTGCGGGACATTGTCGACGATGTCATTGCCAGCGTGGCAGTCCTACCCAATCGCATTGTAGTCCCTTTGGCGGGAAATATCGACACAAGCGAGCTCCAATATTCGATGCCCGACGGGGTACTGCAGGTGGAGGTGATCGAAGCGCAAGATTTGACGAAGACGGATGTATCGTTGATACGCAAAGGTTCCTCCGACCCTTATGCTGTGATTAAACTTGGCGCGGAGTCCTTTCGCAGCACGGTCAAGAACAACAACTTGAGTCCCGTTTGGAATGAAACTTTCGAGGCCTTTGTCGACAGCTGCGAAGGGCAGGATCTGGAAGTAGTCATTTACGACAAGGACATCTCCAAGGACGAAATGCTTGGCAATGTGGAAATCAGCATCGCTGGAATAGTAAAAGAGGGAGAGGCGGACTTCTGGACTCCACTGGAAGGCGTATCACAAGGTCGAGTCCATCTGAGAACAAGTTGGTTTGTTCTGAGTGAATCTCCTCTGGACCTTTGTCCGCCTGAAGAACGCGACAGTGTCGCCGCGCTGTTCGTGAAAGTCAAATCTGCCAAGAATTTGCCGATTCCAGCGGCAGATCAAGTGTTTTGTAGGGTGACAGTTGGTGGGGAAAGTCGACAGACAGTCGAGACCGGTGGAGAAAAGCCAGAGTGGAACCAGCTACTTCGATTTCTCCTGAAGGATCCATTTTCACAAGTCATACAGGTAGACGTGATCAACGCCAAAGACGGTTCCAAGGTTGGGCGACTGACTTATAACAGCAAGCCTTTAATTGATGAGACGGAAATGACTTTCGAGAATTGTTTCAGGTTAGACGATGCCACGGGGAACAGCTCTTTAACATGTAAATTCATTCTACGTGCGTTCAAAGCGACCGTCGCAGTAGGAACTGCTCCTTCGTCGAGAGCTGCGGAGAGCGAGTTGTATGACCTCAGAGGTAATGACGTCAGGAGCCAGGACGTCACGGAGCATGACGTCAGAGATGATGACGTCGATGATAGAGACGGCCCCTCAAACACATCTCAGGAAGAAGACGAGGACTGTTACTCCCCTTCTTGGTCAGATACATCCATCTCTTCAAGCAGCAATCAGTCTGAGAAGAAGGAAGAAGCCTCGCCTAGCGGAAGTCTCTTTTGTCTCAATCCTCGAGAAGTCGCCCAACCGAAGGGTGAAATCACGTTGAAATTGGCTTACAGCCACCGCAGAAATTGCCTGGTCATTACGGTGCAACGGGTGACTGGCCTTGTACTGGAAGCCCCCAGGCTGAAGACGAAACCGTACGTCACGTTGTATCTTCTTCCAGATCGCTCCAAGAAATCACTCCGCAAGACTTGTGTGTACCCGTGCAGTAAAAACCCGGTGTATGACGAAGTGTTTGAGTATGCCATCGGCTTGGATCAGTTGCGGGAGCGGCGACTCGAAGTGATGGTCAAGAACAGCAAGACGGCCCTGCTACCGGCCAGAAGATTCAGGAATGTCATTGGCAAAACCATTGTGGAACTCTCAGAGCTGAACTTAACGGATGGAGAAACCTTAATCCTTGAAATTATGGGATAGCAGAGTACCCGAACGCGGAGTACCCAGTTTAACCCTTTCACTCCCAAGCTCAAAATGCAAGATAATGTATGAGTGATAAAAAGAGTATTTATGTTGTAATCAGCTGTCATTTAAGCAAGGTATCAAATGCCAAATTCTCCATACGTCATGATATATCTCTAGTGGTAGACTGAAAAGAGAAAATTGAAGTTCATCGCTCTTGCAAATGAAAGGGTTAGGCTTAGGGTTGAGCGAATTTGGGTTAGTGTTAGAGATTAGAATGCCAGGCAAAACATTTCGCACATCACAGTACCGCGGAGCGTCCTAAAATACCTTAGATTTTGTTCTGACTTTCTTTGCGTACTGCCATAAATTGAAAATATAAAACGTTTTCAAACGATCCGGTGAATCATGAAAAATAGGGACAGTTTTACTACTCTGAAAGTAGGTTGTTAGATCTTACTCAGTTGTCGCCTTGCAGTTATAGTTTAACCAAAAGCACATAGTTTACTGCATAGTTTTCAGACGTATGCTGGGAAAAGACTGATAATACCACAAAACATGTCAGACTATTTGAAGATATCAATATCAATTCTAAAGTTTTTCTCACTACAGCTAAACGGAGCTGACGAGCTGTCATCTTAGAGAGTCTTAGTCCGAGAGCACCCAACGAAGATATTTCTCAAAATACGTTAGTTTGCAAAAATGTGTGGAACTTATTTGTCCAAAATATAGTTTATTTTCTGCTTTTTTTACGTTGCTGGCAAACACAGAGGTGTTCCACACTCCCAGGAAGGGCAATTCAGAATATCCGTTTCCCAGCAGAGCGGTCCCAGAAAATCTCCCAGCCAGCAACTTGATGGTGTACCACTTTGTCAGAAAATGTCAGCATTTCAAACAAAAATGTAGCCTCGATTGCAGTCTCGCTTGTTCCCATGCGTCCAACGAGACTGAAAACGGCTATCTCTCTCCCAGCAGTCCGATTTATTTTTTTATTTTTTTCCCAGCCAGCAAAAAAGCAGATAGATCTCATGCCAGCCAGGACAGGTTGCAGTGCGGAACACATATTTTGTGGGACAGCTCCGATGGGTACTCCTCTTAGTCACCCGTATCAAATTAGTGAACAGTTTTTAGTACTGCAAGTGACTTTATTTAATTCATTGGTTAAATGACATTTTCCCTACAGTCGCAATATAGAATTTATAACACAGAAAGCTAAATTCTGGAAGTGTAATTGCGAATTACTTAAAGATAGATAAGCAGTTACTGTACTAAGTAAAATAAATACTAATATGACGACGAAAGATAGCCGTGTATCACCTTTTACTGTTCATATGTACTTATAAAGCTGACCCAATATAGATTTTCTTAACCGCTCCTGAACACATACAAACAGAGGATGGAAAGATGGGAGAAGGTGGAAGGGGGGGAGGTGTTTTTATTATGGATCACGTTTCACGATCCGTACTATTTCACGGATAATTACCAGCAATGAAAGTGAAATGTTGCTAGTCCGCTCTTGCGCATTGAAAGGTGAACGCTGTCGATTAACAAAAGAGACGACGCTAATACAAAAGTTTCTCTGTTTACAGTGGAAGACAGGGATCAAAGTAAACTGCCGCCGTTTTCTTGGGCTAAGGCATGAGAACGAGGACAAAGATCGCACCAGTCTTTCACGTGCAATTCCAAAGTTCAACGCCTGACGATTTTTGGTGGTCGAAGTTCAGATGACAACATAACGATGCATTGTGCTTGCAAGATTTTCTTCCTTCTTTTCTTGGTTGATAGTTGTATCAGCCAAGAGAAATACACAGCAGCCATTTTAGAACACGTCACGATTTTCCAAGTGAGCAGTGTGCCACTCGATCGCGGCGCTGCACTCCAAGTGATGATGAAGAACCTGGAGGTGTACGCAAAGAGAGCCGATGACGCAAAGAGAGGCGGTGCAGATATCATCGTATTTCCAGAAGACGGGCTGTACGGCTTCTCTTTCATCAGGGAAACGATCCTTCCATACCTTGAAGACATACCCGACCCGGAAGTTCTTGAAAAGCCATGGAATCCTTGCACCGAGCCAAACCGTTTCGGAAACAGAACGGACGTTTTGCAAACGCTTAGTTGCATAGCACAGAATCACTCCATAGCCGTGGTCGCCAATATGGGAGACGTGAAGTACTGCAATAAGAGCGATCCTAACTGTCCAGCAGATGGACGGTACCAGTTCAATACGGATGTTGCTTTTGACACCGACGGAACATTATTAGCCAGGTATCACAAAGAGCATCTCTTTGAAGAGAGACAATTCAACACACCCCTAAAATGTGAATATGTCACCTTTGAGACATCGTTCAAGGTTCGGTTTGGCATGTTTACTTGCTTTGATATTCTGTTTTCTGACCCAGCCATTGCTCTTGTGGAAAAGTACAAAGTGCGTAACATTGTTTTTCCAACAGCTTGGATCAACTGTTTGCCTCTCTTGACGGCAGTGCAGTTCCAGCAAGCCTGGTCAAGAGCAACCTGCACCAACGTACTGGCAGCCAATCAACATTTAGCCATTGGAAACATGTATGGAAGTGGTATTTACTCTTGTGGCGACAACAATGCTTATGTCTATGATGACTCCCGGGCCCTTCATGGTCATCTGTTGATTGCAACTGTGCCAAACTTAGAAAGGTCTCATCCGCACTTGCCAAGGGATCTGCCAGCTGGCGCACTGCCGAGTATGACTTTACCATCAGAAAAGAGACGTCCACAACAAGACCAAAAGAGCAGCAGTGTTTTTAAGGGCACAATGTTTAATGACATTTACACCTTTTCAAAGCTGGAGGAGTCCCAAGGCCAAGTGATGGCTTGTAATGAAGACCTTTGTTGTGAGGCAAACTATACCACCTCTACAGCTATGGGGGGCTCTCTCCTTGATAATTTTGTTCTTGGAGCCTTCAGCGGCCATCACAATCCTAATGGCTTCTTCTTGCAAATCTGTGCTTTGATCAAATGTGAGGGAAGTAATGACAAATCCTGTGGTTTGGCCACTGAAACATCCTCAACTGTGTTTAAGTCAATCGCACTGGCTGGAAATTTCTCTTCTAAGACAACTGTCTTTCCAGAGCTCCTTGGTAATGGTATTGAGCTGTTTCCATCCAACATGATGAAATTTACTGGTAATCAAATGGTAGTGGAGTCATTCAACAAGCCTTTGGTCTCCGCTGTACTATTTGGTCGATTGTATTCACAGGATCAGAACTTGAACCTACATGCATGATTGTAATCTCTGACTGCACGTTTTGAGGATTATGCTACTATGCCCAGTTGTTCAAAGCATGATTAGGCTAATTCTGGATTAAGTGTAAAATTTTCTCTCACTTTAGAGCAGTCTTCAAGCCATTGTCATTGATAGTGTGATTGCTTTGGTAGATGTACGCTATAAATATGGTGAAAATAAGTAGAACCTTGTCAAACCAATTTGCATTGTTTACAAAATATGTCTTAGAAGATAAAAGTTTCTATAATTTACATTTATACAAGATAATTCAGATATGTCAGGCAGTAAAAAGGAATAATAAAATAATATTATGTGAGTTTATTTTTGGGACATAAAAGACTAAAATTAAAGCACTTTTCTTTCTGTGGTATGTTGGTAAATTTAATCTATTTATTGTAAAGTTAGACACAGCCATGCCTGAATTTAATAAGATTGCAAAAAAAAAAAAAAAAAAAAAAAAAAGGTTAACTTACACCTCGTCCCCAGGGCTATCTGCGTACCATGCGGATGGCCTGTTACCCTGGTTCCAGAGGCCCTAACTCCAACCCGCCCTAAAACCAACCCGCCCTAAAACCAACCCCAAAGAGAGAGAAAGAGGGAAAGAGAGAGAGGAGGTGGGCCTCTGGAACCAGGGTATCTTTGGGTTGTAGATGGCGCGGGAAGTTGAGGCGAGCAGGTCCATATTTGGCTGAGATATCGTGTGCCGCGCGCGTTTCTTCCATGCCAGGCTTGGGCTGTCAGACATTACAGCCCCCGCAGTGACCGGCTGCACGAGGACGCAGGCGACATCTCACGTGGTACCAAGGAGTATTGGACTGTCCGTCGAGACAAAAAGACAAGTCCGGAATTGCATCAAACATATAAATAGACCGTCAACAATTAATGCGGTCCTTTTTCCTTTGTGATCAGAACACACGAGCTCTGTAGTCGGGAAGCTTGGGTGACCTTGAGGCGCGGCGGCATCCAACCCAAAGCTCGCCGTTTTTCACCAACCTTTCTTGAGACAGTGGTGTTTATACGCACTTGGAGAAGATAACAACGGTAAGTTTTGATTTAGTGATTCTCTACATAGTTTATTTTGCGCATGTCGAAGCCGGTGAGTGAGTCGTTCTGATCTTGCGCGTCCTGGTTAAATTCGTACATTTACGTATAGTGTACAATTGTGCGATTCATGTGGTTGAACGATTGATCGAAGGTTACTTGTCGTTAGTTTTAGGCCGCGGATTGGGACCCGATATAAACGTAACCGTTTTGATGATTCAATACACAAATCTTCTTTTGATGGAGATGTTTGGGGTTCACGAACACGCAAACCTCTTGGGCTCTGAGAGGATGTGCGTTTATGTTCATTTCACTGCAAGAGCTCTTGAGATTTTTGTGTGTATATATGTTCTTGGGAACTAAACGAAGCCGTAAGTATAAATATAGCGCGCAGTATCGTGCAGGGACTCGTTAGCCTACCGTGCGGGATCGATTCATACGAAGTCAACAGAGGATCGGTTTGCACTTGAAAATGGCAGAGAAAAGGTACATTTCAATGGCTTTATTTTTACGAAGAGCAACATTGAAATTCAAAAAGTGTGTCGATCCCTATTTCTTGCGGTTTTGTTTCGAGACGTTAGAATACCATTGTGTCTACAGAGGAAATCAGCAGGCCATGCATACTGATCACATATAAGCTGCGTATGACCTTGGACATCGCGAAGCACTTTGTAAACATTGTGATCGATCTGTTCATATGTTGTATAAACGTTACTATGTTTTGTCACGATGTGATTGCTTCTTTTTACCCTTTCGTCGAATACGCTTCACATCTCTCATGAATATCATAGATCGACTTATAGGCGGCGGTACCTAATTTTAGATGATATTTTAGTTTCGCGTGATTTGATCTGAGCTATAGTGCCACACGAATAAGGAATTTATCATCCATGCTGCTATTTTTCCTAAAAAGGCTGTAGCATTACTTTAGAAATCATTCATCTCAGCATTTTGAACATGACTGTTACGTAACAGATATAAACGTATGTCATAGTTTACATCTGAGAGTGCTGCCAACCATGCGGCGAGATCGAAAATTTGCCCATCAGGAAATTGGCTCTGATTTCACCTATTATTCCTGCACTGAATGAGGTAAGAAGGTGTGAAAGCATATGCGCTTTTGATGCAAAGAAATGAAGATTGAAATACATTTTCTAAAAAAAATATATATACAAAGGCTGGTTCTTAAAAGCAAGACAATTTACAGCACAATTAAGAACAAGCCATAGTTCACGTGATAAAGAAATTTGCATAGCAAACACAAAGCACAAGGCAATTATTATTTGGAAACTTTTCCATTCCTTGCACTTGAAGTTGCTTTACTTGTGTGAACTGTGCAGCATTTTAAGCCTGTTGAATTTGAGTTAGTTATATCCACTAAATGTTTGCAAGTCTCTACAATTTAAGAATACATTTGTGCAGTACATGCTGATAGGCCTTTGCAGAGTACACCGGTCCCCAGTACACTACCATATGATCTTGCTCCAATGAAGGACTTACAATGATTGAATTAATGCCTTGTGGAATGTTGCTAGTCAGAACACACAGTGCTTTCCAGAGATTCCTACTGATGGATGAGTCTAGCTAGTGGAATCTCTGTGCTTAAAGTACAGCCAAACTCTTTGAACAGTTAAATGTCAACATTTTTGACTGGCTGGATGATAGTTAGTACTGATGAGTCAGAATCTATACTCTTGATTTCTAACTGCAGCCTCATTTGCTTCTGCAGAGATGTGTCCTACTTCAGCAAAAAATGCTAACAAAGCGTTTGAGCAGAGGGAACAGCCGGCTGGTACAGACCTTGTAAAGATCCGTTCTTATGATTCTGCAGATGAGGCAACATGCCGTGAAATGTTCAGCAATGGTATGGAGCCAATCATCAATGCAACAGCACACATAGTGCTTCCAAAATATTTCCAGTATTTGGCTATTTTGAGTGTTTTTACAATCCTGGCTGTGCAGTGGTCTTGGTGGTTTTTGGCCCTCTACATCCTTGCCTGCATAATGGTCTTGGCTGTGCTTTACATTTGCATCTATTTAAGCGTCTGGAAATTCATCAACCATTGCCTGACCACAGATCTGTGGAATATAGAAAAGTCATACATGGTGAGTAAGGGGTCGCACATGTTCGTCGCAGAGTGGAAGGGTGAGGTTGTTGGCATGGTGGGAATGATGCAGCACGAAACTTACAAAACGGGCACTGCTGAGCTCCAGAGGGTGTCGGTTTCTGCAAAGTGTCGCCGCATGGGGATTGCCAAGAAACTGATTGACAGGGCAGTGCAGTTTGCAAAAGAACAAAGGTTTAGCAAAGTCGTCCTCACTACCACTACTGCTCAGCGTCCAGCCATTAGGCTTTACACAAAGTATGGTTTCAAACACATCGGCTCATATACACACTCCTGTGTGTTAAAGGATTTGGAATTTTATACGTTTGAGTTACAGTTGTAGTAAGTAGAGAATGACTTGATGTATTATCACTTTGTCACCTGATATGCAGGTTTCAATTTGTTTAGAACTGTAAATTGAATATCAACATGTATTTCTTGTGAAATTGTTATGATTGAACCAACATAAAATGTACCATTATTGTGTTATAGTAAAAAGTTGCCTGATCTGCTGTTGAAAAATAAATTGCAGTTTGAGGATCATACCTTTTAAATTTTTTAGCAATGTGCACACAAAACACCTTGCTTCACTTGTTGTGACTCTGAAAATTATCCACTAAGGGCACGTTTGATTGAGTCTATTCTGGAATAGAGTAGCTAAAATGACCCAAAGTGTTGCTTCTTGCAGGGGAAATTTAGTTCCAAATTGTTTGTAAATCTTCACACTAGCACTTCAAACAGCTCCCGATGCATTTCTACCCTGAAGGACTTTGCATAGTTCAAAGACTTTCAAGGCCAAGCCAAAGTCCAAGGACTTTGAGTATTGCAAGTCCGCAGTTCCTAGTCGAATTTGTTTTGTTCAGTTATATCAAGTGATTATTACCAATTGGGTTGATTATAGGTCTTAACTAAAATAAGGGAGGAATGTCGTATCCGAACAATACCTCTGTGACGTCATAGACACGTGCACACGGCATGCTTAGAGATCAGATATCTAACACAAAAGCTAAGATACTCGTGTATTCACAATGAAGCAATAAACAAGATACAAAAGTCAGCTCCAAACTAAAGAATCCTACCAATCAACATCGCGATTTCCATTCCGGAATAGACCCACTCAAACATGCCCTAAACATTGCTATTTCTGTTTTGGAATAGACCCAATAAAACATGCCCTAAACCTATCCAGTGGTTTATTAAATTTTGTTTTTCATCAGTTTTTTAGGAGTGGATCCATTATAAAATAAGACCAGTTTCAGTTAACTTGGGTTGTTTGGGACATCCTCACATGCCACTCTCAAAAAAGTATATGTGACTCTTGACAAAAAAAAAAAAAACATTTTCTACCCTGGTTGTTTTCAGGTTTTTGCCCTTCGATCTGGAGATGGCATGATTTCTTGATAGGTTTTTTTTTTACAATATTTTAGAATTTTGCCAGTAATTTAATAATTTAGTTAAAATTTAGAATATTGTGCAGTAGGAATTTCGATTGTCTCTGTAAACTATAGCTATCTAATGCCAAATTATTTGTAGTAGGCTGACAGACTGAAGGGGAAATTGAAGTTTTTCATTCCAAGTTCAGTGTCTAATGCAATACAATATTATTGTCTCATCCATAGTTGTATGATTGTTGCCTCTTTATTGTATATAGTATTGTTGTGCTTTGCAAATATCAAAATAGCAACCTGAATTAGTTTAGAAATAGGGCACGTAAATGTACAGACCATGTCTTGATGATGAGTGACTTCATAAAATATACCCCGAACACAACATCGAGTGAGGACATACGATGAGGGGGCTGGGAGGACAAAATCCCCAGGCATCAAAGAGGTGGGAAAGGGGTGTGTGGAGGGGGGAGGTGAGTGCTGGGTGATATTACTCCGGATTTTACCTCGAAAATGGGATGACTTCCCCTTGGAACCCTGACGCTTGTCAGATTCTTTTTCCACCACCCGTCTTTTACTTACAGGCAGCCACTGATTTTGTGTTAGAGAATTAGAAAAGCACGATTGATCGGCGGACCCTAAGGAGGTAGTTGCTATTATCCCACGATTCAGTCGACAGATATATCCTGGCGGATATTGTCCCCCGCAGATTTATATTTATTTCTAGTTGTTTTGCAGCGTGAGACGCTCTGTACTGTACGTGTGCTGTCCGAAGGCAAGTAACCACGCCTCACGGGGGTGTGTGAAAAAGATTAGTGGCGCCAACGAACTTTGTTTGGCCGGATAGTTAATTGTTGTTTTGACTTTGGCTGAGTCTGCTTGCTCACTCACTGTTTACTGTCGAAGTCCCTCCCTTCCTGCATCTACATCTCTGTCTCTCTTCGTTCTTTCGACTGTGTTTCTCCAACGAAACTAGACTACAAAACTCCAACGAAACTAGACTACGAATCAGAATGAAATCCGACTGTTCACTGTATATTTTTGTTTATGTTTGTTTTTGTTTTGTTTTGTTTTGTTTTGCTTTTCTTTTTTCTGGGCAGTTCTAGCTTTTTTGGCGTGCCTCTGTCCTACTGGTTTAGAATTTTTGGTCAGGGTGTGACTCCCTGTTCTCCAGGCTTCAGAATACACTAGTAAGGCCTTTTGTGTTCCCAAAAGTGTACCCCTCAGGCCAAGCGCTGTTATGTTCTTTTGCTTTGATCAAAACAACACTTGAATCTCAAATTTATTACTCGAAGGCGTGGGGGCAGAGCACGCCAAACAGGCGCCAATTCAACATGTTATTGCGACCAAACAGCGATAAACGGGAAGTGGAGTGATGTCATATTTCCTCTGGATCCAGAGAGTATGGAGTTACGTCATTAATAAACAGTTGGAGTCCGATTATTGTAATGCCTAAAAACGAATTTATATCCATGAAAGTCAACAGACAAGTCTTAATTCAACATCAGGAGTCAAGAACTTTCGGCGACATTTTATTTACGCGAGCTAATTAAGGTTCCATTGCAAAGATGCTTTTAGCTAGAAACTCAAACAATACAACAATGCGACGCACCGGAAATGCCTGCCCACACGTCACAGCTGATCGCTGCCAAGTATTTCCGCTTTCATTTCACTTGGCACATAATGCCGGGTGGAAGATCAAGATCGGTCAGAGCAAGGGAACCATCAAGGAAGTACGGACAGTTGAGTCGCTCGATTTTTCAGCCTTAGTCATCATGGTTCTGTTGTCTGAAGGCTTTCTCGGTAGACACCCAGGCAATCAGTCAGAACGGCAAGGGTCCTCAGGTAGATTCATGAGACTTTACAGTGTTCAAGAAACTGTTCTAGAATTCAGCGTGGCAGTGATTGTCGTCGGCTGTTCTTTTGTGGTCAGCATTCTGGCGAGAAAGTTTCAACTACATGAACAGGGTTTGTTATAACACTCAAAGCTGGTGGAATGGGAGATGATGACACGCATCAGGGCTGACGGAGCTGACCGGACACTGTAGCCAAATTTTACCAAGCGTGACGACGAAGCCTGCTGAAGATAAAGGGTTATTTCAACTCAATGCAGCTTGGAAGCAAATCTGAATTTCTTTATGGCGGAGGAAGAGGACTTCGAATGAGTGAACGGGAACTCTGTGAGGCTTGGTCCAGACTGCTGACAAAGCATTTTTCATGCTATGGTTATTTGTATTATTTATTAGCAAGAGACCAGATCATTTTGTAGAACGAAACCACTCAATGATCAATGCTATTTAAAATGTGTAAGTTATATATTACAATTAAAACAATTATATAACGAGATACATTTATCGGAGTCTGCGTTGGATGTGTATTACGCATTTCGCGTTGAGTCAGCTTAGTTCCAGAGGTTTTGCGTTTTTGTTTTATGTTTTTTTCTTGCCTTCATTCAACCCCTGCTTTCTCTTTTTCCGTATCCCCCAGTACTCATCATAATTTTGGGTGGGTGTGCCGCCCGGTCCTAAAAACCCTTACCCTATTTCAGACCAAAATATCTGATTTTCCATACCTATTTCAGACCTAACTTAAAAACATGTATACCCTATTTCAGACTTGACATCAAAATGTATACCTTATTTCAGAGCTTTTTCAGAGATTTATTTTGTGGGAGAAATGTGTGGGCGCGCCGTTGTTTGGTTTTTCACAGCGACTGGTTCTGTAGTGGTGTGCAGTAGTATATTGAACTTTGTTTTATTGTTAGTGAGAAAGGCGTTTATGGGTGGCTGACAGTCGGATATATCGCCATGCCCTTCCCTTCCTGTTAGTGACTTCAGATACTAATAATAATTTCACGTCTTATTAACTTATCCCGAACTTCAAGAATAACTAACTTAGAATACAGGGAGCCCACACTGGAGTATAAAGGAAAAATGGTCCGAAAACGGCCGAAAATTCGACGAGATTCGATTAACTCGTATCTAGTCCCGCGCGCCAAATGCGCGAAATTGATGAGGTGGTGGGGTGGGGGCGGGGGCGGCAGGAGGTGGGGCACTGTGCATGCGCGGCCGAAAAACTTCCCGCCAAATTTGACTCGTTCCGCTAAGTAACCTAGCCTCGAGGTTGTCATTCGTTAGAGAGATGGCAACGAGGGGACCTTCGCTGTGGCGTCACAAGATTTTCATGGTTCCCCAAGCTCGGAATGGCTTCCAACGATCCCTCTCCAAAAGGAAAGAAACCTCTAGAGTCCCAAACATCTCTGCTCTCCGGACTCCCCTCTGCTGGGGCATCCACCTTGCTCGCAACGGAAGAACAGTAAAGCTCACGGCCTCGCCTATAAACGAAGAGCTCCCTTACAGGTAATTTAGTTTTGGGTTCTGTCGTTGTTGTTTGTCGGTGTCGGTTCTCCCCGTACCTCGATCTCTTTTATCTCGCCTTCTCAGACCATGTGCGAGCTCAAGTTTCCTTCCCGCGTTATTTAAAATGCACATCGCATTTGTCACCTTCTGTATCGCACCTTCGTGTTTGTTTGGCCTTCACTCGTTTTTTCCTTGTACACTCTTGTTACTTCGGCGTCTTTCGAGTTTTTCATATTCTGATCTAGTTTATTGTCCCCATATATTTTCTTTCCTTATTCGTCTTTCGCCATGATCCCACGCTTCTTCTCTACCTGTCTTTTCGGATGAAGTGCAGCTTTAATTCACTCAAGAAACATTCATTTGAGTTCTCCCGCCATCTTTTTTTCTTGTCACTTGAGTTTCACATTGTCTAGTACGTAATTGAGTGAACCGATCGCTTGTCATCAACCACCGCAAGTGTTGTGGGAAAATTTCCATTTGCTGTGATGTCTTTTGGAGATCTAGCACAGAGGAATCATATTTACAATACTAAACAAGGGTCAAAGCAGGCCAGCTTAAAATTTCCTAATACATGAATGGTCGACTACATGCAATCATCACAAAATCTGACAGTATGAGATAAAGCTGGCTTCAACAATAGTTGAAAGCAATATTGTAAAGTCCAAGCCATGGCAAAAAAAAAAAACAAAGAAAAACTCACGTTACAAAACTAACAATCTAACCGTTTTATTTCGGGAAACACAAAACAGGAAACAATGGAAACTGTCTTTATTCAATTTTATTTATGCACAGCATTTTTGCACAGGCAGCCATTCACAATATTACAATTTTCCAGATGAAAAGTTTGTTGAATATTAAAAGGGATAAAAGATCTGACTGATCATTTCAAATGCCCCAACCACTGTGCTTTGAATGCGCTGACTGAATGTGGGTGCTACTTACATGCACTGATGAAAGAGTATTTTACCTTGTCATTGTGCCAGATTTACGTCACATCCGTCACCAGTATGCTACAGTCAACATCAAATGATTTATATGTTCGAGCTTTTGTCCCTTGTAATTATATTATTTGTGCTTAGTACGTGTCAGTATCATGCATTGTGCACCTCGGACGAACTTGTCATTCATGTAGGTCAATATATAGGGTTTTACATAACGGTAAGCAAGCGAACTCCTCTGCGCCCTGTGGTTTTAATGGTTGCTTCGAAGCATTAGATTGCATCCCTGGCCTCTGTTTTTCCCTTCATAATCTTAATCTTCTACATCTCTCTCTAAATACATATAGTTTTGTCGGTTTTCTTGTTTTGTTGTTCTACCAGTCACATTGCATATTTTTCTGTTTTTGTTTTGGTGATTGAAACTGTTTTCCAATTAATTTTTTGGTACTGGAACTATTTGGCCCTGTAAACTTGTTTATGTGTAGTTTCTAAGTATAACTTAATGTGTATAAAAAGGTATCTATCTCCCCTGAGTTGAAGTCGCCTTATTAACATTTTCACTTTTCACTGTCAATGTTGTTGTGCTTTATCATAGACAGTAAAAATATGTATATTAAACTCCCTTATTATATTATTCTTATCATAAAGTACCTTTGCCCAATTTTCATCCATTACTACATGTTATTATTCTATACTGTTTTCTAACCCTATGATTCCTTCTTTTCCCAACTATAGTCAGATGTACTCCTCCAACTGATCCAGACTGTTCCAGGCTGACTTCCTGCAGACTGTTGTGGACAGATTCTTCTGGGCTGACTTCCTGCAGACTCTTCTGGGCCTGTGCCCAATTACTGTATCATCCATTGTTCTCCTCCTAACCATTATCCAATATTCTCCATTTTCTATGTCCCCTCAAGTCCCTCGTCCCCTGTATGATCATTGTGTGCCTTTCTACCAACCTGATGATGACCATCATTCAACTTCACTGAAGGAGGAAGGGTGCAGGTGAATGTTAGCGAAGGGGTAGGCTGGAAGAGGTTTGAAACAGGACTCTGAGGAGAGCGTGGGCACATTGTTTTCCCTCTGGTGAGTTGTAGGAGTTAGGTGGGAGAGTTAGGGCTAGAATGGGGAGAATTGGCCAAAGCAGTGGTACGCATTTCAATCCTCAAAATGAGAAGAATGGGCAGGCGACTTGAGGCTGGGCCGGCTACAGACAATCTTAACGACGGAGATGCACCCTCTGTCAGTAGTTTAAAATTGTCGCCAGTCGCGGGTGTTCACAACGTCTGGAGCGTAGGGTGCATGACACGCAAAGGAATCCGTGACTCACTATATCCCAGCCTCTGACAGCCGCGGATAACGGAAAAATCCACCCATTTAACTCATCGAGAGGGTTGTTATGGGTACCACTGCTTGGGTGAATTCTCCCCATTCTAGTCCTAACTCTCTCATCTAACTCCTACAACTCACCAGAGGGGAGGCAATGCACCCACGGCCGCCTCAGGGCCCTGTTTTGACTCTCTTCCTGTCTATCCCCTCACTGATATTCATCTGCAGTCTTCCTCCTTCAGTGGGGTTGGATGTTGGTTGGAGGGTAGGTGGATAGGGACTGGGTTGTACAGGGGATCTGGGAGGGATGGGATTTGAGGGGAGGGGTGGGAGAGGGGGCCTGGGATGACCGTGAACGTGGTTGTGCAACCGTCACCTCCCTTGGTGTACTTCCACCATCCCAGGCCCCCTCCCCCAACAGGATGCCCCATTCCTAACCCATAACCCATAACCATAACCCTAACCAACCGTAACCCTAACCCTAACACTACTTAACCCTAACCATGGCGCCTTAATGAATACAATAAAATTTATTATTTATTTTATTTATTTATTTTGTTTATTTTCTTATTTATTATTTCATGTATGAATAAAGGAATAAAGAACAATAAGTAAAGAAATGAACAAAAGAATAAACAAATGATTAAATAATGAATAAGTGAATGATTAAATAATGTATAAGTGAATGAATGAATTAATTTAATTTAGTCCAAATTTCAAACTACCATACACCCATAGTTCCATGGGGCCAGTCAGAATTGATTTATTCAGAATTGATCTATTCATTCATGAATGCATTTATTTAATTATTCATTTATTCATATAATGAATTAATTATTTGAATAAATTAAATTATTTGAATAAATTGAATTATTTGAATAAATTGAATAAATTAAATTATTTGAATAAATTAAATAACTTGAATGAATAAATAAGGGACAAGTTCCCAAAAGAGAGAATTTCCATTTATACAGATGAAAGCGGTGTTGGCCTTGCCCTTCAGATGATGGTTGAAGTAAAGAAAGGAACTAATGCAAAGGAGGTAAGTCTAAATTTCAAACCACCATACACCCAAAATTCGCACACAGCCAGCATGCTTCAGGGCCAGGCAGAGTTGGGCATGGCCCAAGGGGGGGGGGGGGGGGGGGGGGGGGGGGGGGGAGGTACTCCCATATATGAGTCATATGGTATGTGCCACCCCAAAGGGTATCATTTTCAACATTTTAGTCTGAAATAGGGTATTGATTTTAATCTTTGGTCTGGAATAGGGTCAGAGATTTTGATTTTTTGGTCTAAATAGGGTCAAAAATCGCAAATTTTGATCTGTAATAGGGTAAGGGTTTTCAGTCCCAGGTGGCACACTCCCACCCAAGATTTTGAGGAGTAACGAGGGTTGAGTTGTGAAATAAGTCACTTTCAAGGATTGGCAGGCCTGTTTGCTGAGGACTGTAATAGTCTCTGATAGAAATATTGTTAATGCATGCTGAGGAGGGTGATAACCTATGGGGGTTCTTAAATCTCTGTATTATAGGGCCAAGCTTGGAAGTGCGTGGACAAGTGCATATTTACCCCTCTGTATTCTACCAGCTGGGATTGTCATACTGTGCACTGTGATCATGTTTCCAGGTAAATTAGACTTTGTTAGTTTGTAATATTCATTTTTGCATAAACTGTGCAGTTCAGTTAGTTATATGTAAAAGAGAAGCAACAAACAGACTGATAAAAAGAAACGTGGGGAAAGTAATAAATCGTAAAAGTAACGGAAAAAAATTAAGAGGAAGGGAATTTTTTGATATTTTGGAAATCATGGCCATAGGTGGTCATATATTTTGTTAAATCTCTGTTGAGGTCTTTGCAGGTACCCCACATAGTTTGTTGAATACCAATGTACCCCATAAAATCCACTTGATTAGTCCATTCTTTTACTCCACAGATTTTAGAGTTTTTCAAACAGTTGTTTCCTGAGCACAAGGCTGCAGTGACTTCCTACTTTCCTGGAGTTTTGTATCAGGTGGGTGATGTTATAGATGATGTTTTAGACAAAATAAAAAATCACCACAAGATCACATTGCAAGTAGAAATAATTAAATCACCACTCATATGCAGTACAGACCTGCAAAGTAATCCACTTTGTATGATCAGTCAGTGTCCCAAATCTCTTTTTTGAAAGTTTAAGTGAGTTATTCAGGTTTCTATTACTGGTAATATTAATGTATTTATTTATTTAATTAATTATTTATTTATTTATTTATTTGTCAAGGCTAGAAGAAAGGCAGATCCCAGAATTGGCACTGGGCTTGTGAGATGGAATAAGGCTGGCTCGACTTCCAATACTTGGTGAAGAACAAGTACAAAATGGGGCATCTACATTTTAGTCGAACATTATAGAGCCAAGCTTGGAAGTGTGTGGACAAGTGCATATTAACTCCTCTGCATTCTTTGTGCTGGGAATGTCATACTTCATTGTGTTATTATCCCAGGGCGGGAAAGGGGGCATTCCCATATATTAGGGAGTTTAAGAAACCTAGGACGGCGACGGCAACGTGAGGAACCAAAAAATAGTGTCTCTGTTTTCCCTATGTCTTTGTAACTTTGCCTATTCTTAGGTTGCTCAATTTGTTCCGTTTTGCAGAGGTTCTATTGATTTCATCGTTTCCTACTAAGAAGAACGACTGTCGTTATTTTATCGAACTGTTGTCCACGTCCTGACAACGACGTAAGAAAGAAGCATTTGAAGTCTCAAGCAAGAGCACGGCAACCCCGAGAACATGTAAATTTCAGATATTCACATGCTTCTTTTGTCTTCTGTGATTAGTTTTATTGTTTCACGAAGGTTGCCGTCGTCCTCTCGCGTCCTGTATCTTAAAGTCCCTATTGGCTATACGGGGATGTGCCACTCAACAGGATATACTTTTTGCCTCTCTGACTCTGGAATAGTGTATACAAATCACCATTTCTCTCTGGAACAGGGTATATTTATCGTTCAGTCTGGCTCTGGAGCAAAGTCAATATTTCTTCCTGCCAGAAACCGTGATGATTCATAATCAAGTTTGTCGCTGCAAAACAGCTCTGAACTGTTGCTTTAAATTATGCAACGCCACATGTTTATTCAAGCACGCCATTTCCGATTTGTGGAGTCGCCTCTGGTCTGGAACAGGGTCGCAAAATTGCCTTTCTTTACTTTGGAACATGGTCACAGGGACTCAGTGGCACACCCCCATACTTTAAGTAAGGGAGTGTCCCCCCCCCCCCCCCCCCCGGGAGTTATTAGTAGAATTTGTCAGTTCTTCTGGCCTTGTCTAAAAAAACTCGACAGTTGAACCTACTGTAGCCTAGTTAAAATTGATCAATAAATTGTGAAAGATGATAAAATGATTTTTAACATTGCAGTTAATGATTGTGATCAATGATGCCCAAAGATGATGAATAAATCAGTAAATGTAGATAATGGTGAATGATGCCTGGTTTCTGTTCAAACATTTCATAACAGGCATACTCTGACAAATATTGAGCCATCCTTTCCTGTTTACAGGGTCCGGGTAGACTCACAGATCCATTTTCCCTCATTTTATGCAAGGGACTGGACAGAAACATGATCCCAGGCCCCAGGAAATAGTCCTTTGGCGTGCGGGACTGGTTTCGAGTCAATCAAGTCGTTTTTTTCTTTTTGTTTTTTTTTTTTTTTTTTTGTTTGTTTGTTTGTTTTTTTATAGACAATCTAGTGTGGGCTCCCTTGGCTCAGAACTCAAACCGATTCAGACTTTTCACCGACGCATTTTCATTTGAAAGGCGATATGTTCTTTCACCTTTAATTTTGTCAGCTTGATTGAACCACTGATACTTGATAAAATGTATGCAACAAATGCTTGAACCATCTACTCGAGACAAAGTATAGCATCTAATATAAAGTGGACGAACTGGAAACGCGTCCCGGAATAGACGAGCGCGCGTTTTTCGGCGGGAGGAAAAGGAGACTGGGAAGAAACATATCTTCTCGCCCCAGGACTCTACCGTCCAAACTTATCCAATATGGCGGACCAAGTCGAATGTGACCGGCTTGCAGTTAACAAGGTAACATAAAGACTATAGGCTTCTTGTAACCATATTAAGGTCATTAATCGATGCAAGAAAAGTTTCCCCTTTACAATGGCGTCTGAAATAGCTGGAATATTTCCTTCCTCGATGTTTTTTGTTCGTCAATCGTTCGGGTCATTAAAATGAAAATACATTGGCTTTATAATACAAACCTGTAGACCGCATGGACACAAGTTGGTATAAAACTCTAAATTTAGATGGTATATAATATGTGCACCTAACTTTTGAGCAGGAACTCGTCCGTACGCTCTGCGTGCCGTTATTGGATTTTGATTACCAAATCAAACAGTTTAATTATTTACTCGCGTTGCCTGGTCGGCATAATTTGTAGGCCATTTCCGAAATGCATGTTGCAACAAGCACTTCAGGACTGGTCAAGTATAAACTCGAGGCACGACTAGTCCTTATTTCTTGTCCCTTTCTGAAACCAGTTATACTTTTTTTTTTTTTTTTTTTTTTTCTATGCCAAGATGAAAACCTATCAACTGTGGAACACACACAGCTCTGAGGGAACCGACAGATGCATCAAAATACGCTCGTTTAGACCGGGTGACGAAGAGACAATTCGGGAAATGTTTGTCCGAGGAATGGGAGAGATGCGTATGCCTATAATATACGCCGCCTTGTCACAATTTTGCTGGTGTGTTGCCCCTCCGCTATGCGTCTTTTCTATCCTCGTTGAATCGCAGTGGAGCTCCGCTTCCGTGTGTGTGGGTGGATTCCTCGCCTTACTATTGCTGCTCTTCGTTTGCGTATATTGGGGATTTTCAAGATACATACGGGAGAGTCTGAAGTCCGACCTAAATGCCATTCATCACACTTACATGATATCGAACAGAACTCACATGTGGGTAGCGGAATGCGAAAGCCAAATCGTCGGTATGGTGGCGCTTACTTCAGCTTTAGGTGACGGGAACGCAAAGACGGTGGCTCGGCTGAGACGGTTCGTCGTCTTGCCAGACTTCCGTCGCCGCGGCGTCGCTAAAACGTTGTTGGGCGTCCTGCTACAGCACGCTAAAAGCGTTGGCTATCAGAAGGTTGTTTTGTTGACTACAAGCGCTCAGCAAGCGGCACTGCGCTTTTATCCGAAGATGGGTTTTTCCTTGGCATCGAAGAACCGGGTACACTGGGCACTAGGAGACTTTTATCATTATGTATACAGCTATGACTTGTAGCTATGGCAACACGGCTCAGACGGGATGAAGAGGTGCGCTTTATTTGATATATTACTATTTTTAAAAATGTAGACACGTAGGATTATCATCATCATCATCATCATCATTGACATGATCGTCATCATCACCATCATTACTACCATTATCATCATCATGAAGTGAAACGTAACTCCAATCTTGCGCGGATAAATGACAGTCGTGCTTCGAATGTTACACCAGAAAGAGAACACACGAAAGTTTTTTTAAAACCGGAGAAAGCCTAAAGAGAACCTGTTAAACCAGTTTCAGACTGCCCTTGGTGTCGTCACCGTGCTGTCGTTCGGCCGCAGAGCATGTCTACACTGAATTCGTGCACTTGATCACATGCCCAGTTAGAATTCCAGACGGAACAACTATGGGACTTGACTCTTGAGTGGCAGGCCTATTTTTAGCAGTAGCTAGATATGTATAACAAGCCCAGAATCGACGAGAGTTACTTTAGTACGATTCTGTTCGAGTGTGCCGCTTAATCGTTGTGTGCCGTGTGAACAGCTATGAGTCGTTCAATGGTCACTTCCCCCATTATTTATCTCCGCCCGTCACCTTTTCAGCATTTGCGCTTCAGTTCGCTGTACTCGTCTACGGAAGCTGCTCTCGAGTACTGTATCCTTCTGGTTGTGGTCGGTTGTTTCATCGTCGTCGCGTTATCCAGGAGAGCGGCATCTCGCGGTGATTATTCCGGACTAGATGAAAGCTTCAAGGCTCTTTATCTTTAGGATGTACGCAGTCCTGCAATATATGAGAGCGGCATATGGAAGTGTGCGCTCGAACATGCCTTTTATAGAACCAACTGAAGAAACAACAGGTGTGGAAGAGGAATTGGCCAACAGTATCTTTATATGAACTTAACTCTAAAATGATCTCCGATCTTTGGTTATACTATATGGACAACATGTGGATCGTCCTGTTCTGGGGGAACACCAGAAGTTTTTATCGCCGGAGTTCTGCGCCACAGGCGAATGTATTTAAAGTGAAGCAATTTCTTCATGTGTAAAACGTATATGCACTTCAAAAATACTAAACTATGAGAGGTCCACTGTGGTGTTTCTGCTTTTAAATCCTTTACTGAATAATTCAAGCGGGGATGGTTTTGTAATAGCAAAGAGGTGGCAGTACTTTCGCCATTTTCGTTTGAAGAACGCTAGAAATAGAAGCCCGCGACTCAAAGTGAAAACCATGCAGATGCGGTCGACAGTCAAAGGAACTGAAGAACTCCAACCGATCACTTAATCGAGCACAAATGGGCAATGCTTGATGCGTGAACTTTAATGGCGCTATTTGTCAAGCGGGTTTAAATTTTATGCTGGTCTAGTTTATCAAGACTGCGTCCACTACCAAGGATTTATTTGTATCAATGAAGACTGAAGAATAAGACGGAAATAACACATTCAAAAACGTTCAATCTGAGCCTTCTTAGCATTTGTTTATTAGAAAGTGGATTAATTATTAAATTTTATCTACTAATTTATTATTAACATGCGACCTTACCTTGCACATATTGTGGATATTTGCCGTTTCATTCTTGTGATTTGACCTTGAAACTAGCAAGTTTCTATCTTAATCCCCTGACTCTCCGCAGGCTGGGAATTGATCAGTCATGTACTAGCTTTTAGCGAGTGAGACGAAAAACAGCGAGAGGAGATAGTTTTGTTGCATGGTTGCGAAAAGTGATGGACTGTGGCGTGGTTGTGACCTTGTTATCGTTTCTGTAGAATATTGGAGGCAGGATCTGAGCCCTTGAGTCAAAGGCCCGGACGTATGATATCAATTGAGATAAGGTTGAGAATAGACTGAGATAAAGTGTAATTATATTGAACAGCGTCGGATGCTGCTCTTCACAGTGTAACTTAATGCCAGTGTTCTTTTCCTGTCTAAGCATCGTTTTATAAGCAGTATTCAACACGACTAACATCATTTCAGTCATTAGCGTTTGATTTAACTCGAAGATATTCTACTACATAGACTCAGTTTACAGGGTATTTGTTCCTTAAAGTTTTTATGACAGTTACAGTACTAAAAACCCAAGAGATTATGATGTAGATTAGGAGTCCTCAATAGTTGTAGCATGTGTGGAGCATGTCTTTGCTTGTGTTGTGTGAAGGTTCTAGTTGGTGTGTTGATATTGGTCTAGCCGGATCGGTTGTTAAGTTGCAAACGGAAGTAAGGTTTCAAGATTCTGGCTCACAGAATGGGATTGAAGAATGCTCCTCGGCGCTCCTTTCACGTCGTGAGATTTTGTGAACAAAACAGCGCTATGCACATTTTCACTTCCAAGTTCTGAATAGTCAACCTCAGGTGTGACCTCTCAAGCGAAGGCTCTCAGTGAATACATTCTAATGACGGTTTTCAAGCTGAACTGTCAAATAAAACTTTTAGGGCCGATTTTTTAAACAAAGTTTAACTGACGGAGTTTGTAAACCAGGGTTTGCCAAAGGCTAAATTGCACTTTTAGAGTAAGGGTCGGCGTCGGTTTATGAATACCACGTTACAACCGTGGCCCAATAAGCATGGCTATACTGTTTGGACCTTGTTTAGACCTGGACTTTCTTAACTGCGGTCCAAACCTTGTTTAAAAAATCGGCCCTTAAGGTTTGACCACTCAAATGAAAGCTTTTGGTAAACATTGTTGAATCACGTTGTTGTTAAGCGCCCGCGGAGTTTGCAACTTTTTAAAATATAACTTGGGCCTACAAAGAAGCATTCCAGTGAAAGATCAAAGGATTATGAACTATGCAGCTGGCAAGTTTCCAACGGCAACCTCGTGGTCGCTGCTCTGACTGAGTATTTGCCTGCTCATTAAGATAACAATCTTTCGTACTTTTATACACAAGACACGAAAACATGTTGTACGTTATGGTTTGTCGCTGTGGAAGCCGGTTTATAACCGTATCACTGTATCGTGTGCCTTTTTTAGAAACCTCAGACTGATTTCAGTGAGAGTTTCATGATCACTTGAGTATGTATTTATTGTAAAACTCGAAAATTGACAACTTTAAGAGGTGTGTTCTCAAAAGTATTGCACCCCCCGGGGTAATCTCAAGATCAAAGCCCAATACAGGAATATCAAAATATCGGGCCAAACTCCAGCTAGAACTTTAGTGCTACATTTTGTTAAGGTCACAATGATGATTTCCTATGTGATATCATTTCTTAGGGCTGAGATATAGAACGTTCTGTGACTTGGGTCAACGTCCGTTTCTAGTTTCGCTATATTTAATGTTAGTTGTATAACTAACTGCTTCGCGTTTTCCATAGCAGATATTTCTATATATTTAACACGCGATTATATTACTAATGAATTTGTTGTATGTAATTAAACCGTGTTCTAAAATATCTGGAGTCACGAGAAAGAAAGGGACAGAGAGAAAAACGGAGAGTGACAGCGTGTGAAAGACAGAGCAAGACAACGATTTAGACAGAGGCTAAGAAAAAGACAGTGTCGGAGAGATAAAAGAGAAGAGACACTCAAATCCAGAGAAAAACAGCGACATCGGCAGACAGTTTGAGAGATCGTGACAGACCTGAAACAGTCGGAAGCTGATCAACGGACTCACGGATAAGGCGTTCTTGAAGATGATTTTATATTCGGTTATCGACCCAATGTTTCCTGTGTGTGGCTACCCGTTTGTTCCATGCATCTGCACTACAAACGGTGCCGGCTGTCACTAGTGTACGATCATCTTTTTTCTCTCTCTTCTTCAGTTGTTAAAACCAGAAAACAAATTCCAAACATATTTTCCTCAAAGCACTTGGGAGCTCCAGATTACCTTACACACGACGTGGCCATCATCGTACGCTAAATGTAATGTTAAACGGCACAGTGTGTTACAGAGATGGACTTTGCTTCCACTTTAGCAACACATTGCGCTCAGCCATTGCACCGTGATTGCGTTCAACTTGTGCGCAATTTTGGATTGTGTGTTGCGGACTGCTGAACTCCTATCCAGCCATGAGTTAAGGCCAATTCACACTGGACGCGTCGCGACACGCCGTAACTGCAAGTGACAACGCAACAAAATTAGATCCCGATCATTCCTTCAATCCGATTCACACCGGGCACGGCGCGACATAGCGACAACGCGTCAACTCAGAGCGACGCCTTAAAAATAGAACAAGGCTAATTTCAACGCGACAACGCGTGCAGTTACGGCGTGTCGCGACGCGTCCAGCGTGAATTGGCCTTTATTCGAATTGACTTGAGGTTTTATGATCTCTTGCTAGCAGCTGAGAAGCGGTGTTGCAAGGATGGGTAATGAACAACCGACATATTTAATTTATTTATTGATTGATTTATTTACAAACAGAAAAGATCAAAGGATAAAGCTTTTACAGACACGAATGACTAAAAATTGAACGGTTACATAGATCTGGTTGCCAAGTTTTGCATGACTGCTTCACCATATCGTCGGACCAGTGCTCACATGATGAACTCACTTGTATACTCAAGAGGTACAACGACCACATCGACAGTTTGAGCATTCCGCCATATTGGTTCGTTTGGGATCATTTCCTCGCCTAATTCCAAACGAGGATTCCTGATCATCGTTAGAACAGCAGCACAGGTTTTCCGTATCTTCGAGTGAATTTGCGACGAAAGGAGTTATTTAAAATATCGGCAGTCGTCAGTCAAAGTTTGTAATGCAAGGCATCTTGATATTGATTTTCGTTGCGCTCTTGTTCTGATGTTCCTCGCATTTAAGGATCTACACTTGAAGAGAGCTGACACGCCTTGAGTGGGATTGAACAAAAACAAGTCAAATATGAGGGAAAACATTCACTGAAAATCCGGCAGGAAGGAAGTGTGATTGAGTTTAAGTATAGTTGATCCGAGCGAGTATAATATTAACTGTGCTGGTCTTCCAGCAACGTCCGGTTGGTTAACTTTCAACTATAGTTCAAAGTAGAGGTGACATATGACTGATTGTTACCTATAGTGCACAAGGAAAAGGAATAGTTTTAGACGCACAAAAACGATCGAAAAAGACATACCCCTATTAAACGATTTTTTTTTTTTGGTGTCATTTGTGCTTATTAACAAGATGCCCCCCCCCCCCCTCCCCTCCCCCTTGCTAAACGCAAGCAAGCATGACAATCACTGCACACCTTGTGGCAAATAATTTACTGAATTGCGAAATAAGTACTTTTTCACCGATACAAGTGTTTTGAACACATTATTTTATACTGTATATTACTGTATTTCTTGCGGCATAGTGTCAGTAAACTTGATCAAAACCATTCAACGATTTACGACGTGCTATCCGGTTTCCGTTTGTGTTCATATTGTACCAGTTGTGATGCTTTTTAGTCTGCTCAGTATTTTCAGTGTAGCCTGAAACGGTTTCTTCCCTCGAATTTAAAACTGCGCGCCAAAGGCCTCTTGTATGCGCAGACTGTCGCCTACGTCCACTTTTCTTCTTCATTCTTGTGAGATTATTCGTCATGAAATCCTGCCTGTCGTTGCAACTGGAAGGCTTGCTTTTAATGCACAGAGTAAGAAGGTTGTGCCTAGAACAATTGTAACAACACACAGTTCCAAAATGACGTCCTTACAGCTGTACAACCTCTGAATTCGACGTAGACACCGGATTGGATCGCTTTCGATTGTTTCCCTTGGTTGCTGGTTCGGTCTTGCGTACTCAAAATCTTGAATGCGAAGTTGTGCCATATCAGTCTTTGTAAGAATTGTTGTACGTCTAGTGCCGCTTCTTAAAAATGACTATCTGACCCGGACGAGTGGTACTGCAGTTTTAAGCTCTCCTTTGTGCGGGGCGGAGCCGTACAAGGATGAGTGATGGGCTCAAGTAGACCACTTACGTAAACCACAAACTAGTACTAGAAAGATACGCTAAAAATCATTCAAGTAAAAAACACCTTGCATGTCGCTGGTCTTATAATGTTTACAAATCTACTCACGGAGAGTGCACCAAGAAAATTCGTGTGGCGTCGGTGATGTTTATCAATTGGATCAGCTTCTTGCCACCTATCACGATTTCGGGGCACGTTCGTTAATTGTCGGCAGTTCGCCGTGCATTCGGCGTTCGATTTCGTGCCCGGAGCGCGAAATGTGAAGAACTTGCTAAGACCTTTCCGACCCACGCAATTGCACGACAGAAGTGCCACACGCAAGAAAGATAGCAAGATAGATACAGGAAAGCGAAAAAGACAAAATCTCTGGGGCCAGGTGTAAAGTAATAAAAGCAACACACACAAGAAAATCATTGGCCCGTACAGCTGCGAGCACGTTTTCAAACATGGGTTAATACCCGATTATATCGTTTGCTGACGCAGATTTCCGGTTTATACACAATTAGAATAAGCCGGATCACCGATCAAGGGTAACGTATGGACCGTATAAGAACTCGTACTAAAAATATCTGTGGGCGCGGTAAGTACAACACACCAAACAAAAACACGTTCATCTTGGGTTAATAACCACCATATATATGAATGTTTATGAGTACCACAGTATCACGTCCGGGTCAGTTGGACCAGTTCAGGTGAGGGCTAAACTCGCCCTGGGCACTGAAAGAAAGACTGTTTAATAAAAATACGAGGCTAGGTATGTGCTGCTCCAAAGGTTTTCAAGCATTCTTGTCTCTTTGGTCTGGGGCTTCCAGTTGAAAAAACCAGTGGCCGGAACCCAGGATTTAAATTCATGTTGGCATGTACTGCCAATTTGAGTTGTACGTGTCTCTTTAGCCGGGGTTACATTTTTCGAATGCTGCAGCACAGACAAAATCAGTGGCCAAACCCAGGATTTAAATTCATGCTGTGATGTGCTGCCATTTTGAGCTTTACTTTGTTTCAAGTTACTCCGGGGTTCACATAGCCTACCCCGCAGTCGTATGGTAACAACAAACAAACGTTAATTGCGGTGGAAGGCTAGCGGAAATACTAATACAAAGCGCGTGATGGATTCTCGCTTGAATGGATCGAGAAACATCTTCTGTGGAAAGTAAACAAATCCAACGAGAAGGGCGAGAATCGTTTCCACGGCCCGCAAAACGGCCAAAAACGTGCAAAGCCACATCAAGTCATCCAAAAATAGCTCCACTCTGCACCAGCCCAGGATGGCGTAAGGGTTCATAGGTGCATAGAAAAACTAAAAATATAAAACAAAAACTAAAACTAAAAATTAAACCGTTTCACAAATACAGTTTCGCAAATTCTCGTTTCGTTGCGCAAAATACAGTGAGCCATTGAATAAACGAAGACTAGGAGAAGATTTTCAGAAGGGACATGACCAAACAATTGAGCATCATTTACGTTGAATTAGGTAATCTATTTTGAGTCAGTTCATAGTGTGACCTGATATCCGCGCGCAGTCGCTTGTCCAAAGCATGCCCAAGCTATAAAGAGCCACTTGCTCCGACGAGCATCAATACTCGAGACGTCAGCGGAAAGTACAGCTTAACTACATACAGAATAACTCCTTCTATGAGACGGACAAACTCGGGACCATCTCCAACTGTCCGTTTTAGAGAGGTGTCCGTCCCAAAGAGAGTTCAGTTAGAGTAAATGACTGAAGAAACGGCAGAGACCGCTCCTACCAGGTGTCCGTTGTAGAGGCAGTTGACTGTATCCCGCACTCGGAACTTATGTCCGCGGATCCAGATATGCGGGGAGGTTCAGAGGATTTGTTACGAAAGCAAGCTATTAAAACAACCCCTCAAACTACATACATGGCTCGTTCTGCCGCAGGCTTACTGAACAACACCTCTCTCTCTCCTCTCCATTTATACCTAAAATTCCGTAAATAAGGCCTGTGCTTATTTGTTTAAAGGGACTTTTCTTGGGCCTATTTTCGGGGAGCCTTATTATCGGAGGGAATTTTGCCAGATCAAAGTCATCGCAAACTCTCCTCGTCTTGTCCCAGTTCGTACTGGTGTACATTCTTTCTGTACATGCCTAACCGACAGAACCACACAATGCAAACACAGCTGCTTTCCGAATAATTCACACACTAACCGCTTTTTTAATTACTTTGCCAATATTATGTGTGTGACGAGTTGAAGTTGTTTATCCGGTACTGACTTACGTCACAAGGAAGAAAACTTGTGACCTTTCCTCTTACAGGAAGCACTCGGTAGTAAATTACGGAAAGTGCCAGACAGTGTGAACGGACCGTCTACCATCCGGACGGCAGAGCCAATCAGATGCATCGTGTTCATCACAGCCCGGTGAACTTTGCATTAAAACACTACCTTGTTCATTCACCCATAGTCTGGTGCACGTGCATAGCGAAAAAAAATATGTTTGTGTACATCCCGCTTTGGAGTTTCGCTTCAGATAACTGACTTATATGACATACTAACAGCTAGAAGGTATGCTCAATGTTTCCGTAAAAGTCGGCTTTGGCTCTAAATTTGAGCTGACCAATAGCATGCAGTTGGAGGTCACATGACCCTCATGAATGTAAATTCATCACTGTGGTGTTTTTGAGGTGCCTTGTCCCTAGGGCGCCTACCACGCGGATGGCCTTGGGGACGAGGTTGCTTTTTGAGTGTAAGAAATGGAAAGAGCGCAATTGTGTAATTGTGTTGCAAAATCTGTCTGAAAAGAGCCTAGCCAATGAGAAAAGATGGGTTTGTTGCTCAACGTAATCTGTATACCTAAACTTTTCAAGTGTTACGCGTTCGATGCGGCGCCGAACTTACAGGGCCGTAGCTAAGAAAGATAGGACATCATAACAACTAAAGAAGGCATTGAAAGTTTGAAATATTGATGTGCTCTTTTTGGTTCCTTTTAAGAGGGCCTAGATGGGGTTTACTGTTAAGTGTTATGGGCCTGAATTTTTCTTTTACAAAAAATTAATGTTTTAATTTATGTGTTATGTAAAAAAATACAGTAAAGTGTTGCAAGACTAGATATTAAATAAAACAAGACAAGAGGGCCTACATGGGGTTTAATGTTAAGTGTTATGGGCATGAAATTTTTACTGTTAAGTGTTATGCAGACCCCAAGAACTCAAGGCTCATCGAGGGGACTTACGTAAAAAAAAAAAAAACAACGGCTGGCAGATATACTTACCATTTTCTTGAAGAAATGCGACTTCCCGTTTTTGCTAAAGGTCAAAATACTTTATTTGTCGCAAATGCTTGGAGGGGCATCTTTCTATTGCTCATATCCGATATGCTTATGTGACATACTGGCGGTCAGCGGTATCTCACGTCACGCACGATGTTGTTATATTTTCATAAGGCCGAATAATTTCCTCGGCTTCTCGTGGTTTTACTCGGGACCCTGATGGATGTAGAACGTAGGAGCAGTGCCTAGAAACAGCGAGGTTTAGAAGCGCCGAAGGGAAGTGTCGAAGAAGTGTAGGGTGAGGTGTTTTTCTTTTTTCCTCCGGGTTATGGCATGAGTCTGGTGTCATGATGACCATGTTGATCGAAAACGACGTATGATTTCATATCGGATCAGAACACATCTGCTTGGGCGGGTCTTGTTATTCATATGTGCCATTTGCTTTCGGAATACGCGTCGCAAAGGGCTCAAGGGCAGAGGGTGTTTGTCCAAATTGTATATTGAAAATATCCAGTCCACCGCTGTGCACAAACGTCGCTGAATAAGAACAAAAGAGTAGACGTTCTGATAAGGTGGGAGTTCAGCACTTTTTCAGCGCATGAGTGACAAATGACTCGACAAAATTCCTGTTATGCTGCAGTAATCATTACTTGCATTTAGTGCACAGCAGCCAGCTGGTACTATACGTTTAAGCGGTCGATCTTTCGTTTCTGTTAATATACCGCAGTTATGGGTCTTTTGTCTCTTGGCTCCCCGCTACCGTGGTCGGATACGAAGAAGTATGCTGATCATGTTCGAAAGCACGGGATTATCCAATTCCTTCATATTTACAACAAGCTGAAGGAACGACAGAACGACTGTCTGAAATGGGGCGACGAGGTAAGGCTCGAGCAAGCGTCGCTTTCAGTTTCTGCAAAACTAGACAACTGGAAGCCGTGCAGGTTAGATTAGTGTGGCAGGTTTAGCCCTTGCTAAAATCATTCAAGCCTAACCCATGTTTCTGTTAAATTACCTTTTCCTTCCCACACGCTAATCGACTCCTTTTAAGAACTTGTACATTACTTTATAGTCGGGTGTTTATATAAACCGTGCAAAATAGATCGATGTGAAGACGTACAAATGTAGCAGATATTATGTGGACAGAACATGCGATACAAATATGCTTATTAGTTGTTATTCATGAATATTACGTGAACTCTAGTGTACAAACGGTTTCAAACATCCTGGAAGGTGTTTCAGATAGTTCTAGTACTTGGAATTTGCACATTGTCTTTTGATGGTTATGTTTTATTGATTTCAAGAGTAGGAGATAATTTCAATAACATCTTTTGGGTGCAGCGGGTAAACAGCAATTAACCATATTTTTTTTGCTGAATCATAGGCTGTCATGCTTCAATGCACCTGGTTCAGATATATTGATATTATTTTTATAGTGCTCAGATTCAACTTCAAAGTCAATTTTGGGATCAGAATTTCATGGTGTACTAACTTAATAAAGCTGTAACATTGGATAATCTAATAATTATATGCACATTCTATCAGCACAAAGCACTCATGCTAATTGGTTACCAAGGTACTCAGTAAGCATCTCTTTATTTTTTATACACAGTTGTAAATTATACACTTGGGATAAACACATTTCAATCGTATATTTGCTCTTCGGTTTGTTGTAAACTGTTTACTCATTTTATTTATCAATATATACCTCTGGAACTTTATGATACATTTATATTCTGTGCTTAAATAATGCATAGGTCAATTCCAGCTGTAACCATCTCCTCCCCGGGCAACCCCGGGGATTTGTCAGACCTGGTTGCCCTGGGGGCGGGGAATTTGCAAGAGAATCGTAAAAAGTTAATAGGAAAAGAGTGGAAGATTGAGTGAAATTGCCAGTTTTTCCTTGCCCGGGGGCGGGGAATTTGTATCCACGGATAAAAAGTCCCCAGGGAGATGGTAACATCTGGATTTGATCGATGCATAAGGTGCGCCAGTAAGCTGGAAACACAATATTGAATTTAATCTGAACTACAGAAAGTAAGCGTAGCAAACCTAATGTGCCTCTAATGCCTATCAAGACACATTTCAAATTGTTTATTTTTGTTTTTTTTACTTTTATGCAGATTGAGTACACCTTGGTGAAGATAAACCGTGAAGAGCAAAAGTCTTATGTCCTCTTGAAGGCCAAAGAAATGCTGGACATTCTGCAGGAGGAAGAACAGAGGAACCCTGAGTATGTCTACATACTGTTACTACATAAAATTATGATGCTTTTTGGATCATTTAAGTAGTGCGCTAGGTCAAAAAAATGGCTGATCTGATAAAAGTCATGTTGGTACGATATAGGGGCTTTAAGACTCAAGCTGCCTTGGAAGAAGTCTTCACGTTGTGTTTGACAAGTTTTGTTGTGGCATTTTTATGGCAGTGTGTCATAGACCTGTTAAAACCTATCTGATCAACAGTGTAAATGTGTATGAAATGGGTTGCTATTTTGACCCCAATATGTTGAAAGTCTGGGTGAAGTTTCCTCATCTGAAATTTATTGGGTGTTTGAATAAACTGGGTCCATTATGAAGTAGACCCTCTAAATGTAGCTTTAATTTTTTGATGTACATAATATTTAATTAGGTGTAACAAGGCTCCCATTGTGCCCATTATAAAGAGTGCAAGCCCTCAGCACAACAATATGATTTGGCCCAACCACAATAGGATGTGAGAAAAGTCTTCTCAACCATCTCACGAAAGAGCAATATTTATTTGAACATAAAATTCAACACATGTTATATATCTTGAAATCAATCTATTGTTTGGTAGCAAAAAAATGAGCCAGGGTATTTTAAGAAAACAAATGCAATTCTGGCATTCCCATGGACCCCCCTAGCAGGTGATTGTAAGCACCAATGAAAAGTGTAGTCACACAGCTGTAAACACAAAGTACATACATGCAGCCTCAATTCAACCCTGAGTACATTTTGACTTGTGTTAATTGTTGTGAAATCCTAGATCAATTCAAACAGCATGGAGGCCAGAGTATGCCAGCTACATGGTTGAGGGTAAGCCACTCATTCACAGTATGGCACACCCGAACAATATACTGTAACACAGTCACGTGACTGGTATCTCTTGACTCACAGAGAACTTACAAATAGATCCAGGTTAGCTGGCCAGATTGTCAACTCAAATGCAATAACAAAAGCTGACACAATCACCTTGCATTGACCTTGGCTTGACTTGGGGTGGCCATTTAATGATGAAAAACTTGGCTGGAGTTGGCTAAAAATTTGAGCTCGACTAAAATTGGCCCAACTTATCCCAACTTGGTGGCCTGTAAATTATGGCAAACTTGGCTAGATCGAGTTGGCAGTACGGTTTGGCCAGGGCTTTAGAGCAGTAATTCACACTTTTCATTATAAATTGTACCACAGGCACACCTGGTAAACCTTTTGGAGGATGTATGCGGCATTTTAACATGATTGAGGCCAACATGCAGCTCAGGTATGTGATGCAAAACCCTTTTTTGTGCAGTTGATCAGGATATTGCAGCATACAGAAGTAGAACTGTAGAACTGTGACTGTGAAAGAAGTACCTTACTGTATAAATATGCTTGTACATTATGTAAAACTTTTTTGTGCTTGAATGACTGGAGATTGTTAATTGATGTTTTTGCAGGCGGCAAGAAGTTCAGAAGCTCTGCAAAGAGCCCGGAGAAACTGTGATGTCAATTGTGGCCTTTCCAAGGTATTCTGTGCAGTTTACTGGACCCCAGCATGTAAAATATATCTCTAGGATTATAAGTATCACATGCAAACAACATACCATAATATGGTAAGGATTACCCAGAGAAAACGGGTTGGTGGCAAAAGGGCGGCGACAACCAGCAAAAGGCAGCAGGAGATTCAAGAAGTGGAAACGGTGGAAGTTATTGTAATTGCCATTTTCCTTCCACTACAGAAGATTGGACTCGAGCTAAACAGCAGAAACGAACTAGCAAAACATGGGAAATGGGAAAATGTAGCCAAAAAAATGTTGCATATGCTACGCTTTTGTGTGCCTGGGTTTTTCTTGACAGCTTGTTTGTCTCGTGTTAGGTTGGGTTGCCCTGGCTTCACTAGCCCTAAATTTGTGCCAAATACAGTGGATGGAGTCTCCAATTCTCTCTTTTATCCAGATGAAGCAATCAACCAGGGACATCCAAGATTTGGGTCAGTCTTTTCATGTCATTCATGTTTTTTTTTTTTTTTTTTTTTTAATCGCTTTGTCACCTCAAAGTACAATTGTTATTGCATCATGTGTTCAATTAATTTGGATGTGCTGTGTGTCCTTTAGCCCTAGCGTGGTGGATGAACGACTGATGTTAACATTACCTTCATTTTGTAGAACGTTGACAAGGAATATTCGTGAGAGACGAGGGAGAAAGGTGGCCATGAACGTGCCAAGTGAGTACAGCCATTTATTTTGTTCCATCCTCCTCTCCTCCTTTATTTGTCTGTCTCTGTCAGTTTACGTTCAGTTCTGTTCTTTGTCGCTTTCGTTCTGCGTTTTGTTTCTTGTGGCTGCCTTCTTTTTACGTTCACTGCATTCTTTATCTTGTCTCTCTCTCTTCCTTTTGTTTTGACTCTCTTTTCTCCGTTCAGTTCTGTTCTTTGTCGCTTTCTTCCTGCGTTTTGTTTCTTGTGGCTGCCTTCTTTTTACGTTCACTGCATTCTTTATCTTGTCTCTCTCTATTCCTTTTGTTTTGACTCTCTTTTCTCCGTTCAGTTCTGTTCTTTGTCGCTTTCTTCCTGCGTTTTGTTTCTTGTGGCTGCCTTCTTTTTACGTTCACTGCATTCTTTATCTTGTCTCTCTCTCTTCCTTTTGTTTTGACTCTCTTTTCTCCGTTCAGTTCTGTTCTTTGTCGCTTTCTTCCTGCGTTTTGTTTCTTGTGGCTGCCTTCTTTTTACGTTCACTGCATTCTTTATCTTGTCTCTCTCTCTTCCTTTTGTTTTGACTCTCTTTTCTCCGTTCAGTTCTGTTCTTTGTCGCTTTCTTCCTGCGTTTTGTTTCTTGTGGCTGCCTTCTTTTTACAGTGTATGTTCACTGCAATTATTTATTTTTGCCTCTCTCTCTCTCTCTCTCTCTCTCTCTCTCTCTCTCTCTCTATTCCTTTTGTTTTGACTTTCTCTTCTCCGAGCTCAGTTCTGTTGTCTGTCGCTTTCGTTTTGTGCTTTCGTTGTTTGTTTGTTTGTCTGTTTGTTTTGTTTGTTTTGTGTTGTTTGTTTTTACTATGGCTGCCTTCTTTACAGTGTACGTTCACTGCAGTTTTTTGTTTTGGTCTTGCCGCTCTGTTTCTTTCGCTGTGGCTGCCTTCTTTGTGTGTCTCTCTTACTGCTTCTGGTGTCTTTACGACCTTTTGTCGTTCATGTACGTCTCCGGCTCCATATGGCCAAAACTTAAATGGTGATTTGTCTATGTGGCAATCTTCAGATGCCTTAACTGTACGTAAACAATAATCTCCGGTAATCTTAGTTTTAAAGGACGAGAACACTCCATCGCCGTTTGTGGAAGAATTCCCCGAGTCCCAGGGAGAGGGAGCAGAAGCGGCCAAGCCAGACCACATTTACTTGGATGCCATGGGTTTTGGAATGGGCTGTTCGTGTCTTCAGGTGAGTCTACAGGACACAGAGAAAGACAAGGGAGTATTCAAGGCAGCAAAACAAACAAGAGAAAGAAAAGGCAATCTCGAACAGAATTCGATTTCCCTTGGAAATGAACTTGGCAGATTTCGGGCGCTATCTTGAACTGTTTATCGCTTTCCTTGAGAGTTCGAGATAGCGGGATTCTGCTGTAGTCATGATATCTGCGCCCATCAAGTTTTCTGTAGCAATAATAGGAATTTGTCTTTCGTGTTTTCCCTCAGATGACGTTCCAGGCGTGTAGCATCGATGAAGGGCGACACCTGTATGATCAGCTGGCTGCCGTTACTCCCATTCTGGTAAGCGATTGGTCTGTTTATTGAATGTCCACCAATCACAGAGACTGTAAGAAAACACGTTCAACCAACCAGAATTGTGATTGGCGCAAAAACTAAAGCTATCGCACAGACACTTTCGGCGTCATCCAGTCCAATCTATCAAAGAAACTAACACAGCAATAGAGATTCAGATAGACATCAACATTTGAGAGCACGCGTTGTTTTTCAGTGGAGAGCTCCTGGTAAATCTCGAGAGATTCAGGAAGATCTCAGATCACAAGAGTATCACAAGAGATCTCGAGAATTCAGGAGGTTATGAGAAATATTCGGAGATTGATTGGGCTCCTTTCACAACAATTGAAGTTTTGATTAATTTCTATTTAAAGAAATACAGTTAAACTAATAAGCGGCCATGTATTAAACGGACACCCTGTATTAAGGAGACATTACGATTTCCCAAGGCTGTATTAATGAAATGAAGTCCACCAATTTTAGCAATGCGCGCTCATGTTTAGATACCGTAATGTCGGGATTAAATATCGCATTCCGCGTTATTGCAGATGGCGTTGTCAGCGGCCACCCCCATCTATCGTGGCTACCTGGCTGAGACGGATTGCCGCTGGAATGTTATTGCCGGCTCAGTAGATGACCGCACCCGCGAAGAGATGGGCCTCGAGGTCGAGTATTTATCCCTTTTACACCTTAGAGTAATCACTTCGATAATCTCTTACAGTTTCTCACCAGAGATACAGCATGGAGAACTTGACTTTTGATAGCTTGCTCTGATGAAACTACCACTCTCCTGCCTTGCACAAGAAGACGAAGCACTTTATTTGGCTATTGTGAGGATTAAAATCCCTTTTTGTTGTTTAACAGCCTTTGAAGGACAGCAAGTTCGTGATTCCCAAGTCTCGCTATGACTCAGTCAGTACCTACCTGTCTCCTGAGGGCGCCAAGTACAATGACATTGAGTTGGTGCAGGACAAGGAAATCTTCCAACAGCTCCGAGACGCAGGTAAGTTTCGCGCCAATTAGTGGCGTCTAATGTGTGTGCTCAATGCGTGACGTGGGAGGTACTTAGGTTTGGTTTCGCTCGTACAAGCACATTTTGGTAACGTTTTTTTTCTTTTTGTCTCGTATTTGTAGGAATTGATGAGCTTCTTGCGCAGCATATGGCGCATCTTTTCATCAGGGATCCGCTGACTCTTTTTGAAGAGCACATTAACGAGGACGACGAGAAGTGTTCCGATCATTTTGAGGTGAGAAGTCATGTATGAGTTGGTGCAAACGCTCCGGTATTTTTAAAAATGCAGGCGAAAGTTAAGCCCCATGCACACGAGCAAGTTTTCTGCGACAAGTTCTTTTTGCTTGTGTACATGAGAAAATGTGGGCAAATTTTCTGTGACAAATGCATTTGCTGAAAAGCTGGCGTACTAGCTTTTTTATGACAAGGAAAACTTGTCACAGGTGAAATTTGCTCGTGTACACGAAAACTTGTCAAAGTTTTTCGGAAACTTTAGTTCCCATGTCTTCATTTTGCAAGTGTGTTCGCACGGTCAAGATGGCGGCATCCACAACATTGACAACAAAGTCTTTGAATTAGCCATATAATGCAATTAGCCTCTTACTGGAAGCTTTGAGATCACGCGAAAAGTTTATGGAACTCCAAGTCAGAAGGAAAAGAATCAACGAAAATTTGTCAAAAAACTCGTGAAAATAAAGTTGCTCGACCGTATACACGAGCAAATCATTTGTCACAGAAAACTTGTCATAGAAAACTTGCTCGTGTGCATGGGGCTTTATGAGAATGACGAAACTGGCAAAATTTGTTAAAAGCCATGATTAAGCTGTTTCATAACTACGAGGGTCAATTTCACTGTCATTGATGACGAAGACGGCAACTTTGTTACTCGGTTAACTTGTTTCATTTCCCTCAGAACATCCAATCCACTAACTGGCAAACTCTGCGTTTCAAACCGCCGCCTCCGAACTCGCCCATTGGCTGGAGAGTGGAATTCAGGCCAACTGAGGTTTGTAAATAGTGTGTGTGTGTGTTATTGCTCTCTTAGAAATTTCACGTGTGTACTAAGACCAGGTTGTGCAAAGCACGATGAAAGCTAATTCTGGGGCCAATTTAATAAAACATTTACAAGTGTATTGTACAAGGCGAATCTAGAATCTATAGTATCCGTGCGATTTTTAAGAGTCTATCCCTTCCCTCTTCACAGGTCCAGCTGACGGACTTCGAGAACGCCGCGTTTGTTACTTTTATCGTGCTACTCACGCGGGTTATTTTGTCCTTTGACCTGAACTTGCTCATCCCCATTTCAAAGGTAAGACTTGCCGACGGAAGGAGACTGAAGCGGATTTCTCCGCCCGTGTTCGCCCCAGTCCCCCTCCTCCTTCGCCTCTGGCGAAGCAAAAATTTTTTCTGTTGAGTATTTAATGAGCTTCGAAAAGGTTAAACTCTTTCTCTTCCAAGCTTAAAATACTGATTCTCCCAACCCTTTAGGAAGGAAATGTACGAGTGATGTAGTGAGAGTTGATAGTTTAATCAGCCTTAATCTCAGCAATATCAAAAGCCAAGTTTTCTTTAATGTATGATATGTTTCTGGTGAGAAACTTAAGGAGGAAATTGAAGTTGTTCATTCTTGGGAATGAAAGATTAAAGGAAAAACTACTCTGGTACCATAGCAGAGTGACATCGTTACGAAAATCTGCTGTTGAGTTCGAGAACGAACGCAATGCGTTAGTTTGAACGGTGCTCATGTTTACTACGCAAACGTTCCTTCACTGTCTTGCAGGTGGATGAAAACATGGTCACCGCGCAGAAGAAAGACGCTGCTCGCCAGGGCAAGTTTTTCTTTAGGAAAACCCTGAAGAAGTGTAAGTCGATGGCTTGTTCGCTCGTTCAATAACAACCACGAGTAAGCGCCTAGCACGAGAGATTTATTCATAGAGCCAAATTTCAGGTTTTAGTTTTCCAAAGTGCTATCACACTAATTCAATATTAAGTCTATATTGGTCTTCAGCTACAATCCTGGATTCTGAAAGATCTCTCTCTGTGCCAAGTTCTAGATACCCCTATACTCCTGAGTGTTGTTTTTGCTTCTTATGCCCTTGTTTCTTTATACAGAGAAATGTTGTCCCATGGACCAGGGGCACCTCTCCTTCCTTCCCGTGTTTCACCCTTGTCACGCCAACTATTTATGCATTTCTTCACAATCACAATAAATCGTTTACATGACAAGGTTTTCCTGCATCCAGGGTCATCCTGTCCCCCAAGACAAGTTGTACTATGTTATGGAAACGGCTCGTTTGATTTGTAAAGAAATGTAATTTAGGTGACTCAGAGAAGAGGGTAACTCGGGTTCCCGGAACAACATTTTGCGTCCATAGTGGGTCGGTTTGCGCCTTCGGGCCGTAATGAGCTTGTTGTGTCTGTCTGTCTGTCTGTTTGTTTATGTATTTTATTTATTTATTTATTCTTTTTTTTTTTTTTTTTTCTTTTTTTTCAATCTTCAGGTCCATCAGTGGCGAACTGTGATGCTGCAGTGAACGGTTCGTGCTGCGAGACTGCCGAATACGAGCTGATGAGCATTGACAAGATTATTAACGGAAAGGTAAGGGACTCAGCTCTTTTTTAGTGTGAAGGCATCTGAAGGCGAGACTTAATTTGACTTGACTTTAAAAACATCTTAAAATCGTCCAAATGTCAAACTCAAATAGACACAGTAATCTCATGAGTACAATCTAATAGCGGTGTTCATTTTTAACTCCTGACCTGTCAAATGAAACCTGAAGGTGTGGCCACTCAAGTGAAAGCTCGTAATGAGTACATTCTAATATCAGTGTTCACTTTTAACTCCTGAACTGTCAAGTGAAACCAGAAGGTGTGACCACTCAAATGAAAGCTCTCGATGATTACACATTATAATATCAGTGTTCATTAACTCCTCAACTGTCAAATAGAATCGAAAGGTGTCATTACTCAAATAAAAGCTCTCATTCAATTCTAATAGCAGTGTTCACTTTCAACTCCTGAAACCTAAAGGTGTGACCACTCAAATGAAAGCTCTCAATGAGTACAATATAACGAAAATATTGGGACAAAAAAAATATGTCTGTAGCAGTGAAATAGTTAAGCTGCTTTTAATTCTTCGTTTGCAGGAAGGAGAGTTCCCGGGGCTCATTCCCCTGATCAACAGCTACTTAAGCAACGTTGATGTGGACATAGACACGCGCTGTACGATCTCGCAGTACCTCAAGCTCATCCGAGACAGGGCCTCAGGTTGTAGACCACTATTATTACGCCCGTCATTTTGTTCTGACAGTTGCGAAAGTACATTCAGAAAAAAAAGTGGTGTGTGAACGACTAACGGAAAGCGGCAAGCGCATTGCCTTTGCATGTACGCCACAGTTTTAGCGTGTGAACCGGTCGCCATTTTTATACGAGCCCTGGTTGGTTTGCCAGCCCGGTTCAGACCCCACTTACGGCCCAACAAACGCCCTCTAAGTCACGTGACAAGGCGGCCATTTTGTCGACGTAGGAGATAGTTCAAAACTCGTGAGAAACTGTTGTATTAAAAAGACTAGACCGCTGGCGTGAACCCAATTGTTTCTTCGTTTGTTTACTGAACAGGGCGCAGAGAAGTATGCATGGTTTTCCCACGATGTAAAACCATACATAGTGTAGCTACTGATAAAGGATACCGCAGGACGATTTATTTGCGGGCGCACAAACGAGCGCATCTGCACCCTGTTACCTTTTTTTAGTTTTCAACCCGACTAGAACCCAAGCATTATTTATTTGTTTGTTTGTTTGTTTATTTATTTATTGTAGGTGAACTGATGACTACGGCCCGGTGGATGCGCACGTTTGTTCTGAGTCACCCGGAATACAAGCGAGACTCTGTGGTCAGTGAAAAGGTCTGCTACGACCTGATGGACTTGTGTGACCGCATAGCGAAGAAAGAGATCGCAGCCCCGGAGCTGTTCGGGACGCCGTCTTCGCGAACGAGCGACGAGCTGCCCAAGAAATGCCTCAAGATTCAAGAAGAGATGGCGAGGAGAGAAGCCCTTGAGCGCGCGAAGATGAACTCCCAGTGATACCAGCATTTCTGCAGTATGGCATGTCTATGTTCGTCCTTCGTTTACTATTATTTTTAGGGACTATCAGGGGCCTGACCTCTGGTCGAATGTAAATGATCACTAAGGCTCATCTGCTGTTTAGAGTATACATGAATGTATGTGTGTGATACCAATTCGTGCATGGGTAACAGTGGGTGGACAATCGGTTAGTAGCTATAGTTAAACGAATTATAAAAAGAGGGAAAAATAATCAAGGACACATCTGGATAGATATGTTAAACCGTAACCAATGCAATCGGATCTGAACACCAAAATGTGAATAACCTAAGTGAAGTTAGCTTAGCGTGTTAGTCAAGTTCTTATCTTCTCCTGTGCATGCGTACTCCGTCTGAAAACCATCTGACGCTATAGGGTGAGCGAAAGTTAACCTTGAGAGGTCCTAACTTCCTATCAAAACGCACTGGGCGCCTTGAACGCTCTCATAATATGTACAAGAGAGACTAGGCGAGAAGGTACTCGACGAAGATATTTTGCTCGCCCTGTCGCGGATGGTTTGATCAGCCCTTCGTGTCTGGTAAAAAGTGTCTGATGCAAAATGTCTGTTACAAAGTGTCGGCTTACCATCGCTTCCCCCTAACGTGCTAGCAAAGTTTCCACCCCCTTTTGTACATCCCTGGTCTGTCTGAAAACCATCTAACGTTATGAGTGAGCAAGAGTTAGCCTTAAGGTCCTAACTTCCCAGCCGAGAACGTGACTGGTAGACGACGAAGATATTTTGTTCGCGGATGGTTTGATCAGCCCTTCGTGTCTGAACAAAGTGTCTCGGAATAAGTACTTAAATATTGTCCAGCGTGCCATCCATTGTTTGTACGATCTCTCGCTTGCGTCCAGGTGTTTATTTTGCATCTAAATGCATTTGACCTTTCAAGAATTGACTAGAACAATAATAGCAAAATATTGTTTTAAAATGGACTCTGTCGGCTTGTCTTCTGCCGACTGATGGGAACTTGAATCCAAAGTAAAAATTCCAGGGCTAGTTTTAATCTTACTGAAAATAAGTAACTCACCTGGTGAGGTACGCTAAAGTAAGGGTTTTGTACTGCTTTTTCTGTCATTTCATGACTGTTTCTGTCGTTAATGTGCTTACTTTTTTCTTTCCCCTTGTTGGCGTTCTGTGTGAAATTTGAATATTCAATGTCCTGGCATGGTGGTGTGTATATTTGTGCACTTAATACAATACAACTCAGTTCTGAATATGAAAACTTTGTAGTTGGATCCTTGCTTTTTGTATAGTCCTGTAGTTTTTCAGCTTGATTTACACTTTATATAAATTGTCGGCTGATCCCAAAATTGTTGATTCCACACCGAGATATTATTTATCATGTTTTAAAATCAGTCTGTTGTCGGAAGCATCTCGCGCGTTGGACCCTGGGCACCACATTGCAGGCCGCCATCTTGAATACATAATTTTGAAATGTCCAAGAGTCATGGGCGGCTAAAGCCCTCCAATCCTTACCCTGTTTATCAAGAGAAAAATGTGTAAATTCCACTACCCTGTCTAAGACAAAGTTCCCTAATTTGCGATCCCATTTAAGACTGATTTTAAAACGTTACAAATTACGAACGCCATGTTGGCGTGGCAAGAGTTGCCTGTTGCGTAACTCCTGATGATATGCAGAACAGGACGCAATTCATCGAACTTCGGAAGCAGTGGGTGTCTCAGTTGCGATTCCAGGCTTGGGAGCGTCATCAATAAGAAAAGACGACCCTCTTTAAGACGATAAAGTGTAAACTGTATACCCTGTTTAAGATGGAACCCTGATAACCATGACCTATTCAGGGGTAATATAGGAGTGTTCCCCGCCCCCACCGGATTCGTGGCTTGAAGCTCTCACAGAACTTAATGGGCTCTTACAATAACAACGACATCGGTAGAATTCCCAAATATTTATCCAGTTTATTATTGACTATCCTGCCATCGTTTTGGAGTATTATCAAAGTAAATGGATTGTTATTGAGCGACTAGATGGTTCCAGAATAATGTTCAATGATTGACCTTTAACAACCAGATGAAGTGTGCTAACTAATTTTAAACAAACTGAAAATAGACAGATATTTGTAACTGATATAAATATCATGTAAGTGAAATAGCTGCGCTCACAGAAACAATACTAAGGGACTTTCAATTTAACTGGATCCTCCAATATGAATATGCTTGCAACCTTTCGAGAAGCTTCAACCATCAAACAAAAAACATACCATTCTCAAAACGATACTTTTAAGAGAGGAATTTGGGTGGATCCAGAAAAGGTATTCTGATATATAATACCGAAAACTACTTAAAACGGAGTGACTGACAATATCAGATAAATGTTCCGGAAGCCAACTCGAAGACGTGTGAACATTTGCCATTCTTGGGTCAAGATGACTCTCAAAAGTTCATACGCTACTGTTTTCGCCAAATTGTCACAGCCATTTTGGTTAATGCTAATGGGGATCTGTAATAAAGACTTGTAGTAACATCATCGTCAAACAATGTATGGGCCCCTTAATGTATATACGGTTGCCACAGTAACGCTAAAGATGGCCAAATCTACCCTAAAAACTACACGGTGAACCTTTTAAATGTTCTCAAAAGTTTTCGTTTGGTCTGTAAATTAAAAAAATACTAATATTTTATAGATAATGGTTCACCGTTGCAGTTTTTATGTTATCAACAACTGTCGAAAATGGAATAGGTTTAATCGCATTTTGTGTTTCCGTGGCATCAAATTTTATTGGGGAGAAACTGAAAATATACCTACTCACCAATATCAAACAAATTTGGAACAGGAAATATAAAAATAACTAGCTTACAACTAACCAATATTCTAAGAACAGATGGAAATAGCAAATTAGCCCTTCGTCGCTCGAAACATCAGCTACTGTTACTCTGACGGCGTTACCTTGATCAACATTTTGTTGATACACCAGCGTTTTTATACGAGCTATAGCCGAATCTCGAACTCAAGCTATTTTCCATGGAAACGCAATGGGTGTACGTTACGGTTACCATCGGCCATCAGTCGTAATGTGGTGCTGAGCCGAGCTGCTTCTATCTTTTCCTGGGGGAGAGGGGGGATGGGGGTATTAGGTATGTGCCTCCCCCAAGGGTATCGTTTTGAGCATTTTAGTCTGAAATAAGGTATCGATTTTCGTGGAGACTTTGGTCTGGAATAGGGTAGTAGATTTTGGTAAATGGTCTGAATTAGGTTCAAAATTTGCACATTTTGGTCTGTAATAGGGTATCGATGTTTAGCCTTTGGTCTGGAATAGGATAGTACATTTTGGTATTATGTCTGATTTGGTTTAAAATACAGTCGGGAATCGCATATTTTGGTCTGAAATAGGATCAAATTTCGTATATTTTGGTCTGTATATGGTATCGATGTTTAGCCTTTGGTCTGGAATAGGATAGTACATTTTGGTATTATGTCTGATTTGGTTTAAAATACAGTCAGAAGTTGCATATTTTAGTCTGAAATAGGGTCAAATTTTGTATATTTTGGTCTGAGAAAAAGTAGAGTATAAGGGTTTTCAGATCGGGGGGGGGGGGGGGGGGAATACTCCGCCCAAAATTATGAGGACTACTTTTTGTATCTCTTGTGGGTGTCTCGTCGAGAACAGTGTTACATTAATCGGCCATATTGCAAAAGTAAAGTCTGCGCGGTCAATATTAACGGGCCCAAGTGCATGGGAAGGTCAAAGTTGCGTTCCCAAAAAAGACACTGGGGAGGAATTTTTAATGAGTAATATTCAGCTAGTTCCGGCCTGACAATTTTACTGCTGTATTTTTAGCTTCAATATAAGCAGACGGAAGTTACTTCAATTCATTGCAGGCCTCAGGGACGATATAGTTGCAAATGCAATCGGTTTCAATAAAAATTAAAAAGATAAAAAAACATTTGAAGTTAAAATACTTTCCCTACATATTATAATAGTAAGGATTAAGGGTAATTATAATCCAAAACCGACGCAAAGTTCTTTTGGTGGGATTTTTCAGTACGCTATGCTCTTGATATATATAGAGCTGATATTTTCCTGCAAAGTTATGCGTTAGGATGGTAAGTGACCCTCGAAATCAAAACCAATGTGAGAAAGTAGCAAAAGTAGCAAAAGTAAAAACCAAGCATTTACACGACGATATTCAACAGCTAACCTAAAACTACTCCAATAACTAGTAAAAAATACCTTATCAACGGCTTAACGAAAAAAAAAAAAATATATATATATATATATATATATACAATTATATATTAAAAACACTGAACCCTTGGGGGACTAAGTAGTTTATTTATGTTGTTCCAGAAAACTCTTATCATAACAGTGATTAGTATAGTATCCAAAACTGACGCAAAGTGTTTTAATCGGGATGTTTCAGTTATGCTCTTGTTATATATTGAGTTGAATGAGATGCCGCCCTATGTGTTAAAGCTGTCGTATGATAACTATCCAAAAATGAAACCGCTCTAATAACTACAATCATGGCCAAAAGTGTTAGGACGATACCAATTCCCCACCCTCCCCAAGGTCAACGTTGCAATATCAGTCACACACGGTACCTAACAATACACCAATTTTGAGTTGACCACAAGTTGTAGAAAGAGAATCTATCGCTTCGTGGCGTTTTTAATTGCGTAACCCTTGAGGACTAGGTTATATTTATTGTTCTAGAAAACTCATCATAAAATTATTAAGTGTCGAAAGACCCCAGATCTCTATTTTAATTTGGCGACGGATAATATCCGGCGGCCTCCGCTTTAACCCTCTTCAGAGATAAGAAAATGTCAAATATCCTAATATTTTGTTGCATAATTGAGTTGTCTGCTGTCCTAATCAAAAGCCTTAAAAGGAAATTAGTAAGAGTTTCAACTCGAAGGCTCTTGCAATTCCTGTGTTCTGATCCTTGAAAAATTTGCCGATTTACAGCCTTAAGCAATTTAGTGTTTAAAGCAACATGACTTCACTCGGTCTCAGAGTGTGTTTTTGCACAGACATGCGTTTTTGGACAGACGTGCATTTTTGAACAGGGGTGCGCTCTTGAACATGGGTGCGTTTATGACGATATTGGATATGCCCTTTAATTTAACAAACTGTCCGCGTACAGTACAAGTGCGTATATAAGGCACAAACTCAAGGGGGCACCGTCTGTCGCTAGTCGGACTGGAAGACGCATCAGAAGAGGTCAACTGCGGCAAGCTAAAGGTAACTGTGAGACAAACTTGGCAGGAATCTCTGCTTTTAATCTTTACACTGTATAACTTATCTCCGATTGCTTTGCAACTCCAGAACAGTCAAACGAAACCTAGGATGTGACCTATCAAATGAAAGCTTTCAATTTTGAGTACATTCTTGGATATAAGTGTTAACGTTCAACCCCGAGCCTTCCACTCTGGCTTGAGATCGCTTTTCTCGCTGTCAGGTCACTCTTTGTGAGGATGTTCGCTCATAGTTTGTAGGCCATTTATGCTAAGGTACGTTGCGGGGTATTCACAGTAACCGAAGGTCCGTTTATGTCTGGTTTTATCATCAAACTCCACGTTTCCACTCACGTTCATCAAATGTCTCATATCTTGCAGGAGCCAGTTCGCTTCTCGGGACAGAGTGAAACTTTCTGCTACAGCAAGCTACAAGTACGACTAGATTTTTTGTTTCATCCACGCGACTGATCCTGGTAAGCCTATGTATTTTATCTGTCATTCAATTTCTTGGGCAAGATCGGTATAAATCCGAGCTGGAAAACGTGGCCTGCAGAATGTTTCGGATCCAAACATTTAAAGTGTTTTGTTTAGCGCAGAAACATTCCAGTTTCAAATTTATGCATTCTGTGTTTGGCAAATTATCAACGGTTTGTGGATATGAGACGAAACTATCTCTATGCTTGAAGTATTACGTCTTTCTAAAGCGTATTTAGAGAAATATTCCATTAATTGTCCCAAGTGTCTTGTCGCGCGAGTTTTAGAACAGACTATCAATATTGCCATCAGTTACAACAAATTACAAAGGGACAAATAGAACACGAGAAATGTAATAAATCGATGATAAAATAAATGAATAGCACCTTTAGGTCAAAAGAACTAATATTTGTCTCAAACAAGTCGGTAATAAAATGAATAAATATTTCACCGCCCTAAAAGGGCGGGTCAAGGATTTTTGCGCGCAAAGGACTATGGTTTAGGTGGCCTCTTTCCGCTTTTGTCGATTGAAGGTCGGCTCGAAAACTTGCTGCCGCAACAAACAAGATTATCAGTTATAGAAAGCTGAGGTTAGTCACAACGACAGATCTACAGGCCATGATGACACTGTGCCATAAGCCGAGAGCCATTTTCGGATGACGGTCGAAAGAAATCGCGTGATTGCTTTAGGGTTTGGCGTTTCGTACGCTTTTAGATTGATCTAAACAACTTTAGCAGCATTCAATCTTAGTCAACAAGCAACGAAAGCAAAACTCGACTGCACGGCTTCTTGCCCAAGTAAGAATATTGCTGGCGATAACTGTTTGCTCGCACCATCGGCTAGTCTCTTCAGTTTCGAAGTAAAACCAATTGCAAATTACGTTGGCCTCTTGTTGATCGAAATTGTTTCCTTACAGCCTTTGTGATTGGCGCTCTTATAACTTTGGTTTTGGTTTTACGAAAATTATCTGAAAACCGTTCCAACGAAGCAAAGAAATGTGTACCAGGGAGAGCTGGAGATGCGCCCGAATCGAAGGCTTAAGTTTAACTAACGATATTGGAAAGGTCTCTTGGCAATTTGGGCGACTGGAAACATGCATCAGTGTCGTGTTCTTAGTAAATGTGCCATAATCAATTGCCTAATTCATATGAATTACTGCAAGCAGTAATCTATCACGAAAACTGCATCTACGATGATTATGGTGAACTGTTTAAAATTATTCGAGTTGTACTGATTGCATAGGCGTTTGTTTAAATATTGGTCTCTGGAAAATAGAGCTGTCGTTTCTTCTGTGTACCAGTCGTGCATACACATTGCTGTTTAACCATTGCACTCTTTGACCAGGAAAGCTTCCAACAGTTTTAAGCAGCTCGAGGCCCTTTTAAAAAGGCCCTATCTTACGGAAATATCCCTACATGAAAATAGCTTGATGCCATAATAGCGAGCAATCTTCTTCTTGCTTCACGTTTTCAGGCAAAGATGACGGGCAAGATTCTTGTTGCTGGCGTTCTGATGTTGCTGATCTGCCGTATCAGTGGAATGGCATTTAAGTTGGCAGGTAATGTAAATCTTACGTCCATGAGAGAAAAGCCTTTGATTTCACGACTCGTAAAGTATTGTCAGTTGTCAACGGACATGAGTGACTAAGCCTACAGTGCCCACTGATTCAATAAATGTACTTTACAAGTCGGGCCAATTTTGCCACACGTTCAAAGACATTTTTAATCCAATTCAAGGTCCAAATACTGTTGCAGCAATGCACATTTAGGACTCTATCCGTAACATCTTGTACTAGGCTATGGCCTATACATATTTTACATATTTTAGAAATTGTTCATTTTTGACCAAATTTCAGAATCGCATGAAACTTTCAACAAACAATCCAGTATGTATAAGGAAAGCTGCCCATGTACATGATACCCAGCTTCCCGCGTAGAGGAGGCTATATTACACCGGGAAAGCGTTATATATTTCTTAAATAGTATATATTGTATGTACATATATACCTTGCATCTGACATGTTTCACTTTTACACACAGAAACTGATCAAACGGAGCCATCAGACAACGACAACCAACGAAAGCTGCCGGAAGACATGACTGTGGGCGATGAAAAAAGCAACCATGCTCACTTGCCCTTTGGAACCGGGCTTGGTCACAAGGGGCGAGTTAAGAATAAAACAAATCAGTATTACTTGCAGTGGAAAAAAAAGTTTGAAGAGCTGTTCGGATAAAAAGGCCCATAAAGAAGACATGCTCTCGTACCCGTTGAATCGATGTAACATTGATGTCTAGAAAGAGAGTTATTTCTAGTTTGTTTTCATTTAATTACTGCTGTAATGGGGTTTAATATAACACTAAAATGTAACACTAACATGGCAAGCGTACCAATAGTGGTAATAAAGATTTCAGCAAACTAAACAAAGCGGGTTGGAGAAGAAAGAGAAAAATCCATTACCCGATTATGATACGAGATTTTGCCCATTTGTGTGAATTAAATCTGTGCTAAGTTATCATTTACAGTAGAGAACGTTATTGAATAGCTAGCTGGCCGCACTGAACTGGAACTCCGTAATTCCAGAGCTTTGCGAGGGTAATCGAGACGCTATCTCGATTTTTAATGGACATCAAAGTCTCGTGTTTTTTTCTAACATCCGGCCCCACTAGTCCTATATTCAGTACCCTGACAGCTCATCTTCTCTTTCCAAATTCATGCCGATTTCGACAAAAACTGTGCTCGACATAAAAGCCAAAATTTCGATCGAGCGAAGCCGCCATATTTTTGATTCATTTAATATGACGTCATAGGAAGGCCGTGTGAAAGAGCGTTACACACAGACGCGCCAATTATTTATTATACTGGATAATATATCTCTGGTGAAAGACTAATGGAGAATGTTGAAGTTGATCACTCTTGGAGTGAAAGGGCTAAAGACTTGCAAGGTGCTGTTGCACTGAAATTTCTACAAAAACTGACTTGCTGTCCTGGGAACAAAGTTTGACGCCACTTTGCATCATGATAAATTGTCGCAGTTGTAAATTGACCCCTGAAACTACAAGACCTGCTCAAGCAACCTCCAGTCGAGAAGTTTATACGACACCATTTTTAAAAGGTCGCACGATTTAAACACTGTAAACCTTGTTTGTAGTTGTGCAATCCCGGGGGGGGGGGGGGGGGTACTCCGGCATATATAAAAGGACGGGGATGCTCGTCGTACCGCTTAGGGGTCAAAATTACGGTTTTGGCACTGCTTAGGGTGCTTAACATTAACCTCTGACATTTTAATGCGACGTGGTACCGTTTAGGGGTCGGGTGTCAGTCGAATGAACTCTTTTTGTTTGAAAACAGCAAGGGATAAAGTGCTTGATGATATCCTCTTTAAAGGCATCGAAACTTTAAATTCTTGGTATGCTATTATTGGTACCTTTTAGGGGTCAAAGTAAGCTCAAGCCACGCCCGTTTTAGTACCTCCTAGGGGTCAAAACGAAAGTTCCCGACGAGCATCCCCAACATTTTTATGTGGGAGCCCCCCCCCCCCCCCCCCCCCCCCCCCCGGGTGTGCAATTTTCATAACCAAAATACGAACTTGAGAAGAGTAAAGACTTGCAACGGTAAAGTGTTTCGCATACGAAAGTTCATGTTATACCCATACATATAATGAAAATTGATTGCTGCAAAATCCATCGCCCTTCCGTTCGTGTCCTCACGAAATCATAAAAATTGGATTGTAAAGGTTTGCTTTTTTGTTGCATGACATTGCATAAATTAAGTCCAAGCTAGTAACCCCCGGGTCAGCCTGTGGTCTTGTGTTTCTGTCCAAGTTCAAATAATTTGGATAAACACAATGTTAGTACGTACAGCTATTTAGCTCTAACGACGTTATTCATGAGCCTCGCAATCGTGGGTGAGACTCCTTCGTGCACAACAAGTTGTTGGCGGTCGATATTTGGGGAAATAATCTGCTGTGTGGCACTAATAGTTTAGTAATTTATCATACATTTATATATTTTAGTGGACTATCTGAATTAAGCTAAAAGAACCACGTGACTAGCGTAACCTGCGAGATACTTTGTTTCTTCCTTTAATTGTTTTTTTCAATCTTCTTCTTCGGCCTTCTTTTTCTTCTCTTTCGATCCTTTCTTCCCTTCGTTGCCACTCTGTTTGTGATTCTGACAGTCTCTACATGCCTCCCCGCGACGAGATGGAGTGTGCGTTAAGTATACCTGAAAATTCTCACTGACACAAAAGTCGCCGCCCCCAAACCGACCACCTTTCCCCTTGTGCCAAGTTAAACCCTGAAACAGTTGATTTCTTCAGCATGATGCTCATGCAGTTAAGACTTTAATGCGGTGAGCTCAGCCTTCCAACCGATTTCCGTGTCCTTAGCGAAAACAATTTAATAGTAAACTGCAATTAGTTGCCAAGCTTGAGAACCGTTAACGTGTACGTGCAGCTATTCAGTCCTGTCGACGTCATAAAACCACGGGGCACTTTCAAATAGTTGATGGAGTCATCGACTGCACCAAGCAGAGTAGTCAATATATTATGACTGAAATATTAAGTTGTGTTGACTCTACTATAGTATAATGTACATTCATACTTTAATGCCGCAACGATATTGAATGCCCTGAAAGCTAAAGGTGACTGAGCGTGGCCAAAAGAGGCATCGATATCCTTCCAATATTTGCAATCACAGTTCCTGTTCCTGTTTGTCTCTCAGTTCTCTCGTTATCGTTTTTTTGCCGCTGCTGTCTGTTTTATGGCACGCACTCGATCTTTCCCTTGGGCAAAGCCTTGTCCTTTCCCTGGTGTACCCCGTTAGTAAAAACAGTTGTCTCTGAGTCGGACTATAGCTCATTGGACAAAAGACTACACGAAAGCGAAGTTTTACCGATTGTGACAGCAGGCATTTGAAATTATATTGTTGGGCTTTGTATGTCATCGTACAATTTTACCCACGGTTATTTGCTCTTTTTTCTTTATGGATAGTCATGCCCGAGGCACTCTGTTTCTATAGTTACTGGACAAACAGCTTGTCAATATAGGCCCTAATTAACAAGTGTAGTTCCGGACAGCCAGAACAAGGATAGCATAGTCGACAGAGAAAAACCGAAATCTAAGTTATTCAATTTAAACTTACTTAAACGTCACTTACCGCGCGAGCCATTTTCTGAGAAAGTGGTGTCTCATGGTGCAGGAAGGAGAAAGCATTGATACAGTATATAACAATGTGATGTGCAATAAACACGCGGGTTGGTTCAACTCAAGAAAGTCGCGGAAGGGTTGGGAAAAACAAACTATTTTATATGTTTGTTACGTACGTTGTGTGACGTCACAGCCGCCGCAATGAAGCATTAAGCACGTGACATATTGCTTTTTAGCCTGCGGAAAATGGCGGGAAGACAGTACGCGCTATGTGATTGGTTGCATGAGTGCGTCAACCTGACTTCGAACTTATATTCATCATATGTTATAAAATGAAAGGAATGCTGTGTGGTTTTAAGAAGAAAAGTAATTCTCGACTGTTGTGTGAATTAGTTTAATTGGTTGATTGACCTGATGTGCGTCAATTGCAAATGCTTTGTAAACAGAACTGCCCCAGCTTTTCTAAGAGCACAAAAGGAACAATCTCGAATAAATTAAAGCAATGGCAAAGCAACGTCAACTAGGCAATTAAAATTATCAAAAGAAACTCAAACTTGTGATCATAGTTCGAGTTTTATTTCAGGAACTGGTGGGAGGAGGTGAGTGGGGGTCAAGCGCCCGGAGGTACCCGATACTAAAGCGGATGTAGTGTAGACAAAACAACCGTTTTTGGTTGTCCGAGTTTCCGTTGCGGCTACGATTTCGTTCGCTCCCAAAATGTTTATCTGTCTATTTGCCTGATTCCCGTCTGCCAGAACGCAAGCCTGACTCATGGTTAAAAGAGTAGGTGGTTCTATTTTTGGGCACGACTACCAGGCTCAACAAACTTTTCAAAAAAGACGTCTGCATTTCTGTTTGCTCACTCCACCGTGCAGTGTGATTTTGAAGTTCACATTCTTTTTGCACAAACCCTTCCACTCCCAATCTCAGCGCCAGTAAATGGGAAACCAGTATCCGCATACAACGACAACAGGACTTTAATATGAACAGGTCGTGAAAAACAACCGGCAAATGCTATGACGGGAATAGTGCCCTGATGCTACTCCGTGGATAAAAATAACTAATAACTACTCTCTGGCGCAGAACACATAATTATTCTCCCACTAACAAAACAGCAAGAAAATGTATCACTGATGGATGTACTGAGAATTGACATTTTATTCAGCTTGCTGTAGGGACAAGGAAAAATCGAAGTTGATCACTACTGGTCGTCAACAGAGTGTCGTAAAACTCTGTCTCCGGGATGTCTGTTACGTCACACAGCTCGCTCCTCACACACATTATTTTTGATGGCTATAATTTTTAGGCGTCTGTCTCAGTTTATGGCAGCTGTATTGCTGTGCTATCGTGGCGGGTTCCGTCATGTCACTCACCAATGTGGTTGCGAAACTGCTAACTCACGGAAAGTCGGTCACGTATCAAGTCCACTCGAGCACATCTTGTTTGTAGGTCGACCTTTATACAAAAATAGCAAATCAGATAAATTTCGAATATTTTTTTCACTTGTTCAGCTTCGGACTATCAAGAGACTTCACATATGTGTGTACCATACATCCGGGCCTCTAAGATTTTTCATCAGTTGCCAAGAGAGCTTTAGATCCGCTTCAAGAAATCGAGGCTTTGTGTAGCAGATTCCTCTACAAATAACTATGATTCAACAATGTATCTCTCAAGTGCAGCAGCATTCCATGATCGTGTGCTTTCAACTGAGCAACCAACCTAGCCGTACCCACAGTTGGATTTTCCGGCTTCTGGATGTAAAACAGACCGTGACTGCAGGAGTTGAACTGGCCAGGGTTCTAACTCTATATTATTTAGTCAGTATGAAGGTATCACGTCCATGCACTTTGGCGACGAGACTGGAGATATAGTAACCCTATTGAAAAGGCGGATCTAAAAGCTTTAGTGTTATAAAACAGTCTGTGTTTCAAGCCCCCTTTGAGTGCCCCAGCTTTTTCAGTCACGTCCGATACATCTAAAACAATTGTTTACGTTGTCATTTTACAATATCGCAAGCACCATTGTTCTTTTCTATCCAATCAGGAGGAGTGCAGTTGTAATGCCAGCACGTATACAGGGCTATGCCGTCACGTCTCGCAATGTTGTCGCATGTATTACGGTCCGTGTAAGACAAGGCGCAAGGTCACTTTTTACGAGGTTGCGGGAGACGGAGGTTGTTCGCTCATAGTCTCTTAAAACGCAGGCCATTTATGATAAGGTACGTTGTGAGTTACTTAAATAACCGAAAGGTCTGCCTGTTTTATCATCAAAATGACAGTTTTCACTCAGATTCATCAAATTAATGTCTCATATCCTGCAGGAGCCCCGGTTCTCAGGATACATTGAAACTTTCTGCGACAGCAAGCCACAAGGCCGAGTAGAATTTTGTTTCATCCAAGCAACCTTGATCCTGGTAAGATGTCTTTTATCTGTCGTTTTTTCTTGGGCATGTAGGATGAAATCCGAGCTGTTGCAAAACGTGAGCAGCGGATTCCGGTCCAGTTCAGCACGCTTGTAACAAATAATTGTTCGTCAGATCATTTTATACTTCTCTTCCATTTTTGAGCTTTTTGCGAGGTAGATTTCCACGCTCCTTGTTTTCTCCCAATGAAGCCTCTTTCCGCATTTCCCCTCCTTCGCCCCGTCTCTCTCTGGCTCTTCTAGCGTGCAAGCTAAACTAACGGGTTTCTTCTCTGTCTCTGTGTCTCCCTCGCTTCTCACTTCTCACTCAGTCACTCCATATCTCTCCCCACCCAAAAAGAACGTTCATAGTATGCTAGCAATATTTTAGACATTTGCGATTTTTACAACCTCTCATATTGAGTCCAATAATGATTTGATTCTGAAAAAGCGAAAGTGCACTTTATAAGCACACTTAAACTTCAATTTAGAGAGGCGCAAAACGGCGTTTCTCTAATGGGTTACAAGTAGCTCTCGAATATTGTTAGCCGCAAAGTTACCTGTCAGTCTGTGATGAAAGGGAAAGGGATTCGTACCGCCCTTTCTTCCATATCTGCGCTACCGCAAATAATTTCTGCACCTAAGAGTCGTGCGCGTGTACCTCTTCGACGGTTGTCATGTCTACAACTCGCCCACTATCTTGTCATGCAAACTCCAGGGCGATTTTTGCGCATTTCATTGATCTACTGACCCATATAAATTCTCCTAACGATTCAAGAAAATAGTCTGTGAGTGTTGTGTTGAGAAATGGAAGTTTAATCAGTTTTCATCGGAGCAAGCTATCAAATGACAAGCTCTCCTTACCATTTGATATTGCTCTGGCGATACGCTGAAGGAGAAACTTGAAGTTGATCCGAATGGTCATCACGTTTTCGACGTTTTGCCGCATCTGCATCGATATTGTTACTCTGGGCCGTTCCGTCAAATGTGATGAATCGAATTCAGCTTAATTGAGCTCAAGAAAACTCTATGGAACTCTGCTGAATGCCGGTTACGTTATATATTCAAATGACAATACTGCATGAGGCTCATTGGACAGATTTCGCCTCACTAAAGCAATATATCTAAAGGATATATTGACATATATCTCAAGATTAGACGTAAAGACAACATTTAGTGACGAGTGCCATATCACCGATAAGCGTTTATGATTCGCGTGTAGCTGTTTCTAGTTGAAAACGTTAAATATCTCGGTGCTGAAGCGAATACGAAGGCAGTTTTTGGAGCATGACATCACTCGAATAAATTGGCTCATTTTGGTATCAGAGCAGATAGGCGTGGGGCAGTGCAGTGCACGAGGTCAAGCTGTTTCCTGGATTTCGACACGTTTTGGGATTTTTTTTAAGGATTGGCATCTCTTGTACTTCGGACTTTTAGGATTTTAAAGCTTCCGTGTTGGCCCAGTCAGAATGAATGGCCCAGCGTTCGAGTTGGCATGTCGATTATGCATGAAACCAACCGTAAACTTGTAACGCAGGTCGCTCTAGTTCTAAAACACGGCCTTGTTTTGTGCTCTTTGCGATTTTCTTTCCCCTTTAGTTTCGTGCGTGTCGATTATAGGGACATATCTAGAAATTCATAGAAAGCCCACAGAAAGAAGCGGCTTCTATCAGTCACACGTGCCAGATCAGTTTTCCACCCAATGACGTAAACAACTTCGTTCTGGGAATTTCGAGACAGCTCTGTAAGAATTAATTAGTCGGTGTTTTGCACGTACGGTTTCCAGAATACAAATCTGCTTTTCTACCTTCGTCTATAGTCCAATATTTCTTCGCCTCTAGTATCTTTTATTTCTTACATGTCATAAGATGAACGGTTCCACATCACGTGCCATTTGTCGTGTCAATAATGTTAGTCTGATCATCATGTAGTTCATATCATTCATCTCCATGACAACATCATCCAGACCTGCCAACTTTTTGCGCGAGCACGCATATCGCCCACCCACGAACTCAAGTGAATCTGCTTCAACTTGTTTCTTCTTTTTTTAGTTAGGATGACGTCATTGTCGTCATCTTTTCAGTGTGACGTTCTTACCAGTTTCCTTCACCCAACAGAACATCACAATGACGATCAACACTGTTGACTGCAACCTGGTGCGACCCACAGATCCAAGTCTCCGCGCAGATAATAATAAAACAGTCACCATCCGTCCCTTCGAAGCAAGTGACCAGCAAGAATGTCGAGAAATATTCACCTTGGGAATGGAACAATTGATCGGCCTCGTCACGCACGTCGTCTTTCCCAGATACTTGCGTTACGCACTTGTTTTGACTCTTATCGCCATCTTGCCCGCCGTCACGTCATCTTCTTGGACCCTCTTTGGTATCTTTGCCCTTGTCTGTGTGATAACACTGGCTGCGCTCTACATCAATGTGTATATGGAGTGCTGGAAATTCATTAACGACTGCCTGAACACAGATCTGTGGGACATTGAAAAGTCTTACTTGAAGAGCACAGGATCCCAAATGTTTATCGCTGAGTGGAAGGGCAAAGTTGTCGGTATGGTGGGCCTTATACACAACGAAACCCACGCGCCTGACCAAGTGGAATTGCAACGAATGTCGGTTTCGACCAAATTTCGTGGTTTGGGAATCGCACGAAAACTAATGGACAGTCTATTACAGTTCGCCAAAGAACAGAAATATAAGAAAATTATCCTTGCTACCACAAGTGCCCAAAAGCCAGCCATTTCGCTGTACAAGAAGTACGGCTTCAAGCTCTATCAAATATTCCCCTACCCACAACGAATCCTCGCAGATCTCGAGTACTACTGTTTTGAACTGCCGCTGTAGGCGATCAAGTTGGTTGCTTTGCCATCAAGAGCAGCGAACACATCTGCCAGTATTAGCAGTTCTCTCTGGGAAAAACGGAGTCCGCGATCCGTCTGCTCAAGGAACGCGGTGCAACTGACTTCTCCCGCCAAAAGTTGTCATCTCGCGCAAATACTATTTCCGCTGACTGAAAATGCTCGTGGCTGGATGGCTCATGTTTCCGGAAAAGCAGTTAGGAAATAGCAATCAGGAAAAGCATGAACTGCCAAACTGGCTTAGAGATCGAAACATCGTACTCTCAGTCAAGAGAACTGAATGGCTCCTTCAGCTACTGTAGTAAAAAAAAAAACAGGGACAGTGTGTAGACGTTATGTTGAAAACCGACTTTAAATATAAATTTGTATGACTCGGTGCATTCTAGTTTGTTTTTGATCCAGTAGTCTGAATGCAAAGAGCTCTACATTGACTCTGGCTTCCTTTGTGTTGCGCCCAACAAGAAATACATTCTCGATAATTAGTTTTAACAGGAGCAACTGTTGAGTCGTATCCCTATATTAGTTTACTATCAGTTTGTGTCGTAGTTATTGCTGTACGAGCAAGGCTTTTCAGTGTCAAGCTGTTCTATTTGTAACCAGGTCAACAAAGCCTCCGCTTTGTTTAATTTTAGAATTGATTTTTTTCTGTTATTTTTACATATTTAGGCGTGTTAGTTAATTTGGTGTTATTGATTAATCAGGAAATGACCTCATATGAGTTCATGCCCCATATTATTAGGTTTCTGCCCAACCTTAGTCATGTCCTGATGTGTGGGTTTATGACTCGACTATTAGTTTTTAGAGCCTTATTTGGTCTTTTTCTGTTTACTTATTTCCTGTTTTTAGCATATAAATTTAGACTCTTTTCGTTCTACACTTTGAGTTTCGAGTTAGTTTCAACTCCCCAGAGGATTACTGTCATCTCCTTTGGTATATCCAGCTGTTCGTGTGGGAGATATCGTTTCTCATTCTTGTAGTACTGTTTTGGCTTTGTTTTGTTTTGTTTAAAACCTTTTTTCCTTTTTTCTTTGTATCGAGTGTTTTATTAAATTCCTATTTTGGACTGGATTATTTTGCCGTTGTTTCCATAACAACATGAACCTCGACCCGGTCACATATTGTTTGAAGACTGAATGCGGAAATGGTAGAAAGAAGATAACAGGAAATGGGAAGAGTAATAAAATTGGATTTGTCGACACATCAATTTCTATTTTGTTCTTCCTTTGTTCGCCCATCATTCTCTTTCCTGGCCTCTTTCTTTCTTTCGTTTGTCAGAGCATAGACTTCCCCGAGCTATTGGACAAAGTTTTTCCAGCAAATATCCACCACGTGCAGCCCCCACTCACCTCCCCCTCCCACTTTGTCGTGTGTGCCGTGTAACCAGGCGTCTAAGGACCGCAAAGTAATCTGGGACATGTTTTTTAAAGATGGCGGACGACCGTGCTTCAGCAGAGCCAAAGAATGATGGTTGTGCCTAAATCGTACCAACGGGAAGGACAGCCGCGCAAGACTGAAAACGAGTTTAGACCCGATCGCCTCACGACCGAGAATCGGACGATGTCGGTAAACCCAAGGTGGCTGTCTTCTGTGTACTTCATCGAACGATGAAATTAACAAGCCTTATGACCCATCAAATATTTCCTCCCGCGCGTGATTGGTAGAATCGTGACACGTGACCGAATAACGTCCGCTCGTGAGCGGACGTTATCAGCAAATAACCCCCGCCTGGCGAACTAACGCTGTTTATTGACAATATCCGAACACAGTTCTATTTGTTCAAGGCTGGTTCACACGGTAAAGCAAGCGCAAACGCAAGCGCAAGAGAATGAAAACTTTTCCATTCTCTTGCGCTTGCGTTTGCGCTTGCTTCACAAATTTTACCGTGTGAACCGGTCGCTTGCGCTTGCTTTACTCGTGTGAACCAGGCTTTAGTCACAAAAATCATTACAAGATGACTACTGAGGTGGACATCAATTTATTAGTCAAAAAGCAGTTCCAGAGAGCACTAAAAAGCTTCACAGTTTCCGCGCCGTTATTTGCGCTGCGAGAGGAAATATTTGAAGGATAATAAAGACAATAAACTACTTTTGGCTTCGGAAATATGCACAGATAATTGTCCTTGGACATTATCTGTTCCTCGAAGCTCACAGTTGCCCTCGAGCTTCGCTCTCGGGCAACTGTTCGCTTCTCGGAACAGATAATATCCTCGGACAATTATCCGTGCATATTTCCTCGCCAAAAGTAGTTTATTGTTTATTTATCGAGTTAAGTGAAATAACATCGCTTCTTTTCATCATAGTTCAGACGATTATAATACATATTGAACCTCGTGGCGAACTAAACTGTAGAAAATGTGACGTGTCCTTCCCGCTGGTACGGTGTAATTGTGTCGTACCAGCGGGAAGGACAGAGTGAATTAACTCGACTATTTTAGTCGAGGATCATTTTAAGTGAAGAGCAAAGCCTGGTCCTCACTAGCGCATAAGCATAAGCATAAGCATAAGCACAAGCATAAGCATAAGCATAAGCGAGCGACAGTGGCGACATAAGCATAAGCATAAGGAACGGACGTGTTTGATCCTCAAGTAGAATTGCTTGACTGAATTATATTTGACACAAAATGAGTCTCACAGTGAAGCAGAGTATAGTAAAAGTGTGGTGTCCTTTCCGCTGGTACGCTGTATTTGGATAAGCTTCAGTAAGTCACATAGCATTGAACAATAACAGATACTTCTCTAAATCCTCCATAAAAAGTGGTAATGCTTGGGACATCATACAGAGAGTATAATCATACATCCAATAACTGTTGGTAGTTTGCCAAAAAACAGAGCATATTCTTTTGAAAAAACAAGTAGTTTTAGTCGTGTAGTCTTATGATCCTTCAGGGGACTCATTTGGGCCACAGGTTCCGCCCGAAAAGGACCCTTTTTCAAGCCTCAGGTATAACAAAGGTCATGTAAAGCAAAACGAAGCTTTTTTGTATTTAAAAGGGTCGACACAAAGGCTGACTAAAGGAAAATCGTATTGAAATTTCACAGAGGTTCTAAAACTCGTTCCTCGATTGAGAAGTTCGCAAAAGTCGCGTTGTCGAGTCCGTTGCGTACGGTTTATCGAGACGTTTTCCTGTTCAACCGCGTGAAAAGGGCAAAGTTTTCTAGAGGTTTACATCACCCCCCCCCCCCCCCCCCCCCCCCTCCCGACGGAAAACATTCCCTCCAATACAATGGGTGTTTTTTTGCCGACAGTTGCCATTCGTCTTATCGCATATTGCGTGCAGACATTTATTTAGGAACGCCTGCCCGCACGCACGAAAATTCTGCATCAGTGCACTTTCTCGACTAAGGGGCGATTTACTCTTCCCGCTTTCTGTAAGAGTTTTAAACTAGTTCTATAAAGAATGCTACTGTGGCACGGAGGATTTTCTAAAGGCATTATTTTGTCTGCTTTGGGCGACAGAATTTCCGATCACTGCTTGATTCTATTATTTAGTGGTTTCAATCTTGTTCGTCACATCAAAAACAAAATACAGTCTAAGCTCTCTGGGCAGACACTCTCGTAGTTGGACAGCTTTACTTACGGACGCCTGACGAAGGGCCCGTTTAAACTCTCGCTCAGTCGAACTCTGTATTTGCACATTCTCGTAAGTGGACAGTTCCGTTACGGACACCTTTTCTGCCTCCCAAGGGTATCCGCTTGCGGGAGCTTAAGGAAAAGAATGTGATTGATAAGTAGATTTTTCTTGTCCGGGAGTGGGAAATTTGTTGCCTACACCAAAGAGTCCTGGGGACTGGCGGGACTAGGTAGGGGGAGAGGGGTGGGAACGGCCGTAGTTGGATCAAAGGCAGATTGTAAGAGTTCTATTTATAGTCGTGGGGCGAATAAATTCAGTGTGTTTCGCATGCTACAGTGGCCAAGGTTCCGTAGCAACAATGTGACAATGATAGTGACAAATATAAACCAGATACAAGTATTTTTAATACTCTGGCTTGCCGTATATTACATAAAGAATCATAAATTAAAACTGTGGCAAAAAAATATTACACAAGTGACAATGATGAAAACTGCACAATAGAGATTCAGAACGAATTGGGTCGAGAAGAGTTATTTCACAATCTGTGTGAAGTTGCGTCACAATGTCTTTGACAAATCTGAGTTTAGAAATAGTTCTTTGTAAAATTTGTTTGTTCTTTGTTCTTTGTCGTCCTGTGGGCGTTTCAGAACAAGGTGAACATAGCCCGTATTTTCTTTTCTTCAGTGATGTCGGGCTCCGTGGGGTGAAGATCTTGCACTGGATCTGAATCTTCAAACGGGGTTTCTCAACACTAGTTGCAAAGCTTTTCTTGGGTCTTTCGGTTTTTTTCGTTGGACGCTAACCACGTCTCTTGACCTGACTTTCGGGGTCCCATCCGCACTTACAGGAGTACGAGGAATGCCGACTGGCGTCATGGCGATCGATTCATCGCGCATTTGAAGGAAAATCAGTGGCCATCCTCCTACTCCATTCGTACAAGACTTGAGGTTTCCACGGAGAGTTGCTTTATGAACTTGCTCGATAAAGACAGCAGCAGAAAGCAACCTAAGACAATGACCGCCATGCTGTACTCCAAGAGGAATTCTTGCTTGGTGTACGCTCTTCTTAGCCTGGACTGAGTGGAGGGAGAAAGTCCAATCGCTGTTCTTCCCGATGGCACAAAGCTTGACGGTGGAATCATTTTCTCGACTGTTGATAAGTTATGCGACTCAGCTACTCGTTCTTGCAAGAGGAGATGGCACTGAAGTTGTTTACTGCGAGCTGGGGATTTTTATCTGGCCGCAGCACCTGATTGATATCCTGTTGGGTTTCTAAATGTAGAATTTGATAGCTGTTGACATATCAGTACCATAGGTTCATAGGTTTCGGAAACAATTCAAACTGTGAACAAACTATGAAACGCTGTCTATCTTAGAAAATAGAACTTTGGAACGGTCCAGAGAATACGAGACGCCAAGAGCCTGCTGTTTCCAAGTAGGACAAAGCTCTGAGACACATCGTCCGCCGTTCCCCGTCCGCCTTCCACTCAAGCAACAGGAAGTTTCTTGATCATTCTCCGACCCTGTGGAAGCTTCTGGCAGCATGTGGGTTTGACCTTGAAAATCGCCCACTGGGTTTCATCGGTTTTAACAGCAGGACTTTTCTCTGTTCTTTTACTCTTTCATATGTTTTTCCGAGTAGTTGAGGTCAAGCTATTGGCCCGGGAAATGTTATTTAGTACAACAGAACAAATAAATAAACGTAGTGGGATTTTTACGGAGACCTGACTTTTGACTGATGTTTTGGCGTCGCCTATTCGTAGCTGTTTTTGTTTTAAAAATAAACTCTGTGACTGGTTTTTGTCGATAAAAATGGGCACAGGCTGTGAGGTTTTTAATGAGCAGGTTGCATAAGTTTAGCCTTATGTCTTCGATAATGTTTATACTTTTTTGTTTATACGTTTGAACTTATGAACGTCTTTGGTCCTTCGCCTTTCCGGCCTTTAATCCCCAAATCTGTAACACTTTCGTTTTTCCGGCTTCTATTTGAATCTTTATCCACAGTAGACAAAACGCGCAGTGACTTTGTTTCCCAACAAGTTAAAAATAAATTGAGACAGTTGTACAAAAGTACAAAGAACAATAAACAAGCACAACCAGTTATATGATTTCATCACAGCATGTGGGCTTGACCTTGAAAATCGCCCACTGGGTTTCTCCGGTTTCAACAGCAGACCTTTTTGGACTTTCACCTCTTTAATTTTGTATGTTTTCTCGAGTAGACGAAGACAAACTATTGGCCCAGGAATTGCCATTTAGTACAGCAGCATGAAATAGGAACCCATAAATTCAACTTAGTGGGATTTTTTTTTTCGGATAGCAGACTTGTCTTGGCGTCGCCTATTCTTAGCTATTCTTGTTTTAAAAATAAATCCTGCCGACTGGTTTTTGTCTATAAAAATGGGCACAAGCTGTGGATTTTCTTTTTTAATGAGTAGATTGCATAAGTTATTGCTCACGTCTTCGATAGTGTTTCTTTGTATGAACTTATAACTTTTTTGACCTTCACCTTTCGGGTCCTTACCCCATTAGTTATTGGGATCCGACTCTTCGACATTTTAACTTAATTTCCTTGTGTGTATTTGATACTGACATTTTTGTCGGATGTCCATCTTCGTGCAGCCTCTTGTTTTTAAGAAATCGTTTAAAACAGCAACACATCTAGTAAAGCACGCTCAATACTGTTATTTTGGGTCATCTCCTCTTTGACCTTAGGCAGGCCTTGCCATACCTGGTCCAGAGGTTTTCTAATCCTCCGAGCGAAACATTGAGCCGCGTAGCGGCGAAAAGCCAGTCGCGAAGGGACGAGCGGAAAGCCGGGGAGCCGGTTTTCTCTGGTTTGCGCTCGTCGCTTCGCGACTCGCTTTTCGCAGCTGCCCGGCTCAATGTTTCGCTCGGAGGATTAGTAAACCTCTGGAACCAGGGTAGCCTTTCCACCTGGGCAACGTCCAACTGATTGGGGTGCTTTCGATTCGTCTAGTTTGGCGAAGATTTGTGGAGAGGATAACGGATCCTCCATTTGCGGCATTCTTTTTCACTGCAGGCCTGAAAAAGATCAGTTAGACTATTAGGCAAGTTATGTTGTCATAGACGTCATGTGGCCAGATGATTACAGCAAACGGCCTAAAATAGTTTCAAATGTTTCTCAGGAGTTCCTGTTTAATTTTATGTTTTTACCACGTTTATTTTTATAACAAGCGCACAAAAACAGTTGCCAAGTCCTCAGGAGGTCCTTTTGTACTTTTATTTATTGTGGTCTATCTGCGGGGTACATGACACCCTCGGAGACACAGGGCAGATCATGGAGCGCCCCTGGGTCTCCGAGGATGGGTACGCGAGCAATCGTTCCGAACTACAGTCAACTCTCTCTAAGGCGGACACCTTCGGGGCAAGATTTAGTGTCCGCCTTATAGAGGTGTCTGCCTAGAGATAGTTCAGTTAAGAGGAATAGGTAAAAATCGGCAAAAACCAAAGCTGCATGCTGTCCGCCTTAGAGAGGTGTCCGCTTTAAAGAGGTGTCCGCTTTGAGAGAGTTGACTGTCTTCATATTGGTGTTTTATAGTTTGGGTGGAGCGCAGGTTACTACATGGACGACTCCCACCAAATCAAATGGCCTCAAATCCACCCACCCCCAAAGGGCCCTTTTGCGTGGCTTCTGCGTGTTCCTAAAAATGGAGCTACGTGGTATCTGCTAGGTTCATTCCCCAGACGTCGGTGTTTCGGCGCCCACGATCTTCCCCACGGATCGCGGGTGCCAAAACTACGACAATGACGGCAACATAGTTCCCAGGCTCTTTTCCCTACCCTGCCGCCCAGGCCTGGTGGGCGGGGTAAGGAAAAGGGTTGGGAACGAGGATGCGGCGACGGTCGATCGACAGCATGTCCTCGAAGATTAGAGATTATTCACAATTGTGAATCATGTCAAAATTATCATATATCGACAAACCTACGTCACTACACTACGGTAAAGTACTGGTGACTAAACATCGCAACAGTACGGTTGACAAAATGGCGGCTGAATATCAAATCAGTGATGCACCAGTCAATGTAAATCCCCCCCCCCCCCCAACCCGGGAATAGCGGGGATATGGGGGGGGGGGGGGGGGGAGGGGGGGATTTAGCGGGGCAAAAAACGACTTTTGATCATTAGAAGTGCTCCGGTTACCGGGGACTTGGATGAGATTTACAGCGGGGGCCTGGAGATGACTGTACGTTGGGAGATTGGAACGAGAATGTCTCAAAGCATGGCATGAAACATGGCGACGGAGGAAATGAAGAAGGTAAAATCCTTGAGTTATTGGCCTGAAATTAAACCATCCGTGTTCTGTCGAGTCATAGTTTGGTGCACTGTAGCAATAAGAACGTGATTATTTGCATATTTGTGTTTTCATTCTTGCAATAGGTGCATATTTTAATATTTTGTTTGCTCGAGTAGCCATGTGGAATGCATATATTCAGAATAAAAACACAGAATGTTTATCTGGCGTTGCAGATCCTTTTACAGCTTGGTGACAGACGGCAAGTGGTTGAAGTCCAGCATTTCAAGTCTCTTGAGGACCTAAATCAATATACAAAAGCTCATTTTGACGTTTCGCAAAATAGGCGAATATATTTTCAAAGATTCGACAGCGAGTGGAACGAATATGTAGAAATATCTGATCTACATGATTTAAACAACAAGGACAAGATGATTGCTATTCTCAATGTCAACGTGAAGAGTACAGACGGCGACTCGGGCGGCGACGCAACTGCACAGGTATTCAAATTATAAATAAATATACTCATATTGACTTGATGTTAGTTTACATATTTTGAAGTTGCTCACGTTGAACACAAAATAGAGGCTGCTTTGGCAAGCTTCTCTATACCGACGATGATGAATAAAACATGAGATGGCATATCCTTGATAAATTAGCAATTGAGTCATGTCCTTATGATCTGCAGGCTGTGACAGCAGGACAGTGCGAAGTAATAAACTTGTTTGTACAAGGGGCACAAAAGCCATGATATTTTGACTTTTTTTAGTGTGTTTTAAACTGTTGTCCACTAATTTACATACAAGTTATCAGGTTTCACTCTCATGCCTACTCAGTAACCTCCCTGCTTTAGAGCAGTAGGCACACCTACTTTTTAGATATCTATTTTTTAGTTATATGGCGGTGGCTGTTTACTTATAACCCAAAAAACCCCACCCAACCTCGTGCACTTTTTGTTCATGCATCCCATGCTGTTTTGTTCATGCATCCAACTGACAGTGTGCCAAAACTGGCTTGACTGCATTTTTCACACCTTTCGTTCCATCATGCACAGAAGCCATTTGTGAGAAGACTCCAACAAAGATGGATGTGTTTGCGAGAAGAGGTTTGTAAACCAAAAATGGCAGAGCAAGCGAAAGTCAGGCTTTCTGGTGAGTCTTACTAAGTTGAAACTTGCGACATACAAATGAATGAAACGAACTTACGCTTAGCTTTATGCCTGTCTTTGAAACATTCCAGGTTATTTAATACATTTCTCTTTTTTCTCGCAGAGCTTTCACACCACGCAGCTTTCAGGACAGTGGAAAAGAGGCATGGCACATGGACTTGACTCAAAGTTTACAAGGATTATTTGGCTGGAGATGGCTTCAAGCGGAAGATGAATGTAGAAATGTATTGAACAGAAAACTGTAAGCTCTGATATGTTATTCTACAGTCATGTATGATGTTATTTACTTTGTCTTTGAAAGAGGTGCTCTAAACGTTCTCAGTGAGTCCTATTCTCCCAAAGACTTTATTTTACATTAATTTTTTGGACATGAACATTTTTAAATGGGAGGGCACTTTTGAATTTTATATTTTATATTTTATACTTAGTGTTTGCTGCACTATGTTGGGCAAAAACCTAATTTTCTGTCTGTCACATACGTGTGAACAGCTTGCTTTTTTTATTAGATAGATTTGATCCAAAGTGCCAAAATTTCCAGGTCTGCTACGATATTATGCAGAAAAATCCCAAATGATAAGTTGTGCAAACAATACAGATATTGGCTGCTGAAAACAATGATGTCTAATCAGTTTGGTTGACAAAGAATTATTGCTTTGCCTGTGTTTTTATTTTTCAGGTGTCAACTTTTTTGCTGTTGTTTTTCTAAAATGTTCTCGATTGGCACTGCCACAAATGTAGTGTAGCGTAAGTTGTGCCCTCTGGCCTTCCACCAGAAGTTATGTGCAACTCTCTTCTCTTTTTTTTTTTTTTTTCAGTTCTTACTGAGGCACAACTTCTAAATGAAAAATGGCTCAAGAAAGATAAGTGAAGTGTTTTAGATTTTTTACCATTTGGTCATACCACAAGCATCCTGGGCCTCAGCAAATTTAGGTTAGGAATGCTTATTCAAAGGGCGAGCTTGTTTGAGGGGAGGCCCTTATTAAATTTTCGCTAGTCATTTACTTTTGCAATGCGTATCATTTGCTTATGAACAACAAAGCAGTTCGTATAGATCTATTATAGCGACATACTTTAAAGCATAAAACATTGATTTTGATTTTCGATGGTGCTAATTTACCATCAGTGCAAAAACGACAAAGTCTGTAAAGGGGAGGAGGCACTTATTTAAAATTTTGGCCAAGAAGGGGGGGGGGGGGTGGGGTGGGGATGGTCATCTATTAGAGTGGGGCACTTATGTGAAGATCTTCGGTGTGACCATTTGTTAGAACCTTGTGCAATTTGTCACAGCGGTTGGTCCGGGTCAGTCTCTCTTATGAGAGAGCACTTTTCTGAAGTCTTCCCAAAATTACAAAATTCCCTCCAAAATTTCCTAAATAGGTAGATAATATATTATTGAAACTTGGTTTGTAGCACTGTTCTTGGCCACTGGAAACTGATGCACTTTTAAATGTGGCTAAATGTAATTTAGGCAAAGTTAACCTAGAGACAATTGCTGGTCAGCAGTCGCTCCCCGCAGCAGGGGGTGCCCCGTGGTATTCTGGGGCTTTGCGCGGTTTGTGGCATTTGCAGTTTGCTTGCAGATCGTTGAGGATCTCTTGCTTGGCTCTAAGTTTGCGATGTTGCGTCAAACTCGTAATAGTCTTGATAGTGCTTACTCTTTGGCCATGACATCGAGTGCTTCGACTCTACCATGACTTCGTCTTCTCTGGTGACAGCTCCTTCTTTGCTGCCGTGTTCTGATCCTAGTCCTTCGCCGGAGTTCATCGCCTCTGGTGGCTGCAGTTCGTGTTGCGTTAGCTGCCGATTTGCCACCCGCTGGACCTGCGGCCTTGTCGCAATTGGCATCTGTTCTACCAATCGTGAGTTTGATCGCACCTGTTCATGTGCCTGTTGTTGCTCCATCTTGTTTGGCGTGGGATGGCCTCCAACGGAGCCGGATTGTCTCAATCTACAAGCTTCCTCCGCCCCTTCTGTTCAAGGTAGGTCGGTTGCTGTGCCCTCATTGGTAACACTTTCTCCCTTGCCGTTCTGTCTATTGCTGTGTTGTCCAACTCTGTGTCTTCGTTCGTCCAAAAACCGTTCCACGTGGCTACCTCTGCTCACGTTCCTAGTTTGGCCCCACCCATTTTTCAACAACTCTTTGTCATTGGTCCCGGTTTCTCTCCTGTACCTGCAAAGCTGGTGGCACAAACTGTGGTGGAAAAATTCATGGATTTCAGCGACCTTCTCTCGGCGAATTTGTCAGAAGTTGAGCCCGAGCCTCAACTGCTGTTTGATGGGCATGACATTCTCACCTCCACTCCCAAGAGACAACGCCGGCGCATCAAGGGCATTGTGTCTTGGACTGAAGCGTTCTCAGTTTTTTCCTTGGTCCTTGTTTTCTCACTTCCAACATCGCTGGCATGATTTAACGAGCTACAAGCTTCTAATCCTCCGTACTTACAGGCAATTTGCTGGTCGCATTTGGTTGGCCTATGATTGTGCCATTTGCCAGCATGCCGCCGCCACGAAGCTGCAGGATTAGTCAAGCATGGATGTCCAGCTGTTCAATTTCCATTCAGCGGGTGCCTCGCCCCGGATCTGTTCTGTATCCTGTCTTCGGAGCTTAGCGAAGCTTGGGGTAACAACTCGTTGCTTGCTGTTTGCAGGTCATGGAACCATGGTCGTTGCTCTGCGCCTTATTCTTCCTGCCGCTTCACCCACAAATGCAGTTCTTGTTCTGGCTTACATCGTGCCAAGGATTGTTTTGATTCGCCCGATCGGGACATTGTGCCTGACGCCAAACATGGTTTGTCGCCTGGCCCAGACTCCAAGGAGCTCTCCAAGCATCCCAAGAAGGGACTTTAATTCTTTTCTGTTTTCTTGCTAGTCACTAGTTTTGCTGTTGCTGTTGCCTTGGTTGCTTCTTATTTCCATTAAGTTTTGCTTGAGTTGCTTGGTTGCATTGCTGCGTGCGTGTTCTGGTTGCCAATTCACTTTTACTTCCCCTTCCAGCGTGGCCTCCCCTTCCTCCAGTCGAATTAGTTAGCCCTCTTGTCCCTGACCTCTTCACCCAGGAGCTGCGTGAGCACCCGGACCAGGATTGAGTTTCCTTCGTAAATCCAGGGGCTTAGGCATGGGTTTAAGGTGGGCTTCCTTGCAACCTCTCCGCTTAGCTCCTCTAAACGTAACAAGCCATCTGTCCTTCAACATCCAGCCGTCGTCGATGCCTATCTGGCCAATGAAGTATCGAAAGGCCAGTTTTACATCAATCTCATGCTCCCGTTTGGCCTTCAGCACCGTTCATCTTCAACTTGGTAGCGGACTTAGTGGAATGGATCCTACGCGTGAACTATGCGGTGTCCGATCTCATTCACTACTTGGATGATTTCATCAGTGTGGGTCCTCCTAATTCTCTACAGTGTGCTCACAATCTCGACACTGCCTTAAATGTTTGTCATCGGCTGGGCCTGCCACTGCATCCCACTAAGTGTGTGAGACCCACAACTTGTATGGTTGTTTTGGGCATCGAACTTGACTCAGTCAACCAGATAGCTCGCCTACCAGCTGAGAAGCTACTTGCCTTTCAAGATTTACTCTTCTCGTGGGTTCCTCGCTGCTGGTGCGACAGATGGCAACTCAAATCCTTGATCGGCCACCTCCATTTCGCCGCCAAAGTGGTCTGGCCTGGCCGAACCTTCCTGCGTCGCATGATTGACCTGCTCTGCTGCTTCTGGCAACCTGATCATCCTATCCGGTTGAACTGGGAGTTCCACCTTGACCTCCAGTGGTGGGTTCAATTTGTCTCTTCGGGGAATGGCATCAGCTTCTGGCTCTATCCAGGCTTGACCCCGGATTTAGATCTGGACGTCACTTCTGACACAGCAAGTTCCCTTGGCTTTGGTGCCTTTTTCCGTGGAGAATGGTTCTCTGGTCCATGGTTGCCCATCCAACGGCACGAGTTTATTGCCTACAAGGAACTCTTCCTGGTGGTTATCACAGTGCATCTGTGGGGCCCAAGGTGGGCTAAGAGGAACTTTTTGTTCCATTCTGACAACACAACTGTTGTGTCCGTCCTCAACTCTAGGACTTCCAAGGTCCCCCAGCTGATGCATCTAATGTGTAGTCTGTGTATGGCCTCAGCCCATTTCAACTTCTTCACGTCCCGACACATTCCTGGCGTGTGGAACTCAATTGCTGATGCCCTTTCTCGTTTTAATTGGCAGGAATTCCGGCGTTTAGCTCCCGAGGCACACCTGTTTCCAGTTCCAATTCCGCATCAGCTTCTCAAGGATCTGACTTCTCCCAACTAGAGCAGCAGTGCTGGAATTTTCCTACGAAGGTCTGGCCCCTTCTACTCGCCAAACTTATACGTCCGCCCAAGACAGGTCTCACCAGTTCTGTCTTCATTCTGGCAGGCTTCACGCCAGTGGCTCTCCTTGTCCAGCCGATGAGTGGACCCTCTGCCTTTTTGCAACTTCCTTAGCTGAGTCCCTCCAACATTCCTCCATTAAGGTCTACCTTTCCGCTGTACGGTCTCTACACATCGAACAAGGCTTCCCCGATCCTCTAGCCAACTGTCTACGTCTCCAGGGTGGTTCGTAGCATCAAGCATCAACAAGGCTGTCCTGCCGACGAACGTTTGCCTGTGACTGACTCCATTATGTGGATTGCTGCTAACTCCCTCGATCTAATTCTTCCTGGCCACTGCATGTTCTGGGCTGCCTGCACTCTTGCCTTCTTTGGCTTCTTGAGATCCTCAGAGTTCCAGTCCCCAACTTCGCCAGTTTCCAGTCCTCCATTCACCTTGAGGTATCAGATATTGCTGTGAACTCCAACCCTAATCCTTCCTGCTTGCAAGTTAAGATTAAGGTATCCAAGACTGATCCGTTCTGCGTTGGCTGCTTTATTCACATTGGCCTTGGTACACCTCTTTCTGCTGTTCAGGCCATGTTGGCTTATCTAGCTCTCAGAGGTATTGCCCCAGGCCCCTTGTTCTTGCTGCAGGACGGTCAGCCTCTGACTCGCACCTTACTCACCAACTGGCTTTGCCAAATCCTGGCAGCTGCAGGTGTGCCAGGCAACTTCTCTAGCCATAGCTTTCGCATCGGAGCCACCACAGTCGCAGCACGCAGTGGAGTGCCGGATCACCTCATTCAAGCCCTGGGGAGGTGGACCAGCAGTGCTTATCAGCTCTACATCAGAACTCCTGCATCAGCTTTGGCTGGCCTCTCTCATCACCTGGCTTAGCAGTTGGGGTAGGGCTCGTTTGGTAAGTGATCTGCTCGAGTGGGGTCTGTCCTCTTTCTGTAAGTCTTACTTACAGAAAGAGGTACCTTGGTTATGGGTTCAACGTGGTTTGGCAAAAGCTAGATACAATCTGATGCAATTTGCAACAAAATAAATGCCTATGATGTCGGCTGGGTCCTTGGATGATTGTTGAAGGCAGTTGGGAAGTTCTGGAGGAAAGCACATGTGTTACAGGACTCGAATATGCAAGCTAGGGCATGCTCCAAGATGAAGAAAAGGCCTCTCTAATCTGATAGGTTTTGTAGTTGGCTTACTAATCCAGGATGTAGTCTCAAGTAGGATGATGGTGGTCAGGAAGAGGATCGAGTCTCGAACTGGTGTGTTTCTTGCATCGTCATTGAAGGGGTGGTTGTCTTGCCGTGGAGATGGTTGCTTTGGCGAGCATCATGTGCATTTCAAAGATGTGCTAGAGGTCAGACACCAAGTCTGCTCCTTGGTGAATTGGTTGAGCTGTGTCCAATGCTTACAGGAAAAGAAACTTGGTTACAATTACTGTAGGCCAAGTTGCCAGACAGGACTTTCAACAGGTTTCTGATGTGCACTGAGGCAGCTCTTCCTCAAGTTCTTGTACAGGCCATTCTGCAACTGGGATGTCATTGGCATTCTTAGCACGACCACTGTCATAAAATAGGGTGTTTCTCCTTTCGTCAGGAACAAGCAAGAAGCAGTCAAGCAGTCAAGAAGATTGTGGAGCCTTCGTGTAACCACCTTCCGTCTTGCTGCGACCACCTTCCGTCTTGCTGCGACTGCCTTCCGTCTTGCTGCGACCGCCTGCCGTCTTGCTGCGACCGCCTGCCGTCTTGCTGCGACCGCCTGCCGTCTTGCTGCGACCGCCTTCCGTCTTGCTGCAACCGCCTGCCGTCTTGCTGCGACCGCCTTCCGTCTTGCTGCGACCGCCTGCCGTCTTGCTGCGACCGCCTGCCGTCTTGCTGCGACCGCCTGCCGTCTTGCTGCGACCGCCTTCCGTCTTGCTGCGACCGCCTCCCGTCTTGCTGCGACCGCCTGCCGTCTTGCTGCGACCGCCTGCCGTCTTGCTGCGACCGCCTGCCGTCTTGCTGCGACCGCCTGCCGTCTTGCTGCGATCGCCTGCCGTCTTGCTGCGACCGCCTTCCGTCTTGCTGCGACCGCCTCCCGTCTTGCTGCGACCGCCTCCCGTCTTGCTGCGACCGCCTGCCGTCTTGCTGCGACCGCTTGAAGTCTTGCTGCGACCGCCTGCTGTCTTGCTGCGACCGCCCACCGTCTTGCTCCGATCGCCTTCCGTCTTGCAGTGACCCCCTGCCGTCTTGCACTGATAACCGGCTGTCTTCTAGAAACCTTTATGCTGTCTTGCTGCGGGCAGGAATGGCACGTCTTGCTGTGGTATACGTTCTGTCATTATGTGGCAGGCCTACCGTCTCGATCCTCGGCGCATAGCTGCGACCGCCTCTCGTCTTGCTGCCTACTTCCCCCATTTCGTGCCTGCCTGCCGTCGTAAGGCGTGTTGGGTAGCTGCGGGGGGTTGTCGCCCTGACGTGTCTGATTGTCGCCTTTGCGTTCTGCGTTTCGATGCCGTGTAGGATGCTTCCTTGGCTTTGTAATGTATACACACTGGGCGTATCAGGTTGTCCAGTTGGCAGTTTGGTTGTCATCCTGGCGTGCATGGTTGTCACCCTGGCGTGTTTGGTTGTCGCCCTGGCGTGTTTGGTTGTCGCCCTGGCATGTAAGGTTGTCGCCCTGGCTCGTTAGGTTGTCGCCCTGGCGTGTTAGGTTGTCGCCCTGGCGTGTTAGGTTGTCGCCCTGGCGTGTTAGGTTGTCGCCCTGGCGTGTTAGGTTGTCGCCCTGGCGTGTTTGGTTGTCGCCCTGGCGTGTTAGGTTGTCGCCCTGGCGTGTTTGGTTGTCGCCCTGGCGTGTTAGGTTGTCGCCCTGGCGTGTTAGGTTGTCGCCCTGGCGTGTTTGGTTGTCGCCCTGGCGTGTTTGGTTGTCGCCCTGGCGTGTTAGGTTGTCGCCCTGGCGTGTTAGGTTGTCGCCCTGGCGTGTTAGGTTGTCGCCCTGGCGTGTTAGGTTGTCGCCCTGGCGTGTTTGGTTGTCGCCCTGGCGTGTTAGGTTGTCGCCCTGGCGTGTTAGGTTGTCGCCCTGGCGTGTTAGGTTGTCGCCCTGGCGTGTTAGGTTGTCGCCCTGGCCTGTTAGGTTGTCGCCCTGGCGTGTTTGGTTGTCGCCCTGGCGTGTTACTGCCTCTCACCCTGCTGCTGTCTCCTTGTTGTCCTGGTGTGACTATCACTTTACACCTCTTGGACTAAGGTAAGAACGTGTCTTTGTTTTTGTTGACATGGGTCGTAGTAAGAATTGCAACAAAACCCTGTTGCAAAACTACAAGAAGAGCTGCTTCAGTGCACAGCAGCAACTTGTTGAAGGTTGCGTCAGCAAACTTGGCCTAGCAGTTACCACAGGGCATTTATATGGACGCATTCCAAGAACTAATCCAATCTGTGCAAGCTCCAATGCTACTACTCCAACTGGATGTATTGATCTTCACAGAGACTTGGCTAGGTAACACAGCATTAGATGCGGAGAGTGAATTCCTGGAATACCAACTGGAACGTAGGGAGTTTTCATGTATATATACTCTGAAGCTACATATGATGGAATGTTCTTGACAATATTGAGTACTTCACCAAGACGTTTCTGAGTGTCGCTGGTGCCATGCCCTACTGGTTTAGAAATGAGTGATAAAACAGAGGCTAACTCCTTGAAGGACACCTCATATCTGCAGTGAGATTAGACACTTGCTTTTTCAGCTTTCTCTGGCATTTAGCAGTGAATCTCTTGATTCATGCGGTCACTCTACGTAGGGTAATTCATGAGGTTTTCTCTGGATCCATTAAGGTGTTGTCCACTTTGGAAGAGAAAGCGGACCACATCTCGACTTCAACTTCAGGGTCATAGTAATCAGGAGGTCGGCAGATTTTTTGTTCTGGCCAGTGACTTTCGTCTTGCCAGAGGAAACTCGGTCCTTGGATCCATGGGCTTTCTTGTGTTAGGTCTTGTGCAGATAAGTCCCTGGAACAGTCGTCAGAAGCGTTTAGGTAGCCAGGAGCATGCCTCCACTTGTTTGGATCCGAGCCTTCTCTCAATTCAGCAACCCCGTTGACTACAAAAGTGTGAAATCTGGCTTTCTCACTCTTGGTATACTGGAGCATGGTAGTTAAATCTGTCCAGTAGGTGATCTGCTCAACCTAAATATCTAGTTCTCTCTGGATGGTTTGGCCAATCCGTACTGTCAGGACCGCAGCTTGCAGCTCTAATCTCAGTACTTCACCTTTCCAAGCACAAAGGAGCAGTGGTGAATGCCGTCTTCAGACTGGAGTCTTAGGTAAGCTACAGCGCTAAAGGCAGTTTCAGACGCATCAGCAAACACATGACGTTGGCGCTGTACCATGCGACCTTCACTCTTGTTGTAGCATCTGGGGATTGATAGCTTTGCCATGTCCATTCCGTCTTGCAAGTTTCCGTGTCAGATACTGGGCCCGTTATTGGCTGGTCCATTGGTTTCACTGCACCAATGATCCTGCAGCTGCACTGGGAGCTTCTTCACCATGTTTTGATAATTTTTGCGGGTGGTCCAAGATCGTAAAGAAAGAGAGTGACATCATGGCTAAGGCATTGGGTCAGGAAAGTTGAATACCGATCAAGGGCAACGTCATCTCCCAGTTTGATGGTCGGCCATTCAGTTACTTTCTTGAGGTAAGCATTGGGGATCCTCTACGTGTCACCGTACTTTTCTTCCAGCAGCTGTTTTGCTTCCAGGTAACCCTTCTTCGGGCCCATGAATAAAGCAGAAGCGGGTTGCTGCGACTGTAACTTTGTGTTCATCGAGATATTCATTCATCCCGTCGTTAAAGTTCAGTTCTTGTTCCACTTGAGCTTATGCGCGCTCACGAGCTTGAGCCACTCCAACCCCTTCCTGCAGTTCAAGCCTTACAGTTTCATTTTGAAGAGCTTGTTTTTTCTCTAGCATAGCGGCTCTGGCAACTAATTCTGCTGCTTTGGCTCTTTCTCTGGCTGTCGTAGAGACAGATGAAGCTCTTAAAGAAGCCTTGGAATGGTTAGACAGTTTGGAGATAATTGAACCGTTATTGAGCTGTTCCTCTATTTGGCGCTTTGCCAAGATAGTCCAATTTCCGATTTTGTCAATGAAATCACCCATTATCTTGTGCTCTTGGTATTAGTCCCTTGCAATGAGTTTTTCTTCCTTTGTGGTCAGAGTACCACATAAGACGTGTGTTTTCTGCAGGTCTTCAAGAACTTCATGCAAAGTCTTCAGTTCACTCTGAACTATGTGCACGTTGTCATAGTCTTCAGTGAGCAGTTCTATTTTCTTCATTTGACGCGATATTTTCCTTTGGGCAGATTGACCGTTTTGCCATTTAATGTGGGCTTGAAAAGTCATGCCTTTCGCTGTGGGCTTTTTTTGTTCTTGCGCCGCCGACAACGTCTTGCTTTGTGCTTGTTGCATACTCATTTGCTTTGATGTTTAAATCTTCTCTCGGTATTGGTGAACCTTCCAACTCTTGATTAGAGTCAATCATTTCCAAATTCTGCCATCCGGCTCGAAGGACCAGAAATGTTGATGACTCGACTCTAGACTCGTGAGATGTCCGGTTGCTGAAGATTTGTTGGGCCCACTTCACAGATACACAAAAAGGTTGATCGATTTATTGACTGACTGAAGACTGATAAAAAAGCTATTGCCTTAAGTAGCCCAAAAAGAAGTAACATATGGTAGAATACAAAGAACTGAAACAAAAGAGTAAACTGTACAAAGGAAAAAACAGACAGTTTCGGCCAGTTGGCAACAAGATCCATCAAAAAAGCAAAGTCTTCATTTTTAAGAGTCTATTGAGAACAGTTAAAGCCCTAGAGAGCTTTGGAAGCACTTTAAGAATACTATGGGATGCACCCAGAAAAAAAAGGGGGGAGGGGGGTACTTCCATATGTATATATATAAGCCATATATGTATGTGCTGCCCCAAGGGGTATCATTTTCAAGCAGTTTTAGTCTGAATTGGGTATAGATTTTGCCTTTTTGGTCTGAAATAGGGTATCGATTTTGTCTTTTTGGCCTGAGATATGCTATGATTTTAACAGAAATTGGTTGTTGTGGACATGAAAAAAATATTTGAAATAGTTCTGAAATAGGGTATACATTTTTGTAGTTGGGTCTGAAATAGGGTATAGATAATTTGTCTTGACACTTTTGCCTTTTATTTTCAGAGGGACTGTGATGTTGATGGAAGCATAAAGAACTAATTCATTCAGCCCCAGATTTTGCTAGTGGGAGGTCCATTTGATATAGATTAATTACAAATCGTTGAAAGTGTGCCGTGCACCACTCCTTAACAGAAAATGCTAGACGCTGTTCCTGGGCTGCTCGCCTCCTACTTGTACATGTTAATACATACCTAGCACAAATTGCAAAGCATTATTGACGTTATTCGAGCAGATTTTGCTTGAAAGGTGGGGGTTAGTCTTTCTGTTTGTCTGTCTGTCTTTCTATCTGTCTGTTTGTCTATCTGTGATCGAGTAATCATCAAAGCTTTTCCAAGCGCAACAGAAGAGGACATAGCCGATCACATCAAGCCGACGGGGGCTAGGGGGCTAGACTTCATTGAGATTTCTTGTGATGCAGATTTTAATGCTTTTGGATGTAATGTTAGGGGTTTCCTACTCTCCGTCCCTCTCGAACACAGTTTACGGTCGTTCGTGTATGTGCTTTATCATAATAAACATAAAATCAGTCAGAACACTGTGCCTTTTGCAAATTTTATTGCTTTAAACCCATTGATATCACCAAGGGAAGAAAACAATATTTTGACTACTTCTTGCAAATAGTAGATTGACCAACCGAAATATATATACGTGACTAGGGGGTGTTGGGGTAATATCGTCAAGCTAGGCGTGACCTTTTTATACGCAAAATTCTTCAAGAATTTGCTCGAAGGATAGCAAGAGCGATCACACCTTCGAGTTCTTCATGGGCATATTTATTAAGCATTTAGCTGTATTGAAGTTATTAGGTTCAAGATTTCTGAGGGCTTGACGTTTAAGTAGCGTCACCCTGCGTGATTCGTGTGAACCATTAGTTGCCGCAACAATATCTGGCAAAAAATAGAAAGAAAGAAACAATTCGCGTAAACTTTCATTTAGTACTTGGACAAAGTAACAACAAGTTTCATTGTTTTATCAAACCCACAATTGTGCCGATTGCGGTCTGCTCCTCGTTTATGAGATGTATTGGTGTTATTCGCTTTTAAGCCCGTATTAAGTCTCCCTACACAAAACCAAGAAGCCTGACATTTCATTGTTTATCAACTTTTTGCCAGTTGATGCACCACTTGATCGTGCCAATCTTCTCGAGGATTAATCAGTTTACCACGAACAGGAACACCTTTAATGAACGGAAAGAAAAAAGTCCTTACAGTACAAAATAAATATTACCTCGTATATATAATTAAAGCAATATAATGTAAACTGCCACTTGATAATAATGCCAAGGAAAGGCACCCTCAAGAATCTCTACGCTGTCCAGCGATATGTCGGTGATCGTATTGTATCTGGGCACCAGAACTTTAATTCTAGTTTCTCTTAGCAAATTTTTCAGTGCAGCTTCATGCATTGCTTAGAGGACTCTGAAATTCTGTCATAAAATAGCAACAACATACAAACATCCACACAGTCATGTACATATTAACACATGTTTTAAAATAACTGAGGGTGAACTGTTAGAAAACTGGTGAATAAGGTGAACATGTATCGTGCGGTATTGTAATCACAAGCCTGCAAACTTTTCAACATCCGTTGAACGCTGGTTGAACAGGTCTAAAAAGCATTCAGCAGCTATATTGCACTCAAGAAATGGTAAAAACTCAGTTTGATCACAAGGGCCACAATACTTGTGGCTATGGCGATAAACAAATGGGAGCATTGTTGCTATTACACATGTCATAAGTGCTGTCAGCAACTGCATGGGTGGGCACTATGGTATTAAAAGGTCTTCGCGACAGTCTGCCTAGCTTTTGTTTAAACTGCTTGTGCATTCCATCTTTGATGGAGTGGAGCCTTCCTAGTCTGCCACTCTTTGAGGAGTACATCTGCTGATTTTTTAAGTAAGTCAAAAAGGGGGCAACTGTTTTTCTGTAACAAATTTATCCCTATTATTCCTGATGATACTTACAGTAATGATTGTAATACTAATACACGTGCTTGGAGTAGCCCTGCCAGCTTCTTCGGTGCCCTAATTGACAGACCGTGAGCATTAACAATGCAAAATAAAATTCAAAAATATTAAATGACTCTTTCATTGCTTATGAAACGGAACATGCAAGCTACTCTCTGGCTACTCTCTGGGCCATACAATATATTAATTTATTGTGATTTATTTATTGCATATTAATATAATTATTACTAATTTTTTTAGTATTGCTCCTTTGCAAACTCCTGACTCTGTTAGAAGATGAAGAAGAGGAAGAAGAAGTTAGAACAGGACGAAAAATCCCACACCAGGACTTGAACCTGGGCCTCGACGCTGAAGATAGCGTCGCATCCTCACTGGACCATATGGGATTTCAGGTAATGAGAAAGTAAGGTTATTTATTGCCATCACTGCCACTATTTAAATATCCCTCCACTAAAATATAGAGCATCATCTCACACAGACATACTTGCAGCTGAAACTGTGCTCATTGAGGTGGCTTTGTCGCCATTACCATGAGTCATATCAACTGAAGAAAAAATATTAAATATGCAAATATAAGTATATAATGCACACATAAATAGGCACATCAAAAGCACTATGACAAATATATACAGTGACTTTCTTGCTGTGAATAGGGAATATAGAAACACACAAACTAACTGCTTCGCACACATGTATTTATGTGCATGTATACCCTATTGTACATCCACCTACACACAAGCATAATGTAATTCACAACACTCAGTATAAAATATCAGTTACACAGAAAAAAGATCACATAAAAACATTGCACCTGAAACAGTACTGGAAAAATCTTCAAAGTCTTGCCCATGATCTTTCCTTGGGGCTTCTTTTGGCCTGTACTCACAGTGAGTTTTGTGTGGCCTCCCTGTGACAAGACGTTTGAAAAGTAAAAGGGTTAATGTGTCTGCCCTCCTTATCCGCCATTATTGAAAGATGCAAACGATCCCAGTCCCAGTGCCACGCGCATGACGTAGGATTGTCGATATATGATAATTTTGGCATGGTTCACAATTGTGAATAATCTTTAATCTCAGGTTCGAGACCATGTTGCGATCGACTATCGACGGACGATTCTTAGTAAAGTTCATTCTTGTCTATTCTCCGCTAGGAGATTACCAATCGCCTACAAACCACACGTAGACTTTGATCAGAAATAGTTGTTTATTGACACATTGGAGAATATCGGTGGCTGTGGCGCGACGTCACCAGTCGGTCAAACACGAGAAAGCGAGAGGTTTGGGCCGACAATAACTAAGCCTGGTACGAAAAACCCAGCGAAAAAATAGAACAAAATGCCAATTGAATTAGGGCTGGGAAACGTACCCCCCCCCCCCCCCCCCGGGAATAGGGCCAAAACAAAAAGACACTTCTGAGGAAAACCCGAGGCGGGCAGGCCAGCGGTCACGCAGCTCCAACATTCAGGAGAGTAAACGGAACGCACAAGGGATGCATGGAAGAAAAAAAAACGCAAATAACATTTGTTAACAGTATGAAAGTACCCATCATAGAAAAGAAATAAAACTAAACCAAATCGAAAGTGAACTGGGTGACGAATGCCATGAGAGAGGCAGAACACACCCTGGATCCTCCTTATATACCGGCTACGCCACGTGCTAACCCACGTGACCTCATACGCTCCCGAACCGCCAAGAAATCAATTTCCGCCTATTCTCCGAACCGTCGGAAATGACATTTCTGCTCGCTGGTACGGCGTTACTGAAAGATATTGTAGTCTAGTATTAAACAGGGTCGTAAATTAATAAGGACATTTTGTCTTAGTCAGGGAAGTGGGGTAGAGTCATAAACTTTCTGAGGCGTACAAACGTTTTTGTAAAACACGGCCGATGCACTCAAATATGCAGTTCATGTGGTTTTGGGTTTCCAACCCGCCTCTGATACACCGGATGTTTATTGTGCCTACTGCTCTGACCTTAAACATAGCTGGGGCACCTTAATGTCTACTGGCCCGAACATTAAATTTCCTGTCACACGGTAAAATTCCACAACTGAGTAAAGAGAACGTAATCGACTCTTATGCAGTGTCTTAAAAGAGTTTTGATCCCTTTTAGAGAAAAAGATGCGATTCATGGAAACATAAAACCAGATGCTATACAACAAAACGTTGTTTTAATATCATATTCGCCTGAGCACGATATACTTCTCAGTACTTGAACTGAACCTGATATTGCCAAGAAAAACCGGAACTTCCTTCTGAGAAACTTACGTCAGCGTCACACGAGCTCTCAAAAACCAAGTGATACCGTTAGATTTTACCTCATTTAGATTTTGGGTCGCGCACAGGTAACTTGTGAAAATACCGTCACTTAAAGTCACAATAAGGGCGATGGGTGAGCCTTTCAATTTGTCAGAGTTGGGTGCCACACCTGCCTTCACTTCACGTCGATCTTCCGTTGTACGATCTTATTCTGTACAAGAGTGGATTTTGGAATACAGCGTCGTCGTTCTAGTGCTTGGTTGTTTTGTCTTAGTGTTGCTGTTTACGAAGACGCTGAGACAGCTGAAAGTGTGTTGTACGTTGGAAGAACTGCAAGTTTTACGAACAATGCAAAGTTTCACGTGAAGTCACGATACAAAAGAGACAAAAAAAGAAAGAAACCTTGCTAGACCCTCCTGAACAGGACTTCAGGACACAACGGTACAACGCAGCCACTTTATATGACCGTACCTAGAAGAAAATGGGAACTAATGGATTGAAGACACGAGAGCGTGAAGAAGAAGCTGTTGCTAGCCGAAGCTGAGTCACGAGAACAAAGCGAGAAACAAGGAAAAACTGAAAAAAATGGAAATAGTTCTTTACAGAAAAAGAAAACTTGGCCGGATAACAAACTTAATTTATTACTAACTGCTTATGGGAGGAGGCTGGAACTTTAAACTAAGAAAACACTGGTCGTGTTCGTTTTCATTTCTCGTTCAGAATGTGAAAGTAAAAGCACACTGTTGGCAATTATACCTTGATCGACAGTCCGTGCTGTCAGTACAAGTAATACGATAGACTAGAGAACCGTGGTATGCTTTAATAAGCCCCCTTGGGGCTTATTTAAAACTGACCCTGTACAGGGGAGGAGAGTTGATTGAAGAGGAGGGCTTTTTTTTTTTTTTTTTTTTTTTTTGAGGAGATCTAGGCCCAGAGCATTAACGGTAATGTCTTCATTTTGTTGCATTCAGTAGGGATGATATTTAAAAAACTAAGACAACTGGACACCCAATAAAATTTGCTCGAATAAAGTACATTTATACTTATTCAGCTACCGAGGTTCTCTTTCCCGGAAAAATAATTTACCTTTGCTGTATCACTTATCAGTTCTCGAAAACGTCCCGTATGATCCTTAATAGAGTCCATTGAAATGTGCCGAACAATATCACAAATTCCGGCCCAGTCTCAATATTCCAAACTCTTAAGTGCCAACACACAAATCACTTTCGGAAATCCTGCCAATGTAATACATGGCTTGGACTAACCAAAGTTTGGTCCTGAGTCAGGCTTTGCTCACGGACTGGCCGGATGGCCAGACCCGACGTGGTCAAGTACATCCGGCTGATTCTCATTACTTGGCTTATAGCCAAGTCTAGAAATTGCCTTTTTTTTTTTTTTGTTTTTGTTTTTTTTTGTTTTTGTTTTTTTGTTTTGTTTTGTTTTGGGGTTGAGAAATGGCACACGCTGATAGGTTGGGCGCTCTATTTTTGAACACGTGATTTTTTGCTGACGCGTTCTGTTCTTCGGATGTTGGTACGTCTTGTCGGAGTATGTGTGATTACAGCAAAGAAGTCTTCAATCGAGAATTCGAAATGAAAGCAATATTCATACATAGAGAAAATCGTAGTTGCATTGTTTACTGCGGCAGCATTGTGCATCAATGTAAAAATCGTCAACTTCTTTGGGCAAATAATCACGACCATGCCGCGAGTGAATAATAGTGTTCAAACATACAGATAAGCATACATGTAGTTGCACTGTTTGCAGTAGCAGCTTCATACATTAATGTAAAAAGCGTCGACTTCTATTGCCAGCATCGTGCATCAATATCAGGACCGTCGACTTTCCTTGGGAAATAACCGCGACCATAAAGCTGCGTTGCGTGTACTTTAAACATTGTAAACAGCTTAATGTTATAACTAGACGTTGTGTAATGAACGGAATTTAGTGTGGATCTACCACCGCTGTTGTGTGACTTTGTAAGTGAGACGAACAGACGCATAATTCAATTATCTACATTTGTGCATTTTAAAGCATTCCAATCATAAAATAAAAAAAACACAAGATCCACTTAGAAGAAAGGTGAGAGCATCAAATGTAATCTAGGCGTGAGCCAGACTTTTTTTTTTGTGGTCAAAATCTTCAAATCAATTAATCTATGAACACTGAAGAGCCTACTCAAGCGCCCTTGACCCGAGCTATGTTACCTTTGTTTGTAACTCTCGCAGGAGTGCGGACAGACATATTTTTTACAATTGATAACCTGGGCGATTTTCGGAGTGTCGCGGGCCGTATATGTGGAAATTGCCACTGGAGTTTGCGGAGTTCTTTCCAAAAGCGCGCCAACATCGTCAACTCTTCCCGCCTCGAGATCTACACTATGTAGTTGACTTGCTCCCTCATAGCAGCGGAAACCTTTAGAACGGAAGAAATTGTCTGCAACTTCTTCTTCTAAGGCCGAATGCTGTCGACGCGACCACCTTCTTTCTCGACGAGCCGAACAGTTCGACTTTTGCTCGATTCTCATCCCTGGCCTCTTTGGGAAAAAAATACGCAATTTCGCCGTCAATAATAACGCAAATTGAACGGCATAAATTCCACTTGATCAAATGATCAAGAGGTTGACCGAAGACGAGGATGATTGACAATTCAGACCATGCTTGACGGTAATTCAGAGCAGCACTTAAATTGCTGGCGCAAAACCGCGTAACAGTATACGGGGGTTGGCGATAAGCTTTTTTCAAGTCATGTCAACACTTCAAAGCCAAAGCTGCGTGCGTTTATTGACTTAAACCGCGTTTCTATGCCCACACCGAAAATTCGAACAGGCTCCTGCAGCGCGTTTTAAAGTTGCGTAAAGTTCGTCATGCTTAAGTATGGGGAAATACAAAGACAAGACAGATAAACCACTCTAACTTATACGCAAACACGAAGGCCAAGTACACTGGCTAACGCCAGTATCTTGTTAAGTTTTAACCACGATGAATGGTGTTGTGGTCGGAAGACGGATTCAAGATATGCTCATAAAAACGCCACTTAAAAAACCAAAACCAAAGCGCAAATACTGAATATGCTCTCAGTTCTTTTGCGAGTTTCTGCCCTGCATTCTGGCGAATTTTGACTACTTGGAACGTAAGCTGCCGCCTCCAAAGGGTATCGTTTCAAACATTTCAGTTTGAAATAGGGTAGAGATTTTGCCTTGCATTTTTGAAATAGGGAATTAAATAGTATGTATGTTTCAGTCTAAAATATGTTTCAGTATGTTTCAGTCTAAAATACTGTAGAGTGACGGTTGTCCATGGCACGCCACCTTGGTCCAAAGTACATGATATAATTCTTTCAGTAGTATTTCATCCACCTATTTGATTACACTTCAAATAACTGCTCTCTTATCTGTCAATACTGGCAAAATGCCTGCATTCATTTAAGAAATATGGTCAATAAAAACAAATGTCGATGACAAAAAAATTAGTGAATTCCCCAGCTATTGTGCGCTCAATAAAAGCCTGCAAACTGTCAGCGGGATTGCATTGCGCATGCATTTTGAGCGATTTTATTAGCCAATCAGCCGTTTTCCTGCCATGCCCCGACATGTGCCTGTTCCCAGGCGCACACGTTTGTGCCTGCCACGTCATAACCACAGGAAGAGAATGGCCGCACCCGTTGGGATCGCATGGGTGTTTCTCGCCTTAGCCAGCACACTGTGCCTGATCCAAGGTGTAAATACATCGATCAGTCCACTTAATCTCGTAGTCAACACTGCATCAGGTCCTGTGAGGGGCGAGTTTGTCAAACTACAGACAAACAAGACCCTGGTGCGGTTCCTTGGAGTTCGTTTTGCTCAAGCTGCGCGCTTTGAGGCTCCGACACCAGTGAAGCCATGGACTGAGACTATCAATGCGACGGCTTATGGAAAATCTTGCCCACAGAATGTTAACATAGAAGTAAAATCGTACAGCGACATGAGCGAAGATTGTTTGTTTCTCAATGTCTTTGTTCCGTCTACAAGCGGAACTGCAAATCAACCCTTACCAGTCATGGTGTGGATTTATGGAGGTGGATATTTCGCGGGAACTGCTGGCACTAAAGACTACGACGGATCGATTCTCGCCACTGAAGGAGAGGTTATTGTCGTGTCCATGAACTATCGGCTTGGAGTTCTGGGGTTTCTAAGTACAGGGAGCGACATCAATGGGAACTTCGGACTGCTGGACCAAACTGAAGCTTTCAGATGGGTCAAGGAAAACATAGGCTGGTAAGAAACGACGATTATGGCACTTTAAAAGTATGAAAACCTAAGGGTATCAGACATTTTACAGGTGGAAAAATAGAAAGTTCTACAAAAATATATACTTCTCGCATTGAAGCAACGGATAGCAGTTCACCATGGCGGCATGCATGATTATGCCATTTCCGAGATAATTGTTTGTCTTTGTTTCGAAACGAATTCTGGTGTCAAGTGCCTTGGTTTTTTCCCTTATTGAGGTATCTTTTGTTATGAAAATTAGTTTTCATTCTCATGCAAATTATAAAGTGCACATAAGCCCAAAAATGATATCTTCACAATCGATTCTACATAAAGTAAATTGTTGACTATTAGATTATTTCTGTGTTTCAACATTGCGCCTATAAGTTATAGAGGTTTATATTTCGAATATGGTAATGACGTGACGTCAAAGGAGTAATCCCATGTTATTTCTTTCTCTTCGTGATTGGAACTGTTTTCAGATTCATACAAAATATTTGGTAAAATCATTTACACAAAATTCAAATATAAAATGGGCGTTGATAAAATGTCATTTATCTCTAGCAACAAGATTTTGTATAATGTATTGTCCCTTCTTTGACGTCACGTCATTACCATATTCAAAATATAAACCTTTATAACTCAAAGGCGCAGCGTTAAAACGCAGACTAATTCTAATAGTCAACATATTTCCGTCATGTAGATTTGATTGTAAAGATATCTTTTTTGGGCTTATGTGCACTTTAAACTAGATTTTGTGAAGTATCATATGGGAGCATAATCTCAAGACATCTTATCCTGACCCCCTCCCCCTGTTGTAGTAGCTAAAAGCTATAATCTGATTTTTGTCTATTTGGTGATATCTCCACTTTCTCTTCAATTAACCTGCAGCTTTGGAGGTGATGCCCAGAATGTGACTATCTTTGGGCAGTCCGCTGGTGGCGGTAGCGTCGCAATGCATATCCTTTCACCAATAAGTCGAGGTCTGTTTCACAAAGCGATTCTAGAAAGTGGAACTGCTGTTGCTCCCTGGTCTTTCGTGGAAATGGAGAAAGCCAAGTCTGATGCAAGGTACAGTAAGTCAATGGTTGATGAGAACTTGGTTTTCAATAACTTGTTGAGATGAAAGCTACTTAAACTATCAACTCTCACTACATCACTGGTATATATATTTTTTGTTGAGAGGTTGGAAGAATTTGTTTTATGAAGAAACAAGCACTCAAAGGCTCTACCAAACTTTTGAAGTTGAAATCATTGTCTTACTCTGATCTGCTTTAACTTATTATTATCTTTCCAGTCTACTGCAAATGAGTGAATTTACTGACTACAGCCAATTTTTTGTTTACATCAGGTCTTTGGCAAAGCAAATTAACTGTGAGGATGTTGAATCTTTGAAATCCTGTCTGGAGAAGATGACCTTTGAAGAAATTGTGACTGCTGAAGTAAAACTTGGAAATTCCTTCTCCGTGGGTCCAGTGGTGGATAACAACTTTTTGCCAGGTAAATGGAGATAATTATTATTCATGCTGTGCACATCTGGTTTCTCACACGCAGTTGTTATTGGCTCGCTATGCAAGCAACGCAGCTCTAACTGGAAGGTGCGTTGCATGGCGAGCCAGTAACGACTGCAAGGAAGACCACAGATCTGGGGGCAATTCGATGAAGTTTTACGAAATCATATGTTGTACAAGTTTGACCAATATGACAACACCATTTTAACGGGCTTTATCTGATGAAAGTCTGACTAATATGTTATGTTTGTATTATTGCCCTTTTTACATCACCGGGTTTCTGTCTCACTCCATCTGGCACTGTTTAATCTCCATTTTCGACTCTTGTCTCTGTTTTAGTTTCTTCGTCTCCATTCTCAAGTATGCGCTCTTTATCTGCTTGTCTCTGTGTCTGTCTGGGCTTTTTTGTGTCATTTTACAGTACGATAGACTTCTTTGTCTTCCACAACAGTCTACCTACAGTAGTTTTCTAATAGTCAGTATAATAGCCTAACTCATCCATTGTTTCCTTTGACTCCAGATTCCCCCATGAAGCTGCTAAGTGAAGGCAGCTTCAGTAAAACACCAGTGATGATCGGTGTAACAAAGAATGAAGGGGCTTTTTGGCTTTTCCCTGTACCAGGTAATTTGTGTTGCTCGTCATAAAATCATTGCTTTTATCGTCACCAACATCATCATCATCATCGTTATTATCATCTTCATCATCATCATCATCATCATAGTCGTCATTATCATCATCATCATCATCATCATCATCATCATTATCATTATCATCATCATCATCATCATCACCTCGACTGCTGTTCCTAAGCATGTTTATATTGTAGCCTACAGTACGATCCTCGCGTTGTTTTGTCCACAAAAAGTGAATAAAGTCTTTTCTTGTTATTTTTTCAGTAGTCGTCAAGATTCATTGATTCCTGCTTTTGTGTGCCTTATTTCTTAGGTTTTCATCCAGGTATCTTATCAAATTTTAGCGACAGGGGTATGGACATGGACTATTTTGAGGCACTCGTGAATAATGGAACGTGGACAAGGGGGCAGAACGAAGAGATTTTGGAGTACATATTGTACGAGTACACGGATTGAGCTAACCTAGGTGACCGCCAAGCAACACTGCAACAGTTTGTCGACCTCTTTACTGACTCGAATTTCAAGGCGCCTGCTGTATTATCGGCTAAGGCATTTATCGATCAAAACCTCGACACGTATTTCTACTGTTTTGATCACTGGAGAGAATCCTGGTTTTTTCCCAACTGGACTGGTGCGTATCACACTGTGGAGCTGCCGTTTGTATTTGGAAGGGCTCTGTTAGACTACAGTCGCAGCAACGAATATGACACAGCAATCGTTTTCACCAAGAAAGTTATTCAATGGTGGACCAACTTTGCCAAGATGGGGTACGTTGAACATGGATCTCGATAACTTATCAAGATGATTAAACCTAATTTCGTTTTGACAGTTCAGGAGTTGAAAATTGTCAAAATTCGCCTGGTCTCAACAAGGGTTGAATCTAACCAATTTGTTTAGATCACGGTGCCGTATTCACAAAAGATATGTATGAAGGAAAGTGTTCGTAAGTATGCCTTAAGGCGGGATCTATTGGGTATGCTCCAGAATAGGAACAGCGATGTGTGATCGGTAAAATTCTTTGGTTTGGAGCTAACTTGCACAGCCTGAAGCTTTTTAAAACAATTTTGAACAAAATATCCCCCACAACAAGCAACACTTTGGGTCATTTTAGCTATTCCAATTCCGGAAAAGACTCAACCCAACCGCGTTCGATTGGGTCAATTCCGGAATGGGAATAGCGCTGCTGCGGATCGGTAAAATTATTTGGTTTGGAGCTGATAAGGGTTAGGATGAGTCGAAAGCTTTCAAAGTGCAAGCATGAAGGTTTTTAAAACAATTTCGAACAAAATTTCCTCCAGAACAAGCAGAACTTTGGGTCATTTTAGCTATTCCTATACCGGAATATCCCCACTCGAACGCACATACTATCTTGCACAAGATAGCATGCGTAAGTCTCTTTTCCGATGCGTAATTCGCACTATACGATTAAAATTTTTGATCGTACGCAAACTTTGTGAATAAGGTCCCAGATATTTTATATTTTATTTTTGAATGCCTTTGCTTTTGTTTCTTGTTTGTCACAGTAACCCAACACCAGAGGAGGAGGATTTGCTGGCCCGAGATGAGTTCGTTTGGCCTCGATATTCCGCTGACAAGCAGCAGTATGCCTTTTTAACTCCTACACCTGCAGTGGAAGCGAAGATGCGGCCAGAGAAAATGGCTTTCTGGAACGAGTTTGTTCCCAGCCTCAGGACAACTCCTTCACCCTTGAATACTGTGTCGCCGGCAAGACCATCCGAAGAAACAGAAGTCTAAAGCGAAAAAAGTGAGCCAAGTATTTTGTTTGTTTTTGTCTTTCACAATGTGTTTGTTTTGTTTGTTTGTTTGTTTGTTTGTATGACTATGTGTTTGTGTGTTTGTTTGTTTGCTTGTTTCTGTATGAAGACAAAGAAAGAACGTAAGAAGCATTTTGTTTGTCTTTCCCTATCTGTTTGTTTGTTTGTTCTTATACAGTTTATTTTTGTTTTCGACTGTGTAATATCCTTTGCCATGTGTTATGTACGTGTATTTATCTATGCAGCCGATAATTAAGAAGAAAATGAGAATTTTTCTTATTTATATCTTTCGGAAATATGTTAATCTATATTTGTGTATTACATATCATTTGTGTTTGTTTGCTGCCAATCTTTACGGTGTTTGTTTGTTTGTTTGTATTGGTGTGTTTACATGTGCAAGCACACAGAGACAGAGGGGGTGGCGGTGGGTGGTGCATTACTTCAATGGAAGTCTTTCTTCTCTCTACAGAAACCGCGAATGCCTTGACAATTGTTAGTAAATCTAATTCCACTCGCGGCTGGTATAGCGTTTCGAAAACTGAAAGATGTTTTGGGTTTAGTCTTAAACAGGGTCGTAAGTTACTAATGACATTTTGTCTTAGCAAGAGAAGTGGGGTAGAGTCATAAACTTTCTGAGGACTACTGCGGGATTTTCAAGCGATGGTTTCTTGTAAAACACGGCCGATGCAGGCAAGTGATTAATAAACGAATGTGGTCTGGGGTTTCTAGCGGGTCTCTGATACACCGGATGTTTATTATGCCCACTGCTCTGACCTTAAACAATGCTTAGGGCACCTTAATGTCTACTGGCCCGAACTTTGAATTTCCTGTCACACGGTAAAATCCCACAACTGAGTAAAGAGAACGTAAAAATCGACTCTTATGCAGTGTCTTTTGAAAACGTTTCGATCCCTTTTAGAGAAAAAGATGCGATTCATGGAAACATAAAACCAGATGCTATACAACAAAACGTTGTTTTAATACTTCTCAGTACTTGAACTGAACCTGATATTGCCAAAGAAAAACCGGAACTTCCTTGCTGAGAAACTTACGTCAGCGTCACACCAAGTGATTCCGTTAGATTTTACCTCATTTAGATTTTGGGTCGCGCACAGGTAACTTGTGAAAATACCGTCACTTAAAGTCACAATAAGGGCGATGGGTGAGCCTTTCAATTTGTCAGAGTTGGGTGTCACACCTGCCTTCACTTCACGTCGATCTTCCGTTGTACGATCTTATTCTGTACAAGAGTGGATTTTGGAATACAGCGTCGTCGTTCTAGTGCTTGGTTGTTTTGTCTTAGTGTTGCTGTTTACGAAGACGCTGAGACAACTGAAGGTGTGTTGTACGTTGGAAGAACTACAAGTTTTACGAACAATGCAAAGTTTCATGTGAAGTCACGATACAAAAGAGACAAAAAAAAAAAAGAAAACTTGCTAGACCCTTCTGAACAGGACTTCAGGACGCAACGGTACAACGCCGCCACTTTATATGTCCGTACCTAGAAGAAAATGGGAAGGCTTGGATTGAAGACGCGAGGGTATGAAAAAGAAGCTGTTGCTAGCCGAAGCTGAGTCACGAGAACAAAGCGGGAAACAAGGAAAAACTAAAAAAAAAAAAAAAAAGAAAAGAAATGGAAACAGTTCTTCGCCAAGAGAAAGAAACTTGGCCGGACTTAATTTATTGCTGACTTCATTTTCATTTCTCGTTAGCAATTATACCTTGATCGACATTCAATGCTGCCAGTATAAAGTATAATACAGTAGAATAGAGTATCGTTCTATGCTCTCACAAACCCCCGGGGCTTATTTAAAACTAACCCTGTAGAGGGGGAGGATACAGTTAATTGGAGAGGAGGGCTTGTCAGAGAGGGGGCTTTTTAAAGCATTGTAGTAAGCATTGTAGACATTGGAGTAATGTCTTCATTGTGTTGCATTCAGTGGGAATGATATTTGAAAAGACAACTGGACACCCAATAAAATTCATTCGAATAAAGTACATTTACATTCACTGTATGTCTATTTCATTACATTTGCCGTGTCACTTGTCAGTTCTCGAAAACGACCCGTATGATCTTAATTTGATAGAGTCCCATGAAATGCGCCGAACAAGGTTATAAATTCCCACGACGTTTCGATGACCGTGCCAACTCTTGGGTGCCAACACACAAATCACTTTCGGAAATCCTGCCAATGTAATAAATGGCTCGGACTAATTAAAGTCCAAAGTTCGATCCCGAACCAGGCTTTGCTCACGGACTGACTGGATGGCCGGACCGCGGGACGTGGTCAAGTACTTCCGGTTGATTCTCATTAAGTTTTAACCACGATGAATGGTGCTGTGGTCGGAAGACGGATTCAGGATATGCTCATCATAACGCCATAGCTGATACTAAAATAAGCCAAACCAAAGCGCAAATATTGAATATGCTCTTAGTTCTTTTGAACCTGTCGATTCTATGCAAGACTGCACTCTGGCTGACATGTGACCTCGGTAATGTATACTCTTCCCAGGTCCTTCTTCACTAATAGATCACAAAAAGCGACATGTTCTGAATTGTTCGACGTTGGATTTAATAGCTATTAAATAAAGCGAAAATTAAATTAAAGATTGCAGAGAACTCTGAAGTGTTCCTTCAACCCTTCGATGAAACATGGGCGAAGAGGTTGATGTTTGTAACTTCTGAAAACGATTGTTATACAATTAATACAAAAGCCATCAAAAGTACCTTGCCAATGTCTCCCCGGGGGTAGGGAAAATGGTAAACTTTGGTTGAAAAATATTGCCTTGGGGTAGGGGGATTGGTACGTCATTTATTGGTTCGTTCCCGTGAAGTGCTGATTTGTTCCCGTGCGGTGTCAATTCGTTCCCCTGCAATGTTGAATCGTTCCCAATTTCTGATGATTCGCTGGTAAGTGTTGGAACCTCAACAAGATTTAAGAAATATATAACGCGTTCCTGAATAGCCTCACCTAAACACGCGGGAAGTTGGGAGAACACGAGATAAGGGTACTAGGGAAACCAATGAATGAAATTTAGTCGAGTGACAAACTTTAATTTTCTCTATCAGTCTCTGGTCAGAAAAATATCATACAGTACAGAGAACTTGGTTTTTGGCAACTTGCTCAAATGACAACTGATTGAAATATAGAATATCATTACAACAGCCATATGCGCAAAAAAAAAAAAAAAAAATGCTTCACCGGCTTCATGTCTGTAGTCAGGTAAATGTGTACTATGTTGTTCGTTTGATTATTCCTGATTATAACGGAACTGCCGCCCCTAAAGGGTATCAGCTCAGTCTGAATTAGGGTAGAGCTTTTGCCTTGCATTTTTAGGATACCTATGTTTTAGTACGAACTGACCGTAGGGTGACAGTTTTCCATGGCGCGCCACCATGGTCCGAAGTACATGATTACATATCCACCTATTCGATTACACTTCAAATAACTGCTCTCTTTTCTGTCAATACTGGCAAAACGCCTTGCATTCATTTACGAAATATGGTCAATGAAAAACAAATGTCGATGACAAAAAAAAAAAAAGTGGATTTCCCTCCCCCGCCTACCACCCAAAAATATGAGGACTAAACTCTCCTTCTCCCCTCCCCCCGGGTTTCAGACTTGCGCCCGTCCCCAGTCTTACGCGCATGTGAAGCACATGATAATCAGTTGTTCGAGAGCTGTCATGGCCTCAATCGGGATTGCAAGTGCGTTTCTTGCCTTAGCATTATGCTTGATCCAAGGCGTAAGTGCATCGATCACTCCACTGAACCGCGTGGTCAACACAACATCAGGTCCTGTGAAGGGCGAGTTTGTCAAACTAAAGACGAACAAGACCCTGGTGCGGTTCCTTGGAGTTCCTTTTGCCCAAGCTGCGCGCTTTGAGGTTCCGACACCAGTGAAGCCATGGACTGAGACTGTCAATGCGACGGCTTATGGAAAATCTTGCCCACAGAATGTTAACATAGAAGTAAAATCGTACAGCGACATGAGCGAAGACTGTTTGTTTCTCAATGTCTTTGTTCCGTCTACAAGCGGAACTGCAAATCGATCATTGCCAGTCATGGTGTGGATTTATGGAGGTGGATACACCGTGGGAACTGCTTCCACTAAAGACTACGACGGATCGATTCTCGCCACTGAAGGAGAGGTTATTGTCGTGTCCATGAACTATCGGCTTGGAGTTCTGGGGTTTTTAAGTACAGGGAGCGACATCAGTGGGAACTTCGGACTGCTGGACCAAACTGAAGCTTTTAGATGGGTCAAGAAAAACATAGGCTGGTAAGAAATGACGATTACGGTACTTTAAAAGTATGAAAACCTATGGGTATCAGACACGATTACAAGTGAAAAAATAGACAATTTCAGAACAATTAAAACTTCTCGCATTGAAGCAACGGATAGCAGTTCACCATGGCAGCTTGATTATTCATTTCCGGGATAATTGTTTGCCTTTGTTTCGAAACTAGTTCTTGTGCCAAGAGCCTTGTTTTTTTTCCTCTTTGAGGTATCTTTTGTTATGAAATCCAGTTTTCATTTTTATTTAATTAATCTCATTTTTCTTTGCACTTTGCCTGTTAAACAAGCATCAGGCATCTTGTGCCCATTGTATTAATTTTTAATAGTGAACATCTGCTGCCTGTTGATTCATTGTCAAGTTATATTTGTCTTGGATTTTAAACCATTATCGATCATAATGTTAAAATTAAATTTGAGCTTTAACAAACAGTACATAAACAAACTTAAATGTGCCATTGTTTGTATAAAACACCTGTCACATGTCTCTTTTGCTGTATGTGCTTTGTCACAGCTTTTTCTTAGCCAAAAGCATTATGCCAAGTACCGTAAATCCTCAAATAAGCTTCCCCCTCTTGATGGACTTTCCTCTAAGATGGGCAGAAACTTATTTCAAATTTCAGATAAAGTGAGGGTGCTTATTCAAAGGTGGCAAAATAATTTTTCCCTGGTCATTTATTTTTGCAATGCATAACATTTTTGGACTGTTCACAGGCAGCCCAAACTGATTAACTGTGTGACGTCACGGTCGGGTTTTATAAGCAAATGTATGGGAGACTTTGCTTATAAAACCCGACCGTGACGTCACACAGTTAATCAGCTTGGGCCGCCTGTAGACCGTTCGGGGTAAATTAACATGTCCTCAGCCAATCAAAATGCAGAAATTATTTTATGCATGTTATTACTGCAAATATTTATAGAGGAGAGGGGCACTTATTGAGGGGAGGCACTTCTTTCATATTTTGGCAGAGAGGAGGGGCACTTATTTGAAGGGGACGCTTATTCAAGGGGTTGCTTATTCAAGGATTAATGGTATTTGGCTTGGAAGCCCAGGTGACATAGTTTTGGGAATGTCATGTCAATACTACTGTACTGTATATGTAAAAAATATAGCTAGATTTGAAAAATGAAAATAGATTCCCTGAAGTATGATATGGCAGCAAAATCCCACAACACACCTCCTTGACCTGCCTCTGCGCATAATCTGATTTTTGTCTATTTGGTGACTTCTCCACTTTCTCTTCAATTAACCTGCAGCTTTGGAGGTGATGCGCAGAATGTGACTATCTTTGGGCAGTCAGCTGGTGGTGGTAGTGTTGCCATGCATATGCTTTCACCAAGAAGTCAAGGTCTGTTTCACAAAGCGATTCTAGAAAGTGGAACTGCTGTTGCTCCCTGGTCTTTCGTTGAAATGGAGAAAGCCAAGTCTGATGCAAGGTACAGTAAGTCAATGGTTGATGAGAACTTGGTTTCAAATAACTTGTTGAGATGAAAGCTGCTTGAACTATCAACTCTCACTACATCACTGGTATATTTTTTTGTTGAGAGGTTGAGAGAATTTGTATTATGAGGAAACAAGCACTCAAAGGCTCTTGCAAACTTTGAGTAAGTCATTGCCCTGCTCTGATCTGCTTCAAGTTATTACTATCTTTCGAGTCTACTGCAAATGAGTGAATTTACTGACTACAGCCAATTTTTTGTTTACATCAGGTCTTTGGCAAAGCAAATTAACTGTGAGGATGTTAAATCTCTGAAATCCTGTCTGGAGAAGATGGATTTTACAGATATTGTGAAAGCTCAAGCAAAACTTGGAAAGTCATTGTCCCTGGGTCCTGTGGTGGACCACAACTTTTTGCCAGGTAATTATGGATAATCATTATTCCTAATTTGCATGTCTGGTTGTCTCACTTGCAGGCGTTATTGGCTCCCCTCTACTGTAGTTAAGAGTAATGGCTGCAAGGGAGACTACAAATCTTGGGGCAGTTCAATGAAGTTTTATGCAATCATACATTGTACAAGTTTGACCAATATGGCACCACCATTAAAACTGGCTTTATCTGAAATATATTATGTTTATTTTATTGCAATTTTTACATCGCCATGTTTCTGTTTCCTCCATTTGGCACTGTCTAATCTCCATTATTTTTTGACTTTGTCCCTGTTCTATTTTTCCTCATCTCCATTCTTGATTATGCACTCTTTTTCTGCTTGTCTCTGTCTCCTTGTTTTTGTTTTCTCATTCTACAGTTCTACAGACTTCTTAGTCCTCTACAACAATCAACCTACAGTAGTTTTCAAATAAGCCAGTCATTGATAATGCACATCAAACAGCATACTAACTCATCCATGGGTCCTTTGACTCCAGATTCTCCCATGAAGCTGCTAAGTGACGGCAACTTCAGTAAAACACCAGTAATGATTGGTGTAACAAAGAACGAAGGGGCTTTTTGGCTTTTCCCTGTACCAGGTAATTTGTGTTGCTTGCATAAAATCATTGCTTTAATCATCGTCAACATCATCATCTTCCTCACCATTATCATCCTATTCATCACCATCATCATTCTCATCACCGTCATCATTGTCACCATCATCATCATCATTATCATCATCATCATCATCATCATCATCTTCACCATCATAATCACCATCATCATCATCATCATCATCATCATCATCTTCACCATCATAATCATCATCATCATCATCATCATCATCATCATCATCTTCACCATCATAATCATCATCATCATCTTCACCATCATCATCATCATCATCATCTTCACCATCATAATCATCATCATCATCATCATCATAATCATCATCATCTTCACCATCATCTTCACCATCATCATCATCATCATCATCATCATCATCATCATCATCATCATCATCATCATCATCATCATCATCATCATCATCATCATCATCATCATCATCATCATCATCATCATCACCACCATCATCATCTTCACCATCATCTTCACCATCATCATCATCATCATCATCATCATCATCAGCATCATCATCATCATCATCATCATCATCATCGTCATCACCATCATAATCATCATCATCATCATCTTCACCATCATAATCATCACCATCATCATCAACGTCATCTTTATCACCAATATTATCATTAGCACCCTTATCATCATCACTCCCGTCGTCATCGTCGTCATCATCACCTCGACTGTTGCTCCTATGTTTATATTATAGTGTACATTATGACCTCGCTTTGTTTTGTCCACGCAATGTGAATAAACTCTTTTATCATCGTTTTTCGTGTAATTGTCAAGATTCACTGAATTTTGATAATGCTTTTGTGTGCCTTATTTCTTAGGTTTTCATCCAGGCATCTTATCAAATTTTAGCGACAGGGGTATAGACATGGACTCTTTTAAGGCACTCGTGAATAATGGAATGTGGACAAAAGGGCAGAACGAAGAGATTTTGGATTACATATTGTACGAGTACACGGATTGGGCTAACCTAGGTGACCGTCAAACAACACTGCAACAGTTTGTCGACCTCATTTCTGACTCGAGTTTCAAGGCGCCTGCTGTATTATCGGCAAAGAAATTTATCCGTCAAAACCTCGACACGTATTTCTACTGTTTTGATCACTGGAGAGAATCCCGGTTTTTTCCCAACTGGACTGGTGCGTATCACACTGCGGAGCTGCCGTTTGTATTTGGAAGGGCTCTGTCAAATTACAGTCGCAGCAATGAAAATGACACAGAAGTCGTTTTCACCAAGAAAGTTATTCAATGGTGGACCAACTTTGCCAAGATGGGGTACGTTGAACAATGGATCTCGATCGCTCATCAAGATGATTAAACTTAGTTTCGTTTTGACAGTTTAGGAGTTTGAAATTGTCGAATTCGCCTGGTCTCAATCCAGATTTGTTTAGACCACGGAGTCGTATTCACAGAAGATATGTATGAATGAAATAGAGAATAATACATGGGCGCGCGGAGATATGAAATTTATCTTCGAGTGTTTATCTTCTCGTGTTCATCTTCTCGTGTTCACCGAGATGAACACGAGAAGATAAATTTCATATCTCCAAGCGTCCGTGTATTATTCTGTTTATTTCATAAACTCTGGTGTGATACAGAGATTTCCGCCACTAAGAAATGCAAAAACATGCAAGATCACTGCTTGGCTGATATTAACACACGTAAAAAATATCGTATTTTTACGTGTGTTTAGATACGACATTTCTCAGTGGCGGAAATCTCTATATCACACCAGAGTTTATGTAATAAATGTTCTTAAGCATGACTTATGGCACGATTTATTGGGTCTTTTCGGGAATAAGAACAGTGATGTTGGTCGGTAAAATTCTTTGCTTTGGAGCTGGCTTGCACTGGGAGCTGTTCGAAATGCTAGCGTGAAGCTTTTCAAAACAATTTCGAACAAAATATGCCCCCCAACGAGCAACACTTCTGGTCATTTTAGCCAATTCCAGTTCCGGAAAAGACTCAATCAAACGCGTTATTATCTTGCCCAAGATACTGTAGCTTTTCCGATGCGTAAGTCAAACTTAACGAATTGTTTTGTTCGTACCCAAATTTTGCAAATCCGGCCTCAGATATTTTATACGATATATATACTGTACGTACCCACCAAGCCACAAGTTAACTTTATTTTTGAATGTCTTTGCTTTTGTTTCTTGTTTGTCACAGTAACCCAACACCAAAGGGGGAGGATTTGCTGGCCCGAGATGAGTTCGTTTGGCCTCGATATTCCGCTGACAAGCAGCAGTATGCCTTTTTAACTCCTACACCTGCAGTGGAAGCGAAGATGCGGCGAGAGAAAATGGCTTTCTGGAACACGTTTGTTCCCAACCTCAAGACGACTCCCCAACCCTCCCCACCCCTCCCCACTAGTACTGTATCGCCGACAAAATCACCTGGAGAAACAGAAGCCCAAAGCCAACAAAGTGAGAAGAATTTTGTTTGTCTTTCCTGATGTGTTTGTTTGTTTGTTTGTTTGTATGTCAGTGTGTTTGCTTATTTGTTTGTGTGTTTCTGTATGAAGGCAAAGAAGGTAAGAGGTATTTTGTTTGTTTTTCACATTGTCTGTATTTTGTTTGTATGTTTATGTGTTTGTGTGTTTGTTTATTTGTTTGTATGTTTCTGTATGAAGGCAAAGAAAGAATAGTGAGGAGTATTTTGTTTGTCTTTCCCGATGTCTTTGTTCTTATACAGTTTCTGTTTGTTTTCGTCTGTGTAATTTACAATTTGCCATGTGTTATGTGTGTGTTTGTCTATGCAGCCAATGAGAAGAAAGTGAGAAGTTTTTATATTTTGTCTTTCGGAAATATGTGTATTCGTGTATTACACATTCTTTGTGCTTGTTTGTCTTAGTTATTTACTTGTGATACATCTCTGTGTCATGTGTCAATCGGAGTTGTTAGTCACGGAGTGTCCATTTCATAACTTCAATGAAAATTTTCCTTCTCTCGACAGAAACCGTGAATGCCTTGATTGCTGTTGTGGTGCTGTTGTGTATAGCCGTGTTGATCCTCGCATTTGTGGTCATACGAGTCCGACGAAAGTTAGCAGTGGCAGCAGGCGACCCAGGTCCTAACACCCGCCTGATATAGATACGACTGTTACCTTAACCCTTTACTCCTGAGAGTGATGAACTTCAATATTCTCCTTTAGACTCTTACCAGAGATATGTAATACAGTGTAGAGAATTTAATGCTTGACAGTTCAATCAGACAAGAGCTATCAATTGTCACTATATCACTCATACATTTTTTCTTGAATGATTAGGAGAACTTGTATTTTGAGTTCAGGAGTGAAAGGGTTAAGCAAATCCTGAATCACACTATTCGTATATTCGTTTCTTCTGTTCTTCTTTTGTTTTGTCAGTAAATCTAATAGCACTTTGTTGATCAAATAGTACCATTTTAGACAAAAAAGGTTAAAACACTTGGTTTAAAATACATAGATTGTATGTAGTGATCGAACATCGCAATTGGAAAGTATCGGCTTAGAAAAGAAAAGGTTTAATTAATATTAATTTCTAGTTTAGTTTGACCAGGGCTTTAGCCGACACAAGACACGCCTTATTACATATTAAGACGCGAACTTACCGTATAAATGGATAAATGACACATTTACCTTTGATACGATTTATGCATGAGAAAGCACATATATCTATACTGCGGATAGAGAATGACAGCGATAGTGACCTTCGCATTTTTGAAGCAACTAAGCAGTTGCAAAGATAGCCCGGAAAAAAATCCGGGCCTCAACGGGAATCGAACCCATGACCTCCACACTGGTACAAAACACGAGCAAAAAGAAAAAAAAAAAAAAAAAAAAAAAACGAGTACAAAACAAGAACAAAAACGGGCTATCTGTGCAACTGCTTAAGTTGCTTCATAACTGCGAAGGCCACTTTCACTGTCACATTTGCCTTTGTTCGCGTCTTAGGCAACCGCGTCTTAAGTAAGGAATGCCTTATCTTAGACAAGGGTTTTGGGCTGTTATCATTTAAGACGCATCTTAGTTTTGTCGTGTAAATGGCCGTATTGTAAAAATAGAGCGGTTTTCGGATGGCTTTTGCAAAACCAAAACCTAAGTAATTACGCCGCCGATCACAGAGGCACTCCATTGTGTATACCCAGAGCTGTACTGGAGAATTTAAGAAGCTCAATAAAAGAGAAAAGACCTAAAAGAAAAGGAAGTTCTTTGTTGGAATGTTAAGATTACAGGGGCAAGACCATGACATGCTTAAAAACTTGGGTTGGGAGTAAGTTTGGCCAGAAAAAATAGCCTCATTTTGATTTAATATACTCAAACTAACGTTCTTAGTTTTGTTTTAATTTTCTTGTTTTGTACTCGCCCTTGTAATTTATATTGTCCTGCCCTTGGTTCTCATCCTCTCGTTCTCGTTAGTTCTTCCGGACTCATTTTCCTCGCTTTTTCTCTTGTCTTTGCTCTCGATCTTTTATCTGCAATAGAGTCGGAGATTATGATATTTGGTCTGAAACAGGGTCGAAAATCGCAAATTTTGGTCTAAAATTAGGGTTAAAATCGCATATTTTGGTATAAAGAACGGTCGAATATCGCACATGTACCTTTTAGGTACCTATTTTTTTGCTGGGCCTAGGGGCCCAGCATATAATATTGTTTTCACCCGAAAAACACAGCGTAGGTATCATGACAATTGGTGAAAGAAGTCCCCCCTCTAGGATTTCGAAGTTTGATTGACGTGTAAGCAAAAATACTATATTTTGATTGGATAATGTTCACGTGCAAGCGGCGTGGAAGCCTTTCATTTCTTGGTTGAGTTTCAAAGTATGTAACGTGAGATTTTAGTTGACATGTACTTGCGCTCTTGCGGTTTTGGTTCATTATATTCACTTTCGATTTTTCTTCGTCCAGCTGGTTAAAACTAAGCGAAGGAAAGCAAACATAATCAAACGATACCATGGCTCCCGGCTGGGTCTTTCAGCTTCAACACACACTCGTCAAACAACCGTGAATTCATCAAAACCGCGGTGATAATAGCTCTGAAATGAACCAGGCCGACTGGGAATTTAGAAAGCCTGGCAGAAGAAATGCAATTTAGAAGACGAAAAACAGGTAAGTAATGAAGCGCAGGCTAGATTAATCGTGGCCTATGATTAAAAACAAATGTTCGAAGTCAAACTGTCAAAATCAATTATGCATGAAAATGAGATAAGTCACGCATACTCCCAAACTCAAAATGTAGATTCTCTCGTCCTTTTGAAGCAACTGTACGAGTGTTGTATTATAACTTATAGTTTAATCAGGTTCATTTGAGTAAATCAAAAGCCAAGTTCCCTATGCTGTATGATATTTTTTCGGGTGAGAAATTGAAAGAGAAAATTGAAGTTGGTCACTCTTGGGAGTCTCGCTCTTGTCCAGAGATTGCTATTTCAATAATTCTTATGGTGCACGCGGACACTTGCCACACCAAACTTGAATCCCAGCATCTGTCGCGTTTTCACGCGATAACACTTGTTTAGTTATATATGGCGGTGGCCGTTTTCTTATAACCCAAAAACCCCCACCCCAACCCCGTGCGCTGTTTTGTTCATGCGTCCCATCTGTATAAAATTATATCTCGTCAACAGTGGCGAAAAATGTGCCAATTAAACTGCCTGAAGTCTCGTTATAGTCCCAGTAACGTTTCCTGAAAGTTTGGAAGGATTTAAGGTTTCGGTCAAAACGGGCCGATTTTCGACAAAAAGGTAAGCCTAACCTTCACTTTTTGTCCAAAACTCGGCCATTTTTTGCTAATTATGTTCCTAGGACTATGCCGACGGTTTTGCATAGCTTATGTAAACTTTTAGGCCGCGCGTCGTGAGAAATTAGAGCAAATTACAGCAAATCATGCACTAATTAATTCCTCACACCTTTCGAGTTAAGCTGCTATAACTCGCCAACGGATGAAGATAGATAAGGAAGATGTATTGCAAAAAGTCTTGTAATAGTCCAAAGAAGGTTTCCTGAAAGTTTCAAAAGTTTTCATTTTTTGGCCAAAATCGGCAAAAAACCCTGTGCTATAACCTTAGTATTTTGTCAAAATTCCAACATTTTTCGACCATCTCAGAATCGCATGAAATTTTCAGGAAACGTTCCTGAGACTATGCCGACGGTTTTTGCATAGTTTTTGTAAACTTTCAGGCCGCGCGTCGTGAGAACTTAGAGCAAATTACAGCAAATCATGCACTAATTAATTCATCACACCTTTCGAGTTAAGCTGCTATATCTCGCCAACGGATGAAGATAGATAAGGAAAATGTATTGCAAAAAGTCTTGTAATAGTCCAAAGAAGGTTTCCCGAAAGTTTCAAGAGTTTTCAGTTTTTGGCCAAAATCGGCAAAAAACCCTGTGCTATAACCTTAGTATTTTGTCAAAATTCCAACATTTTTCGACCATCTCAGAATCGCATGAAATTTTCAGGAAACGTTCCTGGGACTATGCCGACGGTTTTTGCATAGTTTTTGTAAACTTTCAGGCCGCGCGTCGTGAGAAATTAGAGCAAATTACAGCAAATCATGCACTAATTAATTCATCACACCTTTCGAGTTAAGCTGCTATATCTCGCCAACGGATGAAGATAGATAAGGAAGATGTATTGCAAAAAGTCTTGTAATAGTCCAAAGAAGGTTTCCTGAAAGTTTCAAGAGTTTTCAGTTTTTGGCCAAAATCGGCAAAAAACCCTGTGCTATAACCTTAGTATTTTGTCAAAATTCCAACATTTTTCGACCATCTCAGAATCGCATGAAACTTTCAGGAAACGTTCCTAGGGCTATGCCGACGGTTTTTGCAGAGTTTTTGTAAACTTTTAGGCCGCGCGTCGTGAGAAATTAGAGCAAATTACAGCAAATCATGCACTAATTAATTCATCACACCTTTCGAGTTAAGCTGCTATATCTCGCCAACGGATGAAGATAGATAAGGAAGATGTATTGCAAAAAGTCTTGTAATAGTCCAAAGAAGGTTTCCTGAAAGTTTCAAAAGTTTTCAGTTTTTGGCCAAAATCGGCAAAAAACCCTGTGCTAATAGCCTTAGTATTTTGTCAAAATTCCAACATTTTTCGACCATCTCAGAATCACATGAAACTTTCAGGAAACGTTCATGGGACTATGCCGACGGTTTCTGCATAGTTTTTGTAAACTTTCAGGCCGCGCGTCGTGAGAAATTAGAGCAAATTACAGCAAATCATGCACTAATTAATTCATCACACCTTTCGAGTTAAGCTGCTATATCTCACCAAAGGATGAAGATAGATAAGGAAGATGTATTGCAAAAAGTCTTGTAATAGTCCAAAGAAGGTTTCCTGAAAGTTTCAAGAGTTTTCATTTTTTGGCCAAAATCGGCAAAAAACCCTGTGCTATAGCCTTAGTATTTTGTCAAAATTCCAACATTTTTCTACCATCTCAGAATCGCATGAAACTTTCAGGAAACGTTGCTGGGACTATGCCGACGGTTTTTGCATAGTTTTTGTAAACTTTTAGGCCGCTCATCGTGAGAACTTAGAGCAAATTACAGCAAATCATGCACTAATTAATTCATCACACCTTTCGAGTTAAGCTGCTATATCTCGCCAACGGATGAAGATAGATAAGGAAAATGTATTGCAAAAAGTCTTGTAATAGTCCAAAGAAGGTTTCCTGAAAGTTTCAAGAGTTTTCAGTTTTTGGCCAAAATCGGCAAAAAACCCTGTGCTATAGCCTTAGTATTTTGTCAAAATTCCAACATTTTTCGACCATCTCAGAATCGCATGAAACTTTCAGGAAACGTTCATGGGACTATGCCGACGGTTTTTGCATAGTTTTTGTAAACTTTCAGGCCGCGCGTCGTGAGAAATTAGAGCAAATTACAGCAAATCATGCACTAATTAATTCATCACACCTTTCGAGTTAAGCTGCTATATCTCGCCAACAGATGAAGATAGATAAGGAAGATGTATTGCAAAAAGTCTTGTAATAGTCCAAAGAAGGTTTCCTGAAAGTTTCAAGAGTTTTCATTTCTTGGCCAAAATCGGCAAAAAACCCTGTGCTATAGCCTTAGTATTTTGTCAAAATTCCAACATTTTTCGACCATCTCAGAATCGCATGAAACTTTCAGGAAACGTTGCTGGGACTATGCCGACGGTTTTTGCAGAGTTTTTGTAAACTTTTAGGCCGCGCGTCGTGAGAAATTAGAGCATATTACAGCAAATCATGCACTAATTAATTCATCACACCTTTCGAGTTAAGCTGCTATATCTCGCCAACGGATGAAGATAGATAAGGAACATGTATTGCAAAAAGTCTTGTAATAGCCCAAAGAAGGTTTCCTGAAAGTTTCAAGAGTTTTCATTTTTTGGCCAAAATCGGCAAAAAGCCCTGTGCTATAGCCTTAGTATTTTGTCAAAATTCCAACATTTTTCGACCATCTCAGAATCGCATGAAATTTTCAGGAATCGTTCCTGGGACTATGCCGACAGGATTTGCATAGTTTTTGTAAACTTTTAGGCCGCGCGTTGTGAGAAATTAGATCAAATCACGCACTAATTAAAGCATCACACCTGTTTAGCAAAGGAGCAGAGTTTAAGCTGCTATATGTCCGCTACGGATGAAGATAGATAAGCAAATGTATTGCAAAAAGTCTTGTTATAGTCCAAAAATTGAAATGTTTTGAAACTTTTTGGAAATCTTGCTGGGACTATATGAAGACTTTTTGCAATATATTTGCTTTATTTATCTTCATCCGTTGGCGAGATAAAGCAGCAAAAGCGCTTTAAACTTTGAAAGGTTGTGATGTTTTAATTAGTCTACGATTTGTTCTAATTTGCTTTAATATATCTCACGACCCGCTGGATAAATTTTTAAAAAAATTGTATAACAACCGTCGACATAGTACCAGGAATGTTTCCTGAAAGTTTCATGCGATTCTGAGTTGGCCGAAAAATGACCGTATTTCATCAAAATACTAACAAGGCTATGCCATATGATAAGCGTGTCAAAACCGGCTTGACCACATTTTTCACACGTTTCATTCCATCGTGCGCAGCAGCCATTTGTGAGAAGACTCCGACGAAGAAGGACGTGTTTCGTGAGACCTAAAATGGCGGAGCAAGCAAAGTTAGACTTTCTGGTGAGTTTCACCAAATTGAAACTATCGACATACGAACTGACGAAACGAAACGAACTTACGATTAGCTTCTGGATGTATTGTGTGAAACATTCCAGGTTATTTAATACATTGCTCTCTTTTCTCGCAGAGTGCGTTCACGGCGCCACGTGGCTTTCAGGACATGGAGTGAAAAAGAAGCATTGCATATGGACTTGACTCAAAGTTTATAAGGAATATTTGGCTGGAGGATTATGCTTCAAACTGGAAGGCGACTAAAGAAATGTATTTTACAACAGCAGACCGTAAGCTCCAATACGTTAATGATATTCTCATATTCTACAGTCGCATGACTTGTATGGTGTATGATGTCATATATTTGTCTTTAAAAGAGGTGTTCCAAACGTTTTTAGACAGTTAAATTCGCTCTAAGACTTTCCTTTACTAAACTTAACGAACAAGAACGATTTTAAACGCGAGGGCACTTCTTGAATTTGCTTTACTGTACTACTATACTTCGGGCAAAATCCTGATTTTATATCTGTCGCATACGTGTGAACAGCATTTTATTGCAGGTGGTTATTTCACTGGATGGCTGTATTTGACCTTTAAGAAAATGCCAAAATTTCCAGGTCCGGTATCCAAATTGATATGCAGAAAAATAAAAAATGATAAATTATGCAAATAACAGACATCGATTGGCTGCTAAAACAATGATTCCAATCAATTTGATTTACAAAGAATGCTTGTTTTGTCCGTGTTCTTTTCTTGTCAACTGACTCTTTTTTTCTGAAAACGTGAACGATTGGCGCTTGTTTTTGCGGGAAACTTTTTTTTTCTCTTACGAAGTTGTAATTACGCAGACACTGAGCTGATTTTACGGTATTCTTGTTTCTGCTTGCAAATTTATCGTTCTCTTTTTCGACGGTATAAAAACCGCTCATCTCTTGTAATACGGCTTTTGTTGTCGCATATTTTTGTCGTGCTTTCTGTGAAGTGCGTAGATCATTTTCGTCTTCGAAACTGTTTTTAGTTGCCCTCGCGTTCATGTTTGCAAACTAAGTTATGTACAATATTTCTCTTGTCGCTTCAAATTCGGGTACATCAGTTTCTCCCGACTTGACGAGTAAACCGTGATTATCTAATAGGTTTCTTTTGAACACCTCAAATTGCTTTTTTTTTTGCTGATGCTGTTAGTTATATACCCTTCAGAAATCAAAAGTCTACACTTTTTTTTTAGCACAAGAATTTTATTAAGTTATTTTTACGAGAATTTTGATCTGAGTAATTTTTTAGCGGCAGAAATATTACAATTGTGGAATTCTGTTTCGGCAAGTTTTACAGCCAGTTGTTTCGTGCTGTTTATATTTCTGAAGGGTATATTTTGATCTGGTACGACCTGAAAATTAACTCAAATTGAACTTTGCGTAATCAAGAAGGAACAATTTTACGCTGAAAGTTTTCAATAGCTTGTGTCTTCTCTATTCATTAACTGCCAACTTTGGTGGCTTGATTAAATTGTCTCCGAAGTTTGTCGAGGCTTTTTCTTCGAATCTTCAGGTGTACCAGCCGGTTTAGGTTTTGTGCATTGCTTGAGTTAGAACTGTTTAGTTTGTGGTTCTGTTAAGTTGGGATGGTTGGAAGAGAATCACGCGCTTTCTTTTCACGTTGATTGGATTTGAAGTCGTTTTGATTTTCGTCGCACAATTTTTCATCTAACCTCGGTTGCAGAAAGTCGCGATGTCATATTTTTATTCTTCAACGAGTACTCTTGTTAAATTTTAGTTCTTGACGCAGTGTTTTGAATTAACTGATGCTTCACGAAGCTAACGCGGTTCAATTTCAGGAGAATGTCTATGTCGCTGTTGCAAAAACTAATTTTACTGATTTAGGGCCCGGTTGCACTGGGAAGTTTGGTCGATAATAACTCAGCATCGAGAGCAATACGACGGCTTCTTCAATGTTTGGTAGCAAATCATTGACATATATTTCTAATGAGAAGCGCTCTTTGGACTTCAAATGATGCAATTGTCGATATTAATGTCTTTAAAGTTGCGAGTGTGACCGGAGCCTTACTCACTTTCCTGTTGGGCAATTTCAAATATATTATTCATTTTCATTTGCGAGCAGTGCGCATTTCTCTTCCTCCATCCTAGTTTATGAGACGATCCCTTCGGCTAAGCACCCACTTGTATTCTTCTTTCGATTATTTATACCAAGTTTTGTGGGTGCGTCACATGTAAAAGTTATCTCATGCCTCAAATATATTTGCTTTCACTGTCGAGGGAAATAAATTGACTGCTTGCATTTTCGGGAGAGATTTGGAGAATTATAACCGCGGGAATTGAACAGCAATTCCGCACCAAATTTTATTGAGGCATGACTTATCTTTACTTGTGATGTATTGAATGCATCATTTCATATATACACCGTACATTTGGCGCGCGCTTCTTGGACTTTATATGGCGGGGATTGTAGCACAGAGCAACTGATGCAGGCAATCGGTGTGTTTTCTTTCACAGAGGCTCTAAAAGCGTAGTCGGTATATTTTGAAATGATTGTAGCCTTTAGCTTTTTATTGAAGGACTCCTAGTTTGATGCAGGCAATCGGTGTCTGTTTTTTTTTTCGCGAAGGCTCTAAAAGCGTAGTCGGTGTATTTTGAAATGTTTGTAGCCTTTAGCTTTTTAGTGAAGGACTTCCAGTTTGATGCGTGTATTTTATATTTCTGTTAAATGATGTGCTTAATAAAGATGTCTATGGGGGGGGGAAGGGATATGATGTACATGAATATGTAATATGCAGTGTAACCTGCAAAACCTGTTTTATAATTAAAGATGACATAAGACCATGATGCTTTTCAAACTTTATTGACGTCACATTCAGAGTGTATATAAGTAAATTTTCCGGTAGGGGAGGTTGGTCGGGGCTAGCGGATGGCACCAGTTATAGTCAAATTTTTTTGCTTACCTAATGAGGTTAATGATCAGACTTTGAAACAGCAAGAGTAATAGAGTTGTACTAGTAGTACAAGAGCACTACTAAACTGTTACAACTACTATTACTATTACTACTTCAAAGCCCTTCCGCGAACCGAGTAGTTAAGCAAAGTAAATTGAAGGAGAGGCTCTGAGAAACGGAAAGCTGATAACAATGTTTTGAGACAAAATAATCTTTTGCATTGCGTCCGTTCATGAAAACTTCGGCGCATGAAGTTGGTATAAGTCTTCAGCCAAATCAAGAATATCGGAGCCAAAATGAAAGACGTTTCTCAGAGCCTCCCGTTCCAAATCTTTTTGAAATAAGGAGGGAAAATATTCCCTTGCTTCTAATAAACACGTACAATATGGAATATGGTTGTTGAATCACTAGAAAATCATAAAGGTAGAATAGAAGTTTTACCTTCGCACCAAATTGTTCAAATGGCTGCTATTTAGCCTGAAAACCCGAAGTCAAAATGTAAAGAAAATCTGTGCATATAGCAAAACAACATTCCAGTTGCCTATCACAAAGTTTCATTTGAAATTTGCGATTAAATTTTCAGTGATTCGAAAGAAACAACCACATCCCATTACATGGAGAGATCAAGCATACTAAAATGACTGCAATGCCGTTGTCGCGTAATTGGACACGATAAAGAAACCACGCGAAAAACCGTTTCGAAAGAGAGAGAGAGAGAGAAAAACCACTCCGTTCGCTCAGCTTGCATTTGAGTATGAAATCAGATACTCTAGCTCTGTTAAACTCTGTATTTAACACATTTTTGTAAGCGGGCAGTTCTAGTGTACCGTAAATTATCGGATGGTACATTCAAATTTGAAAAATGACTTTGAATCTCGCGGGTTTGCAGTTGTACACGGCTAATTTGGATTGAATAGTATAAAAATATGAGTTCTTTCGCGATGTACTGAAGCCGGTTCGTGTCGAAAATATCTCTTGTCATTTTCAGTAACGGCTTGTTTGCAGTCATGTAAAGTAAGCTTGGCTAACTACGAAACGAGGTGTCTCGATAGAACATACACTTGAAGCACTGACTTCTCAGCAATTAAATAAATAAATCTCCGTTTAAGCCAAATCAAACCAAATCTTCTGACAAGAGTAAAAACGTGAACCCCGAAAAGTTATCGAAACACCTCGACTCGTGTAATAACGAATATACAAGGCTGATAGGTTCCATGCATCATAAAAATAACTGCTATGGAGATGGGCAATTTGTTTGAAGTTAAAGAAACGACGCGAAGCTTCGTTTTGAAAAATAAAAATCCAATTTGTTGATAGAAATATGGTCGGTAGTTTTATCAGCACGGAAATGCATGGTGTCCATCAGCTTCAATAATTAAATATACATCAAATTAATCACAGTAGTAAACCCTACTTTACAGTAGTCTAGCGCTTGTGTCCTTGCAGGAACCATTGCTTATTACTGTCCATGGTAGCCAACTGAAGTCCATTCCAGTCCACTGCAGTCCATTTAACCATTCCATCTCGATCGTCGCTTGAGTTCTGTGTGCAAAGGAACGCATTCTGTAAGCATTCTGTGATGTCTTTTGGCTGTACATGTACTGTACTGACTGAGATAAAACTCTGACCCTATAATGCGAAGGTAGTAAACTCGAAACTCACCCGGCATAATTCGTCTCAAAGCTTGACGGGGCAGGTTCGCTCAGTTCCCGTCTATTCTGCATCTTTTTCCTTGCCCTGAAGTCGAAGAATACGTTTGGTCAGCTAAACCATCTTTTGGGCAAAACAAACAACAGGAATGAACACGAAACGTACCGAATATTTCGACATTCGACAACAACAACGTGGAAATATAATGATATACAGAAGAGAAAGGTGTGAAAAGATTCTTGCATGCTTTAATTACGTCACAGTCTAGTACCCAGACTCACCGGGGGGAAGTGGAGGATGCCGTGATGTTGTGGTGCGCTGTTGGCGAACTGAGCGAGTGGCTTCACTGGGGGATGACCTGAAATAAGGATCGGAAAATGTAACGCTTTTTTCATCACAATCTTTGTAGGATAAACACAACAGGATCCTGGCAGGATCATTCTTGGATAAACATATTTACTGTAGCTACAGATCTTGTTAAGATCCTTTATATGGGATTGTGTTAAAGTGAGTGCTCACTATAAAAGGAGTGCTTCCTTCCTGAGAAGATGTGACTCATTAGGCCTGGCATGATATCAGCCTATACAGTATGAAAAAAGTAAGCCTTATTTTTACCAAAAAAACTTACTTTTGAAATAGAACAAACAGTCATAAGTGGTGAAAAACCTTACTTTTGCAAGACCTAGGCCACTATGTTTTCAGAATCCCTTACTTTTGGTGAAAAACCTTACTTTTGAAAGAACAAGGCCAATATGTTTCAGAACCCCCTACTATTGGTGAAAAACCTAAATTTTGCAAGAATAATACCCTATTCACACCAACTAAACCTGTTTAATTGAACCAAGTTTACAAGACTGTGTTTTCTAAAACCATTTTTGATTTTGTATTAATTACACAACATTTCAACCTCACACACAGGTTGTTTAGTAAGACGGGTTTTAAACCAGTTTAGTTTCACTGTGCATGCATTGTGAAGACTAAAAAGTCTTATTAAACACCTTTTAAATAGGTACCCTTACTTTTGGTGAAAAACATTACTTTTGAAAGATAATATTGAAAGGCCAATATGTTCTCAGAACCCCTAACTTTTGGTGAAAAAACCTTACTTTTGCAAGAACAAGGGCAATATGTTTTTAAAACCCCTTACTTTTAAAATTTGGTTGAATCTAACTCCAACTACCTCCAACTTTGACTGGCATTTTCTCCAAAATTAAAACATATTTTCAAAACCCAAGGGTAGATTCCTATCATTTACCAGCTCAAGCGCCTATTTTCATTGTTCAAGTTGGACTCAGAGACCAAAAAATTTGGTTAAATCTAACCCTAGGAGCCTGAGTCTAACCCTAACTAACTCCAACTTTGACCTGCATTTTCTCCAAGATTAAAACATATTTTCAAAATCCAAGAGTAGATTCCTATCATGTACCAGCTCAAGTGCCTCTTTTCATCACAAATTCAGTTATCTCAAACTCCATACTATCTCGCACATGATCCAGTGTTCCTTGGATCCCCTGCCATCTCGAATTGTTTCTCACTTCCTTGAGACTTCAAGATACCAGGGTTCTACTGTAATGTTATTGGAAACATATTATTACATACTCATAGTTTTCTAGACTTTTAAAATATCATCATAATTAAGCAGTGATTGACATTAATGCTCAACATTATTGCTAAGCTAGCGGGACACCTGTAAAATACGGTGATCGGATTTCTTTTTTCCTAATTTTTTTTCTGTCTTTCTTTTTTACCTTTTTGAATTCCATTTTGAGCATCTTGAACGCAGTTTACAGTGTCCAAGTACAAACTTCTGTAGTACATAACCACTCAACCGTACCACTCGGTGAATTGCCGATCGATCGAGAAGATTTAAATTATATCAATTTGTTACACACACACACACACACGAGCCGCGGTCTGCGGTTGCTTAGCGTATTATTATATAGAGATTCTGGTTGGGCAAGTAAATTCAGTGCAATGGTTGCTCGACTGGGCAACAAAGAAAGGATGAAAAAATTACTGAACATTGCTTGAAATCAATCTGCAGTCCATGAATGTCACATTCTGTGTCTGAAAGACTCTCAGTTTCTTCCAGTAAATGTCAACGGTAGCAAAAATATTAGTATAATTAAAAAAAACATGGTTTTATCCTTCCGCACATCAATCGCACCAGTTGTCGAAATCACGTTCACGAAGCCCAACACTCTGTTAATGTTTTGATTAGTTCGTAAAATCAGTACAAATTTGGTCCTCAAAATATCAGAAAAATGCCCGGGATTACCAGAAATTTTTCAGGCTACTTTAAAGCGTCCAACATATTTTCTCTGGGATTTGAAGATCTAAGCGGTAAGAATTGTAATACATGCTTCCCTTCCTGTGGACTTTAGAAGCAGTATAAAGATTGTTCAGACACAAAACTTCGAGGGAAATCAATGTTGTAACTAATATGTGCCGGCCGTTTGATCAATTCTGACAGACATTCACTTTAACCCTTTCATTTCCAAGAGTGATTAACTCTCCCAGGCATATAGAATGGAAAATGTCAAACAAAAACTCACCTTCATTCCTGACCCCTGGGTCCGTTCTCATGCGCGCTCAGTGAGTTCATAAGCAACTATTTTCTTTGCTGGACCCACCGCCGACAGCGAGACACTTTCACCCAAGTGTATTCGAGTCCCTGGTCATAATATTGTCGCTAACAATGCAGATATTAGGGGAAATCTTGGACTTCAGTTCAAACCTGATTATGTCCGCCATTTTGTCAAGTAGCCTTGCGTTAGTACTTGGTGTAACCCTATTATAGTGTATCATTATAAATTATAATTTGTACGCGCGTTCTGATTGGCTAAATAGCCGTGTACGATTTAAGAAATATATAACGCGTTAATTCCCGTGTAAGCCTCCGAAGGTTCCGAAGTGAAGTGAAGTTTATTCGACTCAAGCTAGCACTATTAACAATACAGATAATTACAATTAATTACATAGCATAGTTGTGTCTACTGCGCATGTTATAATCTAAAACCGTGTTAACTTATCAATACGAAATCGGACTAATCGATAACGGCGCGTCGTAACTGCTCGTAGTTACGAGGGGGGGGGGGGCACTCACTGTAATTTTGGGTGGGGATGTGCCGCCCGGTCCTGAAATTCAGACCAAAAATACCTGATTTTCTATACCCTATTTCAGACCTGACTCCAAAATATATACCCTATTTCAGACCCTTTTTAGAGAGTTTTTTTGTTCTTTTACAACGATTTCCGCCCTGTGTTTTCTTCCATTTGCCGTGCAATGTCCGCGGCGACATATTTCTGTTAAAATCATATCTACCTTAGACCAAAAAGACAAAATCGATACCCTATTGCAGACTAAAATGCCCCAAACGATACCCTTTGGGGCGGCACATACCCATATGGCTTATATATGGGAGTACCACCCCCCCCCCCCCCCCCTGGGCGCGCAATTGGCTAAGTGACAGAAGCACTTTGACTGTGTCAGGAATACAAGGCAGGTTGTTCTTGCAGAACGTCAATATTCAGCAGTGTTCATTGCTAATTCTCTTTTTAAGGCTAAAAAGACCTTGGGAGGGTTCCGTAAATATCGTCTTCTCTTTAACTCCTCACGTGGTCTACTCTTCGTAGCCAAGTAGTCTGATGAATTCGGCCATTGATTTTGAAAAACTCCTTAAAATGGAATAAGGTGACGAACTCACAAAGGGTTTCCTATGGAAAGAGAGAGAGAAACAGCATCAGATCGTATTCTCCAAAAGACGCGACCCGCAAATCTACATTCTGGACATAACATACACGACCCGCTGGGATCGACAAATCGTCAACGTCATGATTCATACAACGGTTGATAAACCGGACAATGCATCCGCCTTACGTCCAAGAACTTCTGTTGGTCAGCGTCCGTCGAAATTTTTACGTCGTGTGCCAACACGTTTTTCTTGTACCCAACTTACATTTTGAATAAAATGCTTTGAACTGGCTTGTGTATCAAGCCTTTTCTTAACTAAATAGAACTTTAGGTTTTCCGAGCGTTGCACGGTTTTTCGAGCACACTGTAATGATTACACGAACCCAGAAGTGCGCACGTTTTCTCACAAAAATAGCCAAACATTTCTTCCCGAATGGTTTTGAGAACTTACTCTCCAGCCCCGCAGATATCTAATAATAAACTATCTGAAAACGTTTTAGAAGCATTAAAGAGCGTATAAAATGGTTTGATTACACAAACGCACAGCAGTTATATTTTGAATTAAATCTGAACATATTTAAATTTTCGAGTTTGTCATACAGGGTTATTAATACTATGGAATGTGCTAACTGAATGTGACAGCCATAACTTCGAACTGTAAAACAACAAGTAGAAAAGACACTTTACTAACAACTTATTTAATCTATTATTGGGGACGGCAATTGCATCACTGGTAAACGACTAGTTTAGGTTTCAACTCGATTTATTCTCTTGAATAGAATCAATATAACTTTGTGCTTTAATATTTGCAAAAGTACGCAAATAAATCAACTGAGAAGACTGTTCTTTGACTTTACATAATACAAAAATACAGGAAAATAATAAATAAAAACGAACAAATATCTTCTGGTTGACTGTAGTAACGCATTCTGGTTGTACGTACCACAGTTATGTACAAAAAAATGGTAGCTATATACAGAGCACCGTCCTTCGTGTATTTAAACACGAAATCCATAGATTTATTCCTTTCCTCTGCGATGGGCGTTCCGCCCCAGTGATATCTGTATGTCTCAATCGAGTTTAGTTTCCAAAGATATGAATCACTTTGTGAAATCCGTGACTCTTTTAACTGATCTAAAGTTCTCGACTTTGGGTACTTTTTGGCCTCGAGTGGAAAAGTTAATGGTGATCAAAAGCCATACACATCACGCCTCCGTGTAGTAAACAATGGTTGTCCCTCTCTCCCTCTCTCTCTCTCTCTCTGGCGCAGTCAGCAGACGAATCAAAACAACAGTGGATTCCCCTTGTTTTCAAATAATTGTAGCCAGCTTTACAAGGTCCGAACAGCTGCAATCTCGGCTCAGCTGAGGTGCAAGGTTTTTCCTCAAAATGATCAGAGAGAGTGCGCCACAAATCACGATTGCCACTAGGCATAAGTGTAGGAGCATTTCACACGTGCCGTATCGTTCAATAATACGGGATTGGCTTGAAGGTTGCCGGTTTTCCCAGGGTGTTGGGGTAGCGCATCGAGTCATCTGGGACGGTCTCGAGACGGGCATCATGTTACGGCCTTAAATCCTTTTAGTGCAGATTGCGATGGCGAGTCAAGTCCGGGTAGAAGTCTTTTATAACAGGAAACGTTGCGGTCTCCTTCTATTGATCCCAGCACGACAACGACAAGGAGTTTTATTCAGAGAATTTTACCAATTGACGTCAATGCAAGTGCTATTGTCCCACCCGACATGGTCTACCGGCGGTGTCTGCGTTTCTACATGATATTACAGCGTCGACAATTGCCTAAAACACGGGTTATTATTTGATTTACAGAGGAAGCACCATAATTTTTGGTAAAAGTTCAGAAAATTGCACTCTAAGAAACAAAAGCTTGATCACCTGATGCTTTCAAAACCTTTGTTAAAGACAGCCATCACAATGCCGGAAATGAAGTTAGCATTTTTAATGTTTAAAAACAATACTCTTTGCCCTCACTCCTGAGATTAATTGGAGTGAAGTGACGTGTACAAATGCTTTCAATATGACTCCATACACTTGTGTTATTCTTTCCAAGCTCAAACTGCAAATTCTCTTAACCTTTTGTGAACAAAATGTATGAGTGATGTAGTGAGAATTGCCAGTTGAATCCGATATTATCTGAGAAAGGTATCGAAAGCCAAGTTCTCCGTACTGTTTAATACACTCTCTGGTGAGAGGTTAAAAAGGGAACATTGAAATTAATCACGCAAGAGCGTTAAGGGTTAATATGTTCAAGCAGGAAAATGAAACGATTTAGTGATATTGCGTTTCATCGTTTTGCAGTGTCAACACACGCACGCGAAGCCTGAAAACAAATATTATCTAAAGAGATCTATAACTATGTATCAAAAATATTTGCTCCGACAACTTTATCACACAGGAAGAAACGTTAGGCTCCTTCACACACAAACAACCACACAAACAAACAAAGGATTAATACTAAGAATACTCGGACATTCCAGGTTTTGATATAACGACAGACCAATATTAGAAGCTCGCGGAGAAAAAATCAGGCTACAAACATGACACAAACAGAAAATTGTTCCTATATTCTTATGTTTAAGTAAGGATCAGGGATTTGGTATATTGAAAATGAAAAATATCCAAGAATGCTGACTCTTTTCAATTTACACTATATGTAAAGGAACTGTACATGACCGTTGTAAATTGAGCAATTAGCAAATTCTTTTTGTGAGGTAAAAGACCTCCTAGGGCTGAATTATCACAGGGATACATTAATAAATAAATAATTAAATAAATAAATAAATACATACATACATACATACATAAAGAAACCTAGGAACTGTGAATCTGCGAAAGAAAAGCTATCAATCTCAAATGTTGAAAGGAAAATATTAAAGCTCACATACTGAATCTATCAACTTCAAATGTTGAAAGGAAAATATTAAAGATCACATACTGAAATACAACAACAGTCTTCAGTTGCGACTGTTGAGGTTTTGACCACCTGAGCGGTAGCCAGTCAGTCACCAACAGTCTTCCTAAATACGCTACTCTCTATATTGCACCCGGACGATCACGTACCAACAGCTGATACTCCTTGCGGGTTCAAATAATTTTGCGCCCGTGATACAACTGTACGTATTAAGAGGAAGGCATTTCCTTGTTAGAAGGTTCACGAGTCAAGACAATCACTTGAAATCGAGAAAGAAAGACTAACCGTAACTCGAATCAAGAGTCGAACAGTTAGAATTGACCGAGTCAGCTATCACATTCTTTGCGGTACCCAGCGGTTAACTTCACTCCCGGGCGTGCATTGTTGCAGGACAACTGCTCGTCGAGTTTCGAATATCAGAGATTTCGAGGTTTCCCGCTATTAAATCGAATGATGCTCTACACCAGAACAAGAACCCTGTATCAGTATTTACAATTGTATATATTTGCTGTTTGATCGTGCAAGATAGGCCAATTCGTAAAGAATGTGCGCTTTGGCTCAGAGTCTTTGCTGAAAATAAGCAATTTACATTGAAGGGCCACTGACAGCTGGTCCCCTATATTTCGCCGAGTTTTGCGAACCTACAATAGTTTCAAGTTCGATCGTGGAGGAAATTTGCATTTAGATTTCCCAGAAATAAAACTCGGATTTGTCAGTTGTATTTTTAAAAACAAAACACGCTTGGCACGAAGATCAATACTCTGAAAAGGAAGTAATCTAAGTTCCTGCGGAAATATTGGTCATCTCTATATTTACCTTGACGAGCAAAGAGGCAATGTTAGGGGACTGGCTCAAGCCTTCTTGTCCAGGGCCAAACAGTTCATTTTCAAAGCACAATCAGGCCAATACTGGCTTAGGCCCAGACTTTGCTGTTAATTTTTAAGCCTGAAGAGGCAAAGTTTCTTCCACGACACGACTTCCTCTATACGTTTTGAGCGAGAAGAAACTTTTTAATCAATCTTCGAACAAAATTCTGCAGTTTATTGGGAGAAAGGTCGCAAAAAAAAAAAAAAAAAAAAAAAAAAAAAAAGATGAATATTGGATTAGCTTAATCGGCTTTCGAGCAACCGGGCCCTACGGAGTTTGTTAGTTCGCGTCTTTCAAATCCTTTTTCTTCACGACCATCCAGCCTTCGAACAAAGAAATAAATGCCAACAAAACTACTTTTTATCATATGTTTGATGATAACTTCTTCTTTTGTACATGCGCAGTGCCGAGCCTTTAATATCAAAGGCAAATGGTCTCCTGGAATGATATTTCCTGAAAGTTTGGTTGTTCGGCTTAACGATACACAGAATAAAACGGTTGATGTTGACATAGCGAACTCCGTAAACGTATTCTTCACAAAGTTCAGCTCGTTAGTCAGACTATCAATTCTCATAACATTACTCATACATTTTTCTCAGAGCAGGTTAGGAGAAAACGTGCTAACCACTCAAACGAAACTTCGATGAGCACATTCTAATAGCAACGTTCAATTTCAACTCCTGACCTGACAAATAAAACTTAATGGTGTGACAACTCAAACGAAGCATTCTGATAACAGTGTTCTCGTTGTTTCTGAAGATCTCGAGTTCGTGAAAACACAGGTGTTGGCCAGCAAGGGCTGATATAAAAATACTTCAATTTGTGGCTAACTTGATTTACAGATGTATCAGCAACTGATTAGGATCTTGACGAAGTTATTCAAAACATTCTAGTATACAACTGGCTCCTGCTTGGGCTATGCACCAACATCCTAAGTGTATTTAAATGATCGATTTTGCGGTCGCGCAATTTCGTTCTCATTATCTTTGAATTCTCGGCGCAATTCCTACGCTACTCGCGTGTTCCCTCGACTTTCCGTGTGCTTAGATGCAACATTGAAAAGCGTTTTATGTTTCTTAGAGTGAGATGGAAGCGTGAATAACTGCAACACTGTAACAGTATATCTTGCGTGTCAGATTTTTCGGATGTCTAAAGTGTTTTGAAGTTTTCCGGTATGTTCTTTCACAGTCCTCAGCCACAAATATTAGTTGCCCATTCGAAACATCTAGAAATGGAATGTGCATATGCCGCCCTGCGGCTAGCCTGTGAATACAGCTCCTTCAAGTCGGCCTACTAAATAGTCCCACATTAATGGCCTGTATTTTACACGGCGGCATAAATGCAAAACACAAGACACCTATTTTCTGGGCTGGGAAAGTTTCTACGCAAGGCCTACATGCACAGCTAGAGAACAGTGTAGTCGTGCTAAACTAAAACTCGCAATCACTCATTAATATGCTCTAACTCAGTCGTAGCTGGTAGTATTATATTCCTAAGACCTTTCTTCTTTGTTTTGTTCGCTCTTTATGTTATTTTGATTTGTTTAAATTTTTACAACTGTAACCAAAGGTCTGTAAGCATGACCTAACATTAACCGAAACCATGCCGAGCTCACAAGCCTTATTTACGAGGGATATATTCTTAAATAAAGAAGTCTTCAAGTTCATCTTATGACGCTATGTCACACGCCACCGAAGAAACACATTTTCGACTGTGCACCCACCTTAATTTCGAGTCTGCGGTCATCGCGTGGAAACGACAGGAATGAAAGTTTTCGTAGTTCGTGCAACGCTTGTAGAATCTCATAACTTAGCCAAGGAACTCAAGACTTGTTACTTAAACAATGTGTTAGTTCAATACATTTTCTATAACATAAGTTATGCATAAGAAAAACGACGGCACACGAGGTGAAAATTAACCTGGAGTTAAATAGCAATGGCGACGACCGCTGATCAACATGTCGAGACGCAACGATGGATGACGTCACAGGCAGGCCGCTGACCGGTGCGGTGTGTCGCAGTGCTTTGTTTAGTTCGTCTGCAATTTCGCTTGCAGGGATTCATCTTAAGACGTAGAAAATGCTTTAATGCTCACCTGTTGTTTGTCGTGCCCTTTAGCTGGCTTCCTTTCAGAGATAAGCTGCCCAGCCAATGTACATTTGCGCCAGGTTTTCAATGTCGGTGGCCTCCTGTAAACAAAAACAAACAAACAAACAAACACCGAACGTCAGAAAAACGGATCATCTTTCAGTAGAATATTCCGGTAAATTGTGTCTACAAAATCGAAAGGACGAGTATATCCTGATGTGTATCATATAAATAGTATGATAAACCAGCGAAAAGTTGACATGGAAAAGCTAAGAGCCGTTGAAGAATTTTTAACCCTTCAACTCTCAAGCTCAAAATACAAATTCTCCCAACCATAAAATAAGAAAATGTATGAGTGATGATAAGAGAATTTATGTTTCAATCAGCTGTCATTTGAGCAAGGTATCAAATGTCAAACTCTCCATACTTAATGTTATATTTCTGGTGGGAGACTGAAAAGAGAAAACTGAAGTTGATCACTCTTTATGTCCACGTCGACGCACTCTAAAACTACAGCAGAATCCAGATAACACACCTCCCAGAGAAACAAAAATTGGTGCGAGCTAACAGGAGTTCAAGTAGTGGGGGTAAAATGACAGTGTTAGCAAATTAAAAGGAAACGAATTTTGGTGCAAGTTATCAGGAGGTTCGAGTCCAGTTGTTGAGATTCCACTGTAGTTTCAACAAGTACTAGCATTGTATCGTATCGCATAAAGGCTGACAATAAGGCTCGACTTACGTTAATTAGTTTATGCACCTGTCCTTCAATAGACAGTGGAATCATGATCTTGTTCTTGCTGTGAAAACCTTTCAGCCGCTGCTCAATGTTCTTCAGAATCTTCACGGCCTGTAGTAAAGACACCAGAGCAGCGTGATCAAAGGCAAACTTCTCCCATAACTTAATAGTCCATCGTGTGTAGTTGAATGTGGAGAAAATGGCACATCATCTCGTCATTTATTGCGCGTACCCTCTCACTGGTCAATTTATTCATTTATAGATAGCATCTTCTCATTGGTCACTTCAGGTGATGACGTGCATGTGAGGTCATTTGTTGAACGTACCTCCTCATTGGTCACTTCTCCCGTCTCTTTGTTCTTTGCAGCCTCAGATATCAGGTCCCGACCTCTGGTTTTCTGCCACTCACAGAGTGGATCATAGATGAACGTTCTCAAGACACTAGAAACAAAGTGGAGCAAGATAGGTTTACCCCATAGACTAAGAATTAAATATCTCCGTATTTATACACGACAGTAATAAGTTAGACACCGTCAGTGCTTATTTTAAGCCCCAATTAACTCTTCTCCCCTCTCCCCCATGTCAATGTTGTTTCAGCGCCAAAACAAAAATGAAATGTCTTACGTGAGCAATGAGTCGCACTGGTTCCTCATGAGTCGAAGAGTGACTTCACACGAGCGACGAAACACTCCTTCGAAACCAAGCAGACCCTAGAGAGAGGACGGTCACGTGAGCACCGAGAAGGCCAAGGAAGAGCAATGACAACAATCGCTTGAAAAAATCCGCTCGAAAAATTTGTCATCGAGCTGGCAAGCCGTGTGTTCTGTGCCGGATACTTAGAATATTGCTATGCTCAGGGCCCGGTTTTTCAAAGCACGATTAGGCTAATCCTGGATTAGGTCTAAACTTTCTTGCCATTTTTAAGCCTCACTATTTGAAGGTTTCGTCCTGTAACGACTTCCTTGATACGTCTTAATCTGGAACAAGATTTTCCTTGATACATTCAATCCCTATATTGACATGTATTAAAATATAATAAATTAAATTAAATTAAATTAATTAATAAAGGCACGGGCCTACCATTGCGTGGACCATGTTCTGTGTGAGACGAAACGGAACGCACTCAGGGCAGTCGAACGTTTCCCCCTAAAATCACAGAGGAAAATTAAAGGTCAGTCAGACGACAGATAGTTAAGGAATTTCCAAAAATTATTGAAAAGAAAACGGTGTTGGAACATACTAATAGACATCACAACTATGCTGGTGGAGTCACTGACAACAGAAGCTAACAAGGAATCTTTTGTCAAAGTTAGTCCAACAAGTTTGCCACGAGAGAACATAAACATTTCACTCCCAATAATGATCCACTTCGATTTTCTCCTTCAGTTTCTCACCAGAAACATATGATACAGTAGGGAGAACTTGGCTTTTGATACCTTGCTAAGATGAAAGATGATTAAACTATCGATTCTCACTACATTACTCATACGTTATGTTCTTAAAAGTTTGGGAGAATCAGCATTTTGAGCTTGGGAGTGAAAGGGTTAAACATTGTCTTTCATACCACTTACTCAAATCTCATAAATCTCTTACTTTATTAAAGAGGCAGTTGAGGTCCACGTGCACACAGTCGCCGCACGTGGCGTCGAACAGAATGTTCTCCCCGTGCCTATCTCCCAGTCCTAGGATGTAACCCACCATGGACATGACCGCTGACGTGCGGCAGTAAGCCAGTCGGCTCATGTACCTTTCAAATGAGATATGTTAGCGCCAGAAGAAATCCAATAAAAGGCACTACATAGCTAATGCGACAGGACAGATTAGACTTTGTCTTGCTTACCATGATGTGGGATTCGGGAAAGTTATCAGAAACCAGTCCTGAAACACGGGAGGATGTCTAGAAAACAGAACAAGCATAGTCTCCATAACTACCAGTTTTAAAAACAACAATGACAACAACAACAATAATAATAACAAAGTCAAGGACTGATAACACGGCATTCACAACAATAAATAATAAACAAAGACCAACAACAACAAAACTTTAACTTTTAAATACCTTGGAAGTAGCTCCTTTCTAAACACTTCGATTTTTGCGCTGTAGAAAACACCAAGTCGCTTTTAGTTTTGATACAATCAGGCAACACCTCATTCACTGCCACATCCAACGTGATAACTGTGTATGCTGAGTGATTCTCATCTCTTTTTTCACTTTTACATAATGAATAACATGTCGTCAAACTTCAAAATTACCTGCGAGAACTTCCTGCCTTGTCCATTAATTTCTTCACTTCGTCTCCTCTTGTGTATATGTTCTTCTCCCTGTTTCATCAAAGCGACAAAACAAACTGAACCTAGGGGGCTTGATCTGTTCATCTGCATGCTTAAAACGCCTTCCTTAGTTCGTCACTCCCCTTTTCCCCTTACTTTCTCCCCACTTCATCTCTTATATTTTTCTTTCCTTCCTTTCTTCTTACTTCTTTCATTTTCCATGCCTTTTATCATTGCTTACTTTGTGAATTAATGCGTGAAATGTGCTCTATCGTCCTCACTCTTTTGCTACGCGAAATAGATTCACTCTGAAACAAGAATTTCTCTCTTCTTCAAATGATTTTATTGATAACGAATATCTACAGTAGAATCCCGCTATCACGAACTCGGTTATCTCAAACTCCCCGCTATCTCGAACAGAATCCGATTTCCCTTGGAAATGAACTTTGTAGAAGTTTCCCTTGGTATAGAAACCCGCTATCTCGATCCTAACTATCTCGCTTCCCTTGAGAGTTCGAGATAGCGAGGTTCTACTGCATAACATTTTGACTAACTTGTAACTTTTAGTGAGGATATTCCTGAGTCCCCTTGTGTTCTGAACCCATTCAACCAGGCCACACTCTTCGTTTAACGGAACTACAGCCTGCAAAAGCAAACACACTCATGTTACTTCAGACTGACTTGCATCTCGCAGTATATTGTGAAGAGAAGCGCGATTTATGAGGTTTGTTCAATACACCCCCTGAGTCCGACGGAAAAGTAGGGACTCAGATGGTGCCCGACAAACAGACAGACGAAATGCTAGCACAAAACTAAATAACTCTAAGTGTCATGCCAGCAGGCTCCAAAAATGTTGATCGACGATGTCTGATGGTCCGATGGATTGATAGACGAACTGACGTCCATCGGACCTTCTTTTCAGAATGAAGCAACACACTTGTAAGTGAATACAGGTCCACAAAGTGTTGACGGACGGTGACCGATGGACCGATGGTCAAACTGAATTCCCTACTTGTCCATCGGACTTAAATACGGTGTACTGAACATGTGTAGATAACTTATGGCTTAGGAACACAAGTTATAGCAGAAGCTGCTCAGCATTTACTTATACGCAATTATAGTAGAGTTGATACTAAAACTACGAGAAACGAGAAAACTTACGTATGTGCGGATATGAAGCTGTCTGTGGCGTGATTCAGGGTCCTTCCGCAAACACTGCAACGAGAACGATCACTTAGAACTTTAATCCTTTCACTCCCAAGTTCAAAATACAGTTTCTCCCAATCGTTAACAAGAAAATGTATGAGTGATACAGTGAGTATTGATATTTAGTCAGCTTTAATCTGAGCAAGGTGTCAAAAGCCAAGTTCTCCTTACGGTAATATATATTTCTAGTGAGAAACTGAAGGAGAAAATCGAAGTTGATCACTCTTGGGAGTGAAAGCGTAGGTGCAGGCACATAAACTCGCAGAGAAGAAAAGAGACAATAAAATGCCGGAGAACAGGTACATGTAGACACAGACACACAAATACAGACAATAGCATGGACGCAGACACAGGCACATTACCTTGTTCACAAGGGCATTAAATTCCATGGTCCTGCAATCTTTTCGAAGATCGTCCTGCAAAAAAACGTAGTAAGTCGCTCAAACCTCATCAGGCACACAGGGGATGTAAAGTGTTTCGCAGGTTGGAGCTTTTTAAATTTTCCTTATTCAACTTACCTTCGGTTTGCACATCATGATATAGGAATTCCCGTCACTTCCTATGATCGTTATTTTCTTGGGTTTCTGCAACGACTGAAGCACTTCTACCTGCATTGCAAGATATCATGTGAATATTGTCAGGTACAGTGGAATCTCTACTTTGAACACCTCCATTAAGGGGACGCCTCCTTTAGGGAGACACTTCTCCTTGGCCCAAAAACCGCTACTGATTATCTCTATTAAACGGACATCTATAATGAGGAGACGGGAGATATTTCCAGCCTCACGAAATCGTCCCATTTTCAAGCTTAAAATGGCCAAAAAGGTTTAGACCTAATACGGGATTAGCTTTGGGCAACAAGTATTGGCTCATGTATGTTAAACAAACAAAATTAATTTGGGGTTGATATTTTTCGGGACAAGTAACACAGGGCCCCCTTAACAATTCTTAGATTCATAGAAAATAATCTTCCCGACAAAACCTTTGTCATACCACTTCTTCAAAACCTGTGATACAGGCCACCGCACTGGGAAACGGGTTGTGGTCATGGATCCCTGCACCGGAGGGGAGCGTCACAGTTGTCGCAGACTGTAGTGGGACAATGATCAAACTAAAATTCCTGGTGAAAACGAAGGAGAAAGGCCGCTAATAAAAACACGACACCAAGACCCAATCCACAAAGGAAAATGCAGGGGTACTGCAGGCTCAGTCTCCAGACGTAAGTGTCTCGACGTCCGCAATCTCGGTCGAAAAACTGACAAGATAGGGACCCTTACTCCAAAAAACCAAAGGGGGGACTCTTACTAAAAAAAAACCAAAGGGGGGAACCCTTACTTAAGAAAAAGGGGGACCCTTACTCCAAAAAAGCAAAGGGGGGACCCTTACATAAAAAAAGCAAAGGGGGACCCTTACTCCAGAAAACCAAAGGGGGGACCCTTACTCCAGAAAACCAAAGAGGGGACCCTTACCAAAATAAAACAAAGGGGGGACCCTTACTTAAAAGAAGTAAAAGGGGGACCCTTACTGCAAAAAAGCAAAGGGGGGGACCCTTACTTTAAAAAAGCAAAGGAAGGACCCTTACTTCAAACAAGCAAAGGGGGGAGCCTTACTTTTTTTTAGTAAGTTTTTAAGATAGAGGGGCTGACCGTCATTTAAAAGTAAAGTTCAGACGCGGAAATTAATATGAGCCGAAGTCAGTGCAAAAAAATAAATAAATAAAAAAAATAAAATAAAATAAAAAGCCATTTCTAATGGGTTCTGTTCCACTCATGATAAATTCGGTGTTTGACCTCGTCCCACGTTACCTGTCCGTAACAAGGCGCTTGAGTACAGGGAAGTCGTGGCTCATGTGCAGCTTGTTGTCCTTGGTCAGGTTCCTGGGTGCTGGCTTGTTACAAACCTCCAGAAGACGATCCGTCAGTTTCGTCGCGTCCTGCGTGAAACAGGAAAAAGGACCCCATACGGTCAACTCTCTCTAAGCGGATACCTCTCTAAGGCGGCAGAACTGGTCCTTGCCAATTTTCACTTGTCTCTCTATAACTGAACTCTCCTTAAGGCAGACACTAAATCTAGTCCCGAGGGTGTCCGCCCTAGAGAGAGGTCACTGTACATACGTGAAGCTATAACAACCAAAGTTTGAGATTTTTCTGTGATTTGAACTTGGTTTTTACAAGTGACTAAAGCATATGACCAAGCAAAGTTCCTTATTTCAAAGTATTTTTTGTTTCATATAGAAACAAAAGCATTTTGCATGAAGAATCGGAAAATACTCCGAGTGACATAACCCTTCCATAACAACATGGACATCTGAAAGTGTTACTTACATCAAGGAACTTCACTAAGCCTTTATCCTGTAATCTGAAAAAAGAGTAAAATACGTGTAAATTTCAAAACGTCATTGACTTGAGAATACAAGACAGTGAATAGTTATAACAATGTGTAACTCGTCACGTTGCAGGGACTTGCATTTCATAGTACAACAAAAACAACTAGAAGACTTCTTTGCACCTGAATGAAGTCCATACATTCGATGACAATGATTAAAAGGTGAAATTTCACAAGTAAAAAGTACAAAGTTATTTATAAGAAATATAAAGAGTCCGTATAGGTGAATATGAAAAGTTTAAGGTTTTGAATACTGCGTTTCGTGGAGTCTGAAGGAATATTCTGCTTTCCAACCTTCTCGTTAGCTACTTACTGTGCCTTACGGAAAATGTCGTGGCATCGTCTTGTTCGCATCTGAAATGACGACTGAAAAAAAAACCCGCAGTATCACATAAAAAGAACATTCCCGTGGCATAATAATTACCTTGGATACAAAGGGTATTACAACAACAACATTTATTTAAATATTGCTAGTAAAGAAAGTACTAAATATGAATTACAAAATAGGAATCACAATTACCTTGGACACAGCCATCATCATCCACATAGCATGTTGTGGGAAGGCGACCAATAACTTGGCAATAATTACCTGGACAAACATAAGAAACCTCGGATAATCAGTCACACACAACCTAACTCTTTCTTTCACGAACACGAACACGAACACGAACACGAACACGAACACGAACACGAACACGAACACAAACACGAACACAAACACGAACACGAACACGAACACCCACACGAACACGAACACGAACACGAACATAAACACACACGCAACGACACGCATTCTTGAACTCTGTGTGGGTTACCTCCAGGTGTTCGAAGACCGTCTGGTTTGGATGGCAGATGCGGGAGATGAGCAAGGAAAACGCAGTGAAGAACTGGTAGGGAGGCAACTTGCCAGTAAGATTGGCCATGATCTGCCAAGTAAATAAAAGTTATGACACATCGAATATTTTCTTTCGCTTGTGGTCGGAGGAAACAAGACACCTGACCAAATAACCTTCAACCAATCAGGCTCGGTCAGCCAACCGAGAAAATGAATACAATAAACAACTTCTAGTTCCAGGAATATGTACCGATGTCTATTATTGGACATGATCTGTTATTTTGTTGTCGGGTCAAATTTCCTCAGCGTCTTTGAGAAACCACCAAGAAATCAAGTATTGAACACCCTCACTACATTCTTGAACAAAATCGTTGACAAATTACCCCTCCCCCGTTCGATGTTGATCAGATGGTTGTTAGCCTCGGTTTCCCCTCAAAATCATCCTCTACCCTAACTCGAGAATCAACATTAATAAGGGAAGGGGGCTCATAGCACTTTTCTCTGCAACCAGGTGACTCTCCGTGTGGTCATTTTGTGTCAACACGCTGCCCAAGGTTGGAGCTATATAAAAATGAGAGTTTTAAAATGAGAGAGAAACAAGTTGCTGTTACTCACTTTGTTTAATTCCACGAGTTTCAATCTCTTTCCTGTCTTATCAGCAGCTTTAGTTTGACGACCTAAAAACACAATATCAAATCAGTAAAGTCCTACTTACGAAACTACGCACATTACCCAAGCATTTGTGTGTACGTGCGTCTTGGTTGGGGAAGGTTGCATAGAGACGAAAATGAAGAAGAAATGACTACAAACCGGAATCTGGAACTTTGGCCCCGAAGTCCAACCAGAGGGTCAATAGTCTTGGCATAGACTGATAGATGAACTTGTTACCAAACTGCAGTGAGTGGCCGTAACTTTCCAGGACAAACGTAAGGAATTCGCTGAAATTGAAAAGACGATATCACCACTGAGCAGAGCACTTGAAAACAACTACCCCCACACAAAAAAAAGAAAAAAAAAAATTATGAACATTGTATATCGTAAGGGGTAAATGTTTCAACCTTTTGCCCGAGATTGTGGGTCGAAGTAAAATTCACTTGCATAACCATCATTACTCACATTCCAGATACTTTGTTGGACCTCTTTTCTTCTACGTCTGAACACGCGCTCATGAGCCGATCGTAATACTTGCCCAGGTAAAAATGGCCGTTTTCCCAGTTGCCGTGGCGTTGTGCAACTTTCTGCAAGATGAAAGAACTTCAGCATGCCGTTATTTTGGGAAAGAAATAGCCTTTTAAACAGAAATTGACTCGAGTAGGGCCGTTTAGCGTATATTTAGGCCTAGTAGATATCTATATAGTCACAGTATAGCCTTGTAGTTTAAGCGGACTTTAGAATGTTAGAATGATGGACCAACATGTACAATACACCTGTAAATGTTCACTGAATTGGTCCCTGGATTGAATAACAAAAGTGATATGTCTTACTCGCAGCTGATAAAGGACTGGATTTGGTTCGTAATGTGCAGTCTCTTCCATCCACCGCCCGACGAGGAGGAGAGCCTGAGAGAGAGGCGGGAGAAAAAATCCATTCAAGTTAACTGGGAAGTTGCCTTTAAGGATTGGTTTCTTTGGTCTATTCCCTGTTACACACACAATCGTACAAGGTACCATGTTACGTTTGCTCTTCCTGGATAGAACAATCCAAGAAACATAACGCAGTTACATCAATACTACAACACAACACAACACAACACAACCACACTGCACTGCACTAAGTAAAAGAAACAAAATGATCACCTTTGCGTGAATCAGTTTATCTGTGTCTGAATATTTGTCTTTGGAGCTACCACCGTCTCCCCAATGATCACTGTCAAATGAACCGGTATTTGATCAACACCTGTCTATCTGTAATCTTTCATTTAATTTCTATGGATGTAGGCTTATGTTCTTGATTCGCTACAGAGTGATTACACTGATGTAATAAGGGATATTTCTCACCTGACTCCTTTCTGTAGACTCAAAAGTGCCTGATGGACTTCTCCCTGGTGCGAGAACAACAAAACATAAGTTGTAAAAGGTTTCCAAACAGAATTGCTACTCCCTTAATGCTCCCCCTGGGAATGTTTTCTTTTTAGGTTTTGAGCACCATAAGCCAGCGTTTCCCGTCGAGGTCTTTGTGAGCCTTACCTTGCTCCACAGCCATTTTGCTCGTTCAATACAAACACTTGGTAAGGAAAACGACTCTGCGCTGAGGAGAGAAATGTTCGCTGTCTGCAGGTGCCCTGCCCTGTGATAAAAATGCCAGCAGTTAGAACGAAAATAACACCGTAAAGTTGTCGTTCCACACAGTCATGGTGATAGTGATGTTGTTGTTGTTGATGATGGCGCTGGTGATGATCTTGAAGATAAAACGTAGACCAAAATACTTGCAATATTCATAATTATTACATGTAAATAGAATACACTCACTTTCTGGCAACCTTTGCGCTTTGTAGCCAACTCTTACCCAGTTCCACTCTTGTGAAATCACGACTGACACGTCAAAATTAAAATCGCAAATTAGCAAAGCCAAAACGGAAAAGAAAAGAGATGAAACACCGTGGAAGATATTATGCTCTTATACAGAACGCCATATCATTGCACGGCACAGAATTACCTGGGCAGCATATTCAGGACAATTCTTCGAAGATTTAATATGGGTTCCCTGGTGCGAAACGAAGTCTAACAACAACAACAACCACAAATATGAACAAAAAGAAGGAAGAAAAATAATACATGTTTATGGTTCAAGGTATCAACAACAACAACAGCAGCAGCAACAAAACAACTACACAAATATAAAAGAACAACAAAAACAAAACAGCAACAATAAAAGCAACAACAACAACAATAACAACAACAACAACAGCAGCAGCAGCAACAGTAACAGCAGCAACAAACCTGGGTGATTTGCAGGCGCGACTTCCAGTCTTCTGGTGACCCTGTCTGGTCATTTCTCTCGCCTCCTTCCATCGACACGCTGAAGAGCTGGCGAACGCTCTGTTCCAGTTCACGCAGCATGTGAAGTCTACAGAAATAAAACACAACAAGGCCATGTTAACCAGTAAGACAGTAAAACCAAACGCAAAATCCTTTGGCTTCTGGTTGGTTAAAAGTGTTTTTCTCAACAGACTCTCTGATTGACAATGACTGTAGTTCTAGCTTTGGTTTTGGTTTTCGACATTTGAAACATGAGCCTCTGGCTCGGGTGAATGGGCAACCACTCCCTAATGCTTCGACTTTAAATAAACGATATTTATTTATTTTATTTTTATTTTTTATTTTATTTTTCGACAGTCATCCGAAATCCGCTCTAAGAAACAAATATCCTTCTGATACCTGACGATATATTCGTAACCTCGCTGATAAGCTCCGGACTCCATGCTAGCCGCGGAGAGGGGGCCCATCTGTTCACTGCGGACAATTCTCAACTGGCGCAGTAACTCTGGCTCGTTCTGTAGTTAATAACAACAACAACAACAACAATAACAATAACAACAACAACAACAACAACAAAGCAGCTGACCAACTCAACACAATTTGGAGAAGTACAAAAGAAAAACAGTCTATGCACAAGTCGTTGACGTTGAAGCAGTGACGGATTAAGATCGCTTTCACTAGCAATCTCTATTTAAGCCTTCTCCTACACACAATTCCGTGCAAAAGTAACAGACTTACTGAAGCAATTTAGTCAATTTTAGCCATGTATGTTGTGTCTGCTTCCTGCAGACAATTCGTTAAGTACGAAAGATTCGACTGCTACAGAATCACCCAGTACACAAAGACATACCTTTTCCTTAGAAGCGAGCAGGATCTTTCCCAGACCTACACTCCAATCTCCACTTCCTCGTTCCTGTCAACCGAAATTGAAAAAAACTGCCCCCTTACAAACACAGAACAGAACACAAACTTACCAAGCTTGCCAACTAGACAGTTCAATCTGATTCTATCCCCCCTCCCCCCCTCCATTGCAACGCTGTTTTAACTCCAAAATCTGTCACACAATCTCACATACCCAGCATTGACAAGGGACTATGAAAATGGGCCAGATAACATTAAATGCAAACGAGAAAAAAAGATAAGCGGGTGGCAACTTATTTTGGACGAGTATTTCGACCATTTTGCTGCAACACACCCAACAACACACCCAAAAGAGGGGGGGGGGGGAGGAATTCGATAAGAGTAAACAATGCAATTGGGTAAAAGGCGGATGATAAATTATTCTTAACAGTCTCTTGCTCGGGATTGTAGCAAAGTCAACAGGGTTACTGACCAGCGTTAAGGAACTCTCCAGAGAGTCCCATTGACCCAGTCGCCATGCCGCCTCAACTCTGTAAGAGTTCAGTGAACTCTTCCATTCGGGTCTGAAAAAAGAAATCATGGCATGTCGAAATTGAAGTGGCTCAATCGATCCGCGGCAAATGATGATAAATAAAACCGAAAGCAGTTCAAAACTAGACTACATTGAACCAACCAATCAACCAACTAACTGTATTGACCAATCAGAACATGCGTGCCATCGGTTTGCTTCTCCATACCGTAAGTTGGGACCGGTAAGTTGACCAATCAGAGCGTGCATGCTATCTTTTTATTCCAGCTTATATGCTTATATGCTATCTTTTTATTCCAAATTATATCGCCAGTCAAAAATTGAAACACGTGTTCACTACATTCACGTACCTCCTAGATATGACGCCATCCACGTGTATCAAGGCCTTGGTCACCTGACCAAGGCCAATGAGGCAATTGAGCAAACCCTGAAAGAAATAAAAGTTGACAACAACTAAACGAAAACACGACGATAAGCCCTGTTCCTCTATTCGCTCAACATTACGTTCATGTGAGGACAGAAATGAAAAACTGGGAAGGCCAAACTGAGAAACACTTGCATCGGGCTAAAATCGATACGGCGTCGGTACGTTTACGTATGCGGCCGAAACTTGCACGGCACGCTCACAGCACCTCCTACAAATAGCTAAAGTTCATCGTTATGAAACTTGAGAAAACGACTCAGACGGGAACACAAAGATAAAAGAAAGATATCAAGCAAAGACAGAAAAGTTTGAAGTAATACAAAAAGATCAGTACGGAAGGAAACTATGATGAACAAAGAACCGTGCCGCTCCCGTGGCAACGTGGTCTCATTCTACCTTGTGGTGTCCCATCTCTTTGGGTTGCTCCTCCATGGCTCGTCCATAGCAAGCCAAAGCATCGTACAGTTTTCCTGTCAGAAAGAAAACGGGTATCACCATCAGCAACAAGATTAACTTGTAACTCCTACTGCTGGGTCCCAAGAGTGATCAAGTTCAACTTTCTCCATGTTTCGGCAGCACAAATATATCATACAGTAAGGAGAACTTGGCTTTTGGTACCTTGCTGGTAGTTGATTAAACTATCAATTCTCACTACAATACTCATACAATCTCCTCTTACAAGTTTAGGAGAATCTGTATATTGAGCTTGGGAGTAAAAGGGTTAATGTTGTTCGCGAAACAAAGTCAGAGAAATAGAACGGGTTTTTGGATGACTTTCCTGAAACCAATACAACAGCAACACTACAGCACCAATCACAAAGGCTGTAAGAAAACACTTTCGATCCAAGCAGAAGCCAAAGTAATTTGCAATTGGTTTTACTTCGAAAAAGAGAGCAATCAACAGTGCCAAAAAAAACCGCTGCTTGATTGGTCAAGTGCTGTCAAACTTGTTTGGACCAATCCAAAAGCGCAGTAAACGCAAAACCAAAGCAATGGCAAGACTACTTTCGGCAGTCATCCAAAAAACTCTCTAGTAACTGGTTGGTCATTTTACAATACACTTACAACAGGGTATAGGGCAAATTGGCTGAGTGACAGATTAAGGATTTGATTTAGTTTTCCTTCTCACGATGGAAAACTTACAGCCTATGTGTCCCTCACCTGAGCTCTCGTGCTCCATGATCTGCTCGTGAAGTGGAACCCGCTGTTTTCTGATGGCTGCGATTCCCTGCACTGCATCAGGCTCATTGAGGGCAACATAGAGCTTCTGTAGCAACCCGAGATGTTCTTGTACGTCCTGCTTTTGACTTGTGATGAACGATTCAAAATGCATCAGCGCGCGCGGATAAGCCTTGCAGTGGAACGAAACCTGTGACAGAACGTCCTGCAGGAGGCAACAAGAAGCACATGGTTACTGGTCACACGATCAACTAAAAGATACTGTAACATCCCCCCGGAGGGGGTGGGGGGGTATTCCTAAAAACGTTTTGGTGGGAGTGTGCCGCCTGGGACTGAAAACCCTTACACTATTTCAGATCAAAATATACGATTTTTGACCGTTTTTTAGAACAAAATGTGCAATTGTCGACCCTAATTCAGACCAGATATCAAAATCTCCAACCCTATTCCAGACCAAAGGCTCAAAACCGATACCCTATTTCAGACTAAAATGCAAAAAACGATACCCTTTGGGGCGGCACATACCTATATGGGCCCCCCCCCCCCCCCCCCCGGGGTAGCATCCCATGTGTAGTTTGCATCCCCGTGAATAAACGCGCTTAAAGTCACGTTCAAACCCTTTATCACGCTATGACCACGATCTTTTGTTTGATCTCAAGCTTCCGGTTTCTGCGCTTGGAAAAAACACCTCCAACGCAAGCAAGCAGCTGGGAGTTGTCCGTCCATTAATACCAACCTGAGGAATCTTATTCAAGAAGCTTTCCACTATTTTTTGCTCTTTCAGGTTTTCTGCAAACGAAGAAAACTTTCAATTAAAAAGGACACTACAAGCACACCTTGGCAATTACTCGTGTAAGGGATCCCCAACTAAAAAAAACGATGTCCTTTTAACAATGAGAAACACGTTACTACACAGGAAAATAGCAGAAAAACAAACAAAGAAAAAAACAAACAGAAAAAGTAACAATATATACTAAGGTAAACATAAAATCGGTAAAACGAGGGTCTGTTTATTCAAAGCATGAATGGATCTAAACCATGTTTTAAACTAGAGAAAACTTTTTAATCTCTGGCGTTTTCTGGCCAAAGATCAAATTTGATTAACCCTGGATTAGCGTTTGAACAAATGTTTTTGTTTCTTACCAGACAAACCAGATCCCAAGTGCTTACTGTGAGTTTTCACCGCCAACGTGTGAGCTCTTGTTCTGGTCCAGCGGTTCAAATAATCAAGCGCTGAAAACACTGTCTGTGCACTCATGTGACGAAAATCTGGAGAAGGTTTAAACGCAGGAAAGCAATCAGCCAATAGCATGAATGATTTGTCAAAGCTGCCTGGGAATATGAGCTTTACAGGTTTACGAGGATAAAGAAGAGCTGTCGCTACCTGAGGAAGATGCCGGCAAATCTTCGTTCCTCTGCGCATGCGTCAGAACGGCTATGATTTCAGTGTAAATCTGAAATAGGAGGTCAGAGCTGATAAAAATACACACATATCTATGTAACTTACAAATATCAAAATGCCTACCCTCAAAGAGTGATCAACAACAACAGTTATCTCTACCCCCTATATTACATTTATTAAACCACTCGTTTATTTATGGAGAATTATTTGAAAGAGACAGAAAATCAGAGGTAACGTGACACGTACCTCTTCAGTGCCTTGCTCGTTTCCGTCCAATAGCGAGTACAACATGACGTGTGGCAGAAGGAACAAAGCAGTGGTGATTTTATGCTAGCAACAAACAAACAAACAAACAAATGGGGATTATTTTTTATACTGATCAATTATTTGTCAATTATTTTATATTTCTCTACATAATAGTTCATTACCTTAAAAACCTTGCTGCACGCCTGGAAGATGTGTGCTGCCTTTTCGTCCTTCACCTGAATGCAAAAGTTCAACAGTTGAACGTCAGGTACTCATACAAATGCTAAATTCCTATTTCCCTTTAAGGTACAGTAGATGTTGACGTGTGATCCGACTGGTAATGACGAAAACACGCGCAAACACACATTCATTTCCCCTTTAGAAACGAACTTATAGTTTGCTTTATTTTTTAAAAGACATAACTAACTTAGCAACGTGCTGTTGAAGCACAGAAGCACTTGGGAACTTGAGAAAACACTCAGGAGTGTAGAGAAGCACTCCACGGAGTCGTGGTTTTCGCTCCTCTCATACTGATCAAGTTCTATATTCTCCTTTAAACTCTCTCAACACAGACCATAATACAGTGTGGAGAATTTATCACTTGATAGTGTGCTGATAGCTGGTTCAGTATCAATTTTTACTCATATGTTTTCTGCTTAAAAGGTTTGGAGAATCTGAATTTTGATCACTACAGTACCTTGGTGATCATGTAGCAGGTCCAAGTGCTGACCCACTCGTTGAATGTCTTGCCGGCTGAGCTCCGATAGATCGGTTTGGACAGCCGTGACCAGTTGGAGTTTGCTGAACTACGATACCTGAGGACGTATAGAGAAAGTATCTGAATATGAACTGTATATATGAATTGCAGGGGATAGATTTTCGTCTTAAAAAGGAAACTGACTTTCTTGGGTACGATCAAGAATGAAAGCGATTTTTGCAGCTATGAAGCAATCACACGCCTCGAAGATAGCCCAGGGCTTTATCGGGATTTGTAGGCGTCATGGGAAAGAATCTCGTCTTTAACCCTTTCGCCCAAACGCAAACTTCACTCAATGTGGAAAAAGTCTCAAAATGTGAACGCTCAAGTGAAAGCTCTCAATGAGTGCATTCTAATAGCTCAGCCCTAGCACTATATCAGTAGCATTTTATGGTACACAAGTCGTGTTTTGTCAGTGCGCAACTCAGAGCATTCCTAATTTTTGCGGAATGATTGATCGCGAGGTCGAACTCACTTCGAATAGAGATGCGGTCGTAGAACTTCCTGGGTGGATTCTGGGAACTTGTTCCACAAACGATGTCCAGCTCTGTAGAAGAAAATACAAACGCAATATTCTTTGTACTGAACGGTCTCTGCCATGCTCAAGTGCCAACAACTTAGAAGTCATTGAGATCCATTGTTCTCTGTAACGTACCCTTCCTTGCTCGACTCACTGCACCCGTAAGATTGTAATACTTCTTGGATGGCATACGCGGAACAGTCCTACAAAGGAAATAAGATTAAAAACAACAACAAAAAACAAAAACAACAACAACAACAGCATGAAAATAAACAGGCACAATAACGATCCGTACACACATTCTAATGGTGCAATTCTTCTGCATCAAAGTTGCACCGTGAGTCAGGTCTTTTAATTATGTACACAGAACAAAATGTAAAACATAGAGAGCAATAAAAAGGCCGGAATATAGTATTAACAAAATGTCAGAATATATAAATAATTCGTCCGTTCTTAATTGAACCTACTTGTCTGTCTACACAATCTGGTTTGTCCCTTTAACCTTTTCACTCCCGCGAGTGATCAATGTCAATTTTCTCCTTTAATCTCTCACCAGAGATATATCATACAGGAGGAAGAACTTGGCTTTTCATTGATTGATCAGATGACAGCTGATTGAACTGTCGATTCTCACAACCTCACTTATTCATTTTCCTCTTGAATGGTTAGGAGAATTTGCATTTTGAACTTGGGAGTGAAAGGGTTAATTGCGAAAGCACCGCTTACCTGTGCCCTTGTGTCGAGAGCTGCCAGAAATGCTCTAACAAGTTCGGTGAGCAAAGCTACTGCAAATTCCATGTCGTCACAGCCACCCTGAGAGGAATAGTAGCATGGTGAAAACAAGCGACAAAGATGCGTGTTGACCCCCTGTCCTCACTGGTCTTCATCATCAATCTTTCGTACCTTATAAATTGTTGTTTCATCCACAGGGTCCTGACTCATTTTGTCCAGTCTGTTATAGAAAATGGGACATTTGAAAATTTAATGATAGGGTGTATAAAAGGGGCGAACACTTTCAACTGCGCCAAGCAAGCGAAAAGGTTTAATCCACACGAATGCGCATGTCACACGACCACGACCACGACCACGACCACGACCACGACCACGATTACGATTACGATCACGAACACGATCACGATCACGAACAACTGATCTCACCTTCCCGGATCCACGGCTCCAAGCTCTCCAAAACACTCGGCCACTAACACCTTGACTTCTGCGTCAGACTCCCGACAGCTTGACACGAGCTAGCGAAAGAGGACAGCCTAACATGAAGTGATATTGGACATATGGACATTGTATACAAATTAATCCGCTTACCGCACTGATAACTTCGGGAATAAGAGGATCAACAGTCTCGCTTCTCAGCACGTACCCATGCAGCGTTGACTGGATTGCAAAAAAACACATGTTAGCCGCGAGAGGCTATCCCTTCGCATCATGTACTCGGACATGGGGTCTTTAAGACACACCCAAGACAAAGTAAAACCTCCTCTGTCCTAAACCATAACCATGATTTTGAAAACATGTATATGTTTCTTTAAGCTTCAAACTTTATTTTTAGAACTTCAGAAAAAACCTCTGACGAGAAGGGGCAATGTAAGAAACTGTCGGTTGGTTTTCCCGTCGAATCAAAATAAACGAAAAACAGTAAAAGATTCAAAATGCGAGAGACTGAAATGAGAAAGAAACATTCACCTGATTCTCATGCAGCAGTTGCTTCAGTTTAGATAGGGCGTGTCTTCTCACATCCAAGCTTTCGTGCGCCACGCCTTTCAGTGAGCGTCGCACTTGAGTCTTGAAGTCCGACTTGCGAGCCGTCTCCCCTGACGCAGACCGCAGCACCAAGTTTACTTTCCGAAGTTTAGGAATATCAGGGAGGAAATATATCTCGTGGAAGTGCTCTTTCAGAGCGGCCTTGTTTTCCACGATTAAGAACTCAAATATCCGCGTCACTTGGACGGGGAGTTGTGTCACGTAAGGGAGAAGAGTGACGCAGATTTGACTCAGCATCGGCCCGAGGGATGAGAGGTCCACACTCCTTACAAAACGCTCCCAAGCGTCGCAGGAAAGCTCCGGGAATCCCTCGTCTTTGAAACGGAGGCCGAGGCGCAGGATAGCCATTACTTTGACGCGGACGCTGGTGATGTGCTTGGCACCCATTATCTGCATCAGCTTCACCAGGCTCTCCAGTGCGAGGCGTCTTTCTTCCACGTCACTGTTCGTCAAGAGGACAGTGTTGTAGAACGCCAGGATGCCAAGCAAACGGGGCTGCAGAAAATCCGCCTGAAATAAAGATGAATAAATGATTCAATCAATCACTTATTAGATTGATGTCCTTTGGCTTCCTGATTCATTAGTCTAGATACTGAGTATAGAGGCTGAGTGGTCTGGGGTCAGGTACCGTAATGATTCTATTAACCGTCGGGGGAGCCTATCTAACTTTGGGACATTTACATTAGAGACGGGGCCGCGTATTAGAATCATTACCGCATCCGTAGTGAAGTACGGATATAGAAATGATAAAAAAAAACTTACCAAGTCTTCCGTTGTGTCTAAACTCTTGTACTCTTTCGTCGTGTCGTCCTTGCTGGCCAACATGGCCAGACCACTGCAGACTTTCTTGTAACTGACACTCAGGTACAGCAGTAGCTCATTGTACACACTCTGCGCTTCAGATCTCAACAGGCTGCCCAGTAACACATCGGTTTCTTTCTACAGTATTAAAAATGAGTTTATATAATTAGGATTATATACGACGCGCTCCGATTGGTTTGAAGTTACCAAACCCCAACTTGCTGCCCAGCAACACATTTGTGAAAAAATGGGGAAGAAGTGGATGTTGAGAAGTTGGATAGGGAGGAAGGGAACAAAAGGAAACAAAGGAGCTAAGAGGAAGACAAATAGAAGGCTGGTAAGGAAGATAACGATTGCGATGACAAGAAGGATGAGGAAAAAGAGAAGTAAAGTAGAGAGGAAGAAAGAGGGAGACGGACACCATCGGGACCATCTTTAACTGTCCGTTTTAGACAGGTGTCCGTTTGAAAAAGAGTTCAGTTAGAGTGAATGATCGAAGAAACGAAAGGGGCCGCTCCTATCAAGTGTCCATCTTACAAGGATGTCCGTGAAGAGGGAGTTAACTGTATAATGGATAGAGGAGAAACCCGGCGGACAAAAAAAAAAAAAAGAAAGAAAGAAATTGGAAGAGAAAGAAGTGATTGCTTTACCTGAACGTAATTTAGGGCCTTATCGAGTTCCAACTGGGTGCACGTTCTGACGAGGAACGAAAAGATGAACTTGAAATTCTCCAGCAGCATTTGTCTGCGGTTCATTTTCAGTTCTTTAGCAATGTGTTTGAGAACCGTAGAGGCGGAGGGGCTTGACTTCTTCACGAGGTACGGGATGACGAAACGCAACGTGGTCTGCAAGAGAGAAATCAACCATTGATGAATACCACATAACGCTCAAGAACTCTGAGTTAGGAACTCCCGAAAAATGAGGACACATTGTTGCGGCAACATTGTGTCCTTCGATGTTGCCAGGGTGGCAAAACGTGCGGTAACATTGTTGCGCTCAGTGCAGACACAGTAAACGTTTGTGAGGTTTTTCAGAAACATTCTTTGCATCGCAAAACGGGGCAACATTTGGGACTCGTACGCGCGCTTGCAAAGTTGCAGCGGACACGATGTATCCTCGTTTTGTCGGGCCTTTAAGAACACTGTCCTGCTCTTTAGGGAATTTCAACGTACCGTTAAGAAATCTTGTACATCACTGAACTCGAACACACTGGCGACTTCCCTGGCGATGTCCAGACATTTCTTGGCCGGTGGGGTGCAGTTTTGTCCCTCGTGCATAGCATCCACGATGAATTTACAGATGTCTTGTTTAAATTCAGAGAACATCTCCCGCATTTGCTTCTTTCGACTTTTACCGACCTCTTGAATCTACAAGAAGCAAACGTTTAGTACACGTTAGAGTACCAGCAAAAGTTTATTGTGAATAATAATAAAAAAAAACATCTCGACTCATCTGCTAAGATTATTCTACCACTCAAGTGGCCAAAACACCAGTCACCAACAACAGTCTTTCCTCGAGACTACTCACCCAAACGAACAACTTTAAATATTCTCGAGTTCAAACCATTTGTCAAATAAAAAGAATAAGGAGTGTCTTCAAGCGTGCTTAAACATTTCAAAGACGGGAACGAATACCATCACAGTGGTCCTCGCTTCTTCGAGGAACCTTCAAATAGCAAAAAGTACTACAGCGGAATCATGATATCTCAAGCCAAAAGTCCTTTCCTCTTGGAGTACAGTCAACTCTCTCTCTATCTCTCTGAGCGGACACCTCTGTAAAGCGGACACCTCTCTAAGGCGGACAGCATGCATATTTGGACTTGCCGATTTTCACTTGTTTCTCTTTAACTGAACTCTCTCTAAGGCAGATACCTCTCTAAAGCGGACAGCATACAGATTTGGTCCTTGCCGATTTTCACTTGTTTCTCTATAACTGAACTCTCTCTAAGCGGACACCTCTCTAAGGCGGACAGCATGCAGATTTGAACTTTGCCGATTTTCACTTGTTTCTCTGTAACTAAACTCCCTCTAAGGCAGACACCTCTCTAAGGCGGACACTAAATCTAGTCCCGAGGGTGTTCCCCTTAGAGAGAGTTCACTGTATTACAATTTAAACCTTTCTTACTGACCTGCTCAAACGCCATGGCCCGTATGAGTTGGGAGCGCGCGGTCAAACTGTCCAGCAAACTCACAACCACAACAAGAAGTAAGTCTCCGTCCGCCGTCCGACCGAGCTGGCCGATGGTCAGCACTACCGTCTCTTGGAGTTTGGCGTTTCTTTGCGACGACGCTTCCACAAAAACTTTCTTTAGTTTGGAAATCAACCTTTGTCTCAGGTTTCCAGCGACAGCATGGGAGCCAGGCTTCACGACGTACCGGACGACCTTACTAAATATATCAAGCGGGAAAAAGGTGATTTAACAAACTGAGATTTGAACAGTGAACGAGGAAACAAAAATGAAAGAATAAAGAAACAAACATAAGAAAGGGTGGACTGATTACTGGGATATGTGAGTGACGGAGTAAAAACCAGGTTTTTAATGTTCCGTGGCCTCTGGCTATTTAACCCAGCAGAATATCCCCATTGCTCGCTCCCGTCCCGTCCCGTCCCGTCTCGTCCCATCCCGTCTTGTCCCATCCCAATCGTCTTTATACATCATCTTCACCCGAACGCCAGCCTGACCTTGTACGCAGGGCCTCTATTATGTCGAAGCAGCTCGCGCTCACAATAGCACTGTGCGCCACTGCCCCCTCTCGTCCCGTCCCACCCGACCCACCCCGTTTTTACATCCTCCTTACCTGAACGCCAGCCGGACCTCGTGGTCAGGATCCTCTATCAAGTCGAAGCAGCTGGCGCTCACAATGGCACTGTGAGCCATAGTATCGAGCGTGACGGCCATGTGTGTGAACATGCGCTTCATACTGGAAATAAAGCTGAGCTTGACGCTGGAACAGACGTCGGGCGACAACAGACACAAATAAGGTTTGAAAAAAGCCGCGTCTACTACAGCATGACAAGCCTGGGTTGACAGAGAACCTGTTGAATAATCATACTCAGTGTTCAGAGGACAAGAGACGCAGATTGCGTGACGTGAGGTAAAGTGAAGCGATGCAACGTAATATGAACTGATGCGACGTCAAGAGATGACGTAACACAGTAACTTTACAAATCACACATCATTACAGAAGCTTTAGATCAAGAAAGGGATGGGAGCTCCATTTTACCTGTCGTTTCACATACGGGGCATCGAAGTACTGACGTCTCACATACGGGTTTGTTAAATCCTGGATCCTTTTGTGTCGTCACTTCCGTGTGCTCCGTCAAAACGCACGTCAGGTTACCCAGGCTCCTGCCCAACTCTTCCAGAACTGGCGTGCCACAGTTCAGGAATTTGCGAAGATAATCAGGGATGGACTTGAAGGAAAATGAACCCAAAGATGAAAGCAACGTCGGTAGCCATCTCAGCGCGCACAGTTTCCTGTCGTCTTGGGGATCGTTCTGCGAAAATTATTAGAAAACGGAAGCAGTTCAATCAGTATATATGTTATCTGCTTCGTGGCTTTTCAGATAACGATGAGAATACACTGTATAGGTATGATGAAAATCATAAGGCACTCGTGCAAAGCTAACAACATAGGAAAAGGATTAGATAACTACATGTAGAGAACCAGATATAAACCTAAATGGTATAAAACAGAGGCAAAATGGAAATAGATAGACGCTAATATAAATAGCAGTATATATATATATAGATAATCATATAGTTATGTACAATATAGAATATAAGGGAACTAAAATGATCCAAAGTTTTGCTTGTTCTGGGGTAAATTTCTTCGGGATTGGCTTCAAAACCTTCATGCTGACATCTTGAACAGCTCCCGATACATCTCGACATAATTCAGCTCCAACACAAAATATTTTATCAATCAGTCGCTATTCCTATTCCGGAATAGACCCAATCGAACGCGCCCTAAGTATGTGCTAGACAGATAAAGCCAAAACATACCGAAACTGCTAGAAAAACTTGACTCCTCCAGGTCGGTGACACCTCAGATGAAAACAGAGCCAACCTTCGTAGACACTCGTTTAAAATCTCCACGTCGATGAGCGGCTGCAGTGTGACGCTGACTCTTATCATATTTTGGACGCTCACACCAAACATACAAGGTAAGTCCACCCAGGGTGGGTCGAACTTGTGCAACATCGGAATGGATACCAGGAAGAGTATAAACTGAAAGAGCCGGTCAGACGAAAGATGGACTGCTCTTAATGTACTGTGGATTACTCCAGCTATTTGAACTAACTTCTTGAAGGATTCTTTGAGCAAATGGAGAATCTCGGTCATTTCAGTATGATGCTGTTCAGTGTTATCCACGAGAAACTGGAGAGAAGTTTTCATGGTGGAGAAGATGGTTGCAAACCGAGATGAAGGGAAACAGTTCTCTGCGGCGGACCCTGGGTCCTGGTTGTCTGTACAAGAATGGAACATGACTTCCAGAATTACTCGAACTCCTTCCAGCTCGTGCGTGAATTGTTCCTACAAAACAAGCACAAACGTTTTACAGTTGTTAGTGACAAAAACAGACACAAAGCCTTCCTAAACGACCCCACTTTCATTTTTTAGTGAATATCGATTAATCAAATGCAGTTGGTCGATCAATTGATTCGCAACCTTACTCTCTATCCTCGTATTACTTTAAGCTTAGTTATGGTTCTTCAGGAATTGAGCGAGGCAAAGGACACGACATCTGACTTCAATCAAACTGGCATTTCATAATCTGCCTTCAGTGTACAATACCGCTATATACATCTAGTACGCTCTTTCTTGGAATGTACAGCCCCGTCTCGCATATCATGTTCCTTCCTAGAAATTATAGCCCCACTTCATGTGTCAACTGTATTATTCTTCCTCTCTGAATACCAAGCTTTAGTTATGTACTTGCTGACCGACATCAAATAGCTTAACGATGCTTTCTGAGAACACAACACCAATCCCAAGATATTATTAAAACTACTGTACTTTCTTCCAAGAGTGGTAAATACTACCCCACATACCAATTGTTCGCTGCTTTCGCTTGCTTTCTGTTCGATTGACTTTGTGAGTTCTTCCATTTTCTGCCAAAGAGCGGACATGATGGATGTAGAAGGAGTTGACTGGGTCGAAGTCCTTGGGTGAATGTCCGTGGAACTTTTGATCACACCCTGGGCGAGCTTCAGACGTTTACTCTTATCTTCACTAAACGTAAAGGAAAACCCATCAGTAGTTGCTTAGCAACAGACAGACATAACTCTACAGGATCGGGAGGCACCTTAAATCTGACATGGAAACACTAGCACCGAGAAAAATTAAATTAGTTAATGGAAGAGCTTTTGGTTGTCGATATCTTAACAATTAAGTGAAATGTGCTAGTGATGAAGTTATTAAGTTTTAGTCCTGTAATATGTCCTTGTACTTCCTGGGTGTCTATAGCTGATCGTTCTTCTCCTTCGTCGGAGCTCTGACAAAGGCCTGACAATCGAAGCATTTTTGTCAGTTCCCAATCGACTTACTTTTTTTTTACTGTAACACAGTCAGCTGTCGTAAAAGTTAAATGTAAAGCCTTGTCCTCACTAGCGCATAAGCATACGCATAAGCATAAGAATAAGAGAGCGACAGTGGCGACATAAGCATAAGCATAAGGAACGAACATGTTCGTTCCTTATGCTTATGCTTATGTCGCCACTGTCGCTCTCTTATTCTTATGCTTATGCTTATGCTTATGCTTATGCGTTAGTGAGGACAAGGCTTAATATCTTTCGTTAGTTGGTGAGTGCAGTATGTTTTTAGGTAAAGACCCGGCGTCTTGGTTTGGGGAGCATCTTTGATTACTTACTTAGCATGGAACTTCACTTGTTCCGCTCTTTCCGCTGTGTCCTTCACATTAACTCCGCTATTTTTGTCTGCAAGCTTTGAAATATACAAATCAGAGATTAAAATCCACACTGTACAACAATACCCTGTGCACTTCAGTAAGAGAGCATGTACTCGCAAATTAGCCATTTCGGAATTTGTGCAAAATCAATCGAATTACAAAATTACTGTCACAAGAAAATGCACATCCAAATTAGTAAATATCCCTAGTTGCAACACGCTTTGTCCATCAGAAAATGAATGCTGAGCTTTCAAAAATCAGAAAAAAAAGAGACTAAAGTATGGAATGGAGGACGGGCCAATTCCAGTTAGCGTATCAAAGGACGTTAAGTAACACCAACAAGGTTCTTGCAACTAAGTTACCTTTGGCTCCTCACTTCCAGTAGTATGCAGTTCTTGGGTTACCGCCTGACACAGACAGCCAATCAGAAACTGAAATACAGAACGGAACTTTAATCATTGTATCGCACATGTATGTAACGAATGCAATCCGTGTTGACACCAAAAAAAAAACATGGTTATCGGAATAATCAGGGACTAAACGAGCAGAAAACACTTGTACTTTACAAATTAAATTATAAAACTGAACTTTGAAGATATCGTGCTACAATACAAGTAAATTTAGTACGTGTAAGTAAAAACTGCAACGGCCAATACTGATTTTGCGGTCACGGCCTGTGTGATAGTGAGCGGAGGTGAAGCAAGAAGGAAACATCATGTAAACGAACAGAGTCGAATTTAAGTCGTTACCTGCTGATGTTGTCCGTGACCAATAGACTCCACGAGAGCTTTGCTGATAGCTTTTCTCCTCTGCAGTTGGTCGCTGGTGGTGGAGTCGTACGCCACTGGAATGTTGGAGAAGATGTGGAACACCACACGGCAAATTGCATCCTGAAACAACAACTTGTTTTACTTTATAAATTTCCCGTTTTACTGGAATGTCTTACTTGTTTCTCTTGTCTTATCTGTTATACTTGATTTGTGTTACTTTATTGTGTGTGACGTTTACCTTCAAGTCAAGTGTTTGGACCTTCAGCAGTCCCCCTGCACTCAACAATCCGCACAGCGTCGTCAAAAAGTAGTTCACATGCAACGGGGGCAGAACAAAAACAGAGGCTCTTGACGTGCCACCAGAAGCTGAAAACACTTGGAAATCGGTGAATAATCTTGTAAGGCACTTCACCAAGCTTTTCTCGAGCAGCGACACCTTATCACTGAAATAGTGAAAAGCCAAAGAACAAGAATAAACTTGCTATCAATAAACAATGTCAAAGAATGGCAACCACATGATGATGATGATGATGATGACAATGTTGGCGACAATGACAATGACGATAGGGATGATGAAGATGATGACGATGATGACGATAAGGATAACGACGACTCGACGATCGAAAAAACTACAAGACTAAACCATAGTTACCAGTCCGAGAGCTTCTGTAGCTGTCCTGAGCTGAGCAGCTCGAGCAAAAGACACAGAGACTTTACAAATGAATCTAGGACCGGCACAGGCGGAAGACCAGAGAAAGTAAGCAAATCCCCAAGAAATTCAAGTGCAACCTGAAATGCAAGAGGAATCCCAGGGAGTCAGGTGAGGTATCCAGCAGCTCGGCCTCTGGCGCATGCAAATGTCCTGGCTAAAAGACCAGTTTTCAAAAAGTTTTCAATTTTCAAAATCTGCATAATCAAGCAGTACCTGTTTGACTGCCGCTGTCCCAATAAAAGTCTGCTGACAGCCGACCTTCCAAAGCAGCAGGATACAGCTCTGTGAAAACTGACACATATCACTCACCACATGGCCAATAATTTTACTGAAAACAGAAAAAATATATGGATGTCAAGGATGTATAGTTTAGAGCAGAATCACGCACTAGCTAGAACACACACGCAAAAGAAATGGCCAGTTATAACTTCAAAGGAATGAATTAATTGAATAACTTTATCAAATTGTCAAAAAACCCTTTACCATCAATTTGGGGAGACTAGACAACAAAATCGGGACACTAGATGACAAAACATGGTTTATTATATAGCCACTAGTGTTTACTGGAAAATATACCGTGTGTAAAATCCATACGAAACTACATCCGGGACCCAAGTGGCGTATTTTCCATATCCTCACTAGTGAGGATATTGTTGGCATCATTTCTTGCTTTGGCATGGTTGTTTGTGTAATTTCTCACAAAACACTCGTGTCTAATATAATAAAAAGAAAATTACACGGCAGCTTGAAGATATGGATTTTATTTTCTTGTGGAAAAAACAATATTTTACCACTCAAAAATAAAATTCATATCTTCACGCCGCCGTGTAATATTCTCTATATATTAAAATAGTATTACTTTTTTAAGAAGATAAAAATAATAACTACTATAAGTTGCTGTGTAGATTCTGAATGAACTTTTCTGAATGACTCCTTATGCAAATCCAGCTTCACAATATTCTTGCCTACAGACCACCAAGAAAGTTTTTGAGCTAAGATTTGGAGGCAAAAGAGTGTGTATTATGCTACTCTCAAACACTCCACACCTGGTTTGTTGCAGCTCACCTGACAGCTACTTGTAGTGAGTAACAGTCCTCGTCACAACTAATGCAGGTAAGTTTTTTCAGCATCTTCACATCTTCTTTGTCATGGTCACCCTCTTCCTGTGAAATAGTTACAAAAGTACAAAAGTTCAGGTAAAACAACAGATAACTCCTCAGAGTAAACACCCACATGTTTTAATATTTTTACAATATTTACAGTTGAAGCTCTCGTGAATGGAAAAAAAGTGCCTTTGACTGGAACTGTCTGCTTACTGTAAAAGAATGTGTAAATACAGAGTTTGACTGAGATGGAGTTTAAGTGGTGTTTCGTAAAGGCATCTGTAAGTTGTATCTGTCCACATTCTATTTTGTGAGTGTGTCTGCCAGAGAGCTTCGGCTACAGTACATATTTACAGTATGATCTCACCTTTGGTAAAGTGCCATCTCCATAAAACTGAAAGTGATTTAGATACAATGGCAATGCATTTGTGGGACACACACTTGCTCTTGAAAATAGTTTCTCATCAATGACAACAAGATCTAGGGGTGGAAAGGAAGTAAAAAGCAAGCAATATTAATGGGAGAAGGAAAAGAAGGAAGAAAAGAAGAAGGGGTGGGGGAAAGAAGGAATAAGGAAGGGAATTAAAGAAAGAAGGAAAGATGGATGGATGAAAAAAGTGAACGAGAGGATAAAGGAAGGAAGGAAGAAAGGAAGAAAGAAAGAAAGGGAGAGAGGGGAGAGTAAACAAGTAAGCAAGCAACCAGAAAGAACCAAGGAAAACAGTGAAAGAAAGAACATCTTACCCCTAAGCAAGGTGACAAACTCTGACAAGAGTTTGTTATAAAACTGCACATCCTTTCCCTTTAGAAGCTGAAAAACAATATCACTGCCTGTAACTCCTGATAATAAATGAATATCTTCTATGATATAAATATTAGATACTGTATATTTTGTAAACTTTGAGAGAGAAGCAGTATCATACTACTAAACTTATAAACAATCTTTAATTCAACCCCTTTTCTTTTCATATTTGTTGTCAAGTTACATGCAGCAGCATAATATAATTATCATAATATAAAGAAATAAGCTATAGCAGTGCTAAATAATCACCTGCAAAACAGAGAGGATGGCTGAGATAGACTTGCCATGAAGTGGAGAACAGTCAGGCTTGGCAAGAACCCACAGGACTCTTGAGATCACCCACACTGTGAAATCTGTGCAGCAAGAAAACAAAGAATCAGAAGAAAGCTGTGCATGTGTGCAGACTGAAGTAAAACTTTGAAAAGAGTCTCTCTCAGCTGAACAGCTTCCATGTTTCCTGTAATAATCCCAATATTTTGTGATAGGTAGTACTGGTAATTTGACCCAATACCTTTTTCATTTCTAAATTGGAGAACAGAGCTCAATAATCAATGCAGATTGGTTCATCTCAAAACTCACTTTTTGATGAGTCACCAATAATTCTGCTCCCATGACTACTTGGAGGGTTTTCATGCGAGGTGCCTGGAATTGCGGTACTTTTCACGGGAGAATGATGTTCTAATTGACCAACAAAAATTTCAGGAAACTGGTCCACACAATGCTGAAGGAAGTGAAAGATCATCTCAGTTGGTGTACTTCCATCAGGTTTCTTGGACAACTGGATTGTTTCTGAAGTGGAAATTGAAGTTTAAGTTTAAGCATGGAAATACTTTCAGCAGTCAGTGAAGGGGGCAGGTTTTTTCGTCACTCTGCAAACAATTTGCAAATTGCCACAAAATGAACAAATTGTCTAATTTTGCTAAACATCTTGTTTGTAAATTCTATGTTAAGTCATCTTATTATATGGGCATTTTTCATTCAAAGACCATTTTAAATATTTTAATTCATATTGTAAGTGCTATCTGCTCTTTAGCCGTCGGCTATTCAGGTAGCCTGTACCACAATATTTTTGTATAGTCAATAATAATATTGCATTGTATTTCTAAGTATCTTCTGTCGTATGCATGTGTGGTACAACTAAAGCGTATTGTCTTGTCTTTCAATATTGAGAATGGTTGACTTCAATCTCCTCTTTTCCTTCAGACAGTAGGGTGAATATGGCTTTGATAGCTTGCTCTTCTTGCAAGACTGATCACACTATCAATTTCTCCTGTACACAACTCATATGTTTTGATCATGAATGGTTAAGAGAATTTGTACTGTATCACTGTGTAAGCTCAGGGTGAAAGAATTTATAGCAGACATGGACATTTTTTGTAATGTACTCTAGTAAGTATACAGAACTGAGCAAACACGATAGAAACATAAAAATTACCATGCAAGAACAGTACAGCAAAACAAACTTGCCTGCATCTAAATCTGTTAGAATCCTATTAATAAAGTCGCACAGCAACTTCCTGATTTCCTTGGAAGACATGTAATGTTCTTGTGTACTTAAACTGTAAACAGTATGACAATACAAATGGTAAAGCATGAGTCAGCTTAAACCCTGACCCACCCTAAGACAGTGTGGGGATTAGAGGGACATTGAGGGGGATTTGATATAAAATGATGCCGGAGGGGGGGTGGGGGATTTGGAATGAGTGGTAAATTTCAGTCCCCAGGCTGACTAGGATTTGCAGAGGAACAGTATGACAGTACAAATTAATCAATGGTAAATATTTTTTGTTGTCAGTTGGAACTGATCAATGCATGATGCAGTTAAACAAAGTACAGCAATGCATCGACCAAATATTCCAGCCGGGGATCGTAACAGCTGGAATTGACTCAGATCCATAATATTGCAATAAAGATAACTAAATAATGTTGGCACTGGAAAAATCAAGAACTCGCGTGCCACTATAAAATTAAATTTCGGGATTATTTCAACTTAAATCGTTCAGAAAGATTTATACTAACAAGCAGTAGGAGAGAAATTCATGTCGCTCAAAACAGACGCTATCTTAGTCCTGCAATTCTGTTATGTACGACAGCGCGCGCCATACCTGCCCACTCCTTTTCGGCCGAGTTTCTCCAAGATTGGCTTAAGTTTCTCCCTCATCGACATCGTTTCCGACGACATGATGCAAGTAAAATCCCGCACACTGAAGTTCGATCTGCTGGTTCCCTCCTACTTTACCCCAAGAGTATAAAACATTTCGGAGCTGACCGAAATGTACAACAACATGCTTGTCATGTCCATCTAGACTTCATTTAAAGATCACCAGTGTCCCAAGTCTCGGTGCGAAACCGCTGATCAAAATTTTTCGGCTCAATTATTTAAAATTCTCACCCCACCATGAACGAATGTATATGTATGCATGTATGTACTACGCATCATCTTCGAACCTCTTTATTTAAAATATGTAAAGCCTTGGTCAATAATTTGCTCTTCTTTGTCGCGGCTTGACTATCAATTTATATTTTTATGGAGATATAGCAACAGTGTATGTATTCCACCTCTTTCTTCTTGCTTTCTCTCTGTGTGTTTGACTCTCTCAACTCTATTGTCTTTGCTATTTTCATTGCAAGATGAGTTTACTTGCCATCGTCTAAATGTACACCTAACTAACGAGTATCCAAACTTTTTTCTCCAGTTCAATAGCACCAGCCTTTTTGCATTTTTTTTAGTATTATTATGATCAGAACTTTAATAAAACTCGAAAAGCAGCCGCCTTAATCAAAAAGCAGTTCATCACAGTTCATAAATTATAACTTACATTGATCCACACTAACGGACCAAAATATCTAATGTTGAGAATCTTTCAATATACTAAACCCTTGGACTTTCAAATAAATGCTCTCTCTAAACTTAAAAATCGATGTCGTAAAAAGTGCTACTAAATTTTTAGATGTTGTCAAACACAACAGAAAAAAGCAACAACTCACAGCAAACTAACGCCATTCGCAAACGGATGAGAAGCTATGTAATGCGTTTTTAGAGCGTTTTTCTGATAAAAAGCCTTGTCACACAGTTGACACTGGAAAGGCTTCTTCGGCGCATGCGTCCTCTTGTGCGTGTTTAGAGTCGAGGCTAGAGTGAAGCCCTTACCGCAGATATCGCACTTGTAGGGCCGCTGACCAGTATGACCGTAGATGTGCGCTTGTAGGTTGCCCTTCTGGTTGAAGCCTTTGCCGCAGTATTCACATTCGTACATGCGCACGTCAGAGTGGGTCCTCATGTGATACGTCAAATGTGTCAACTGCTTAAAGCCCCGCCCACACTTTTGACACTTGTGTGGCTTCTCGCCAGTGTGAGTGTAGCGATGGATCTTCATGTCGATCTTTTGGTGGAAGCCCTTCCCGCAGAAGTCGCACACGAACGGCTTGTAATTGGTGTGCGTGCGCATGTGTGTATGCAGGTTGGACGCACGGTTAAAGGCCTTGTTGCACTGCGGGCACACGTACGGTTTGACGGTTGTGTGAGTGAGGCGATGACGCGTCAGATTGCCTGGCTGTCTGAAGGCGCGACCGCACTGTTCGCACTTGAACGGTTTGTCGCCGGTGTGAATACGCTTATGCGTCGTGAGCGTGTTGGAGCGGCTGAACGCTTTGCCGCAAACGTCGCACACGTAGCGGTACTTCTTGTTATCCGTTGCATCTTGGGAGCCGCTGCGTTTTCCCGTCGTCCCGACGGGCGTCAGGACATTGTGACTACCGCTAGCTTCACTGTTTGAGCTGTCTGTCATGGAAGACGAGCCAGGACTGTTGCAAGGACTGCCTGGACCTGAAACGCAGCTTTCCTCAAACTGTATGAAATCTATCAGATGAAAATCATCGCTGACCTCCGCGTAGGAACTCGCTGCCGACTGTCTCTCCTCCGTTCCGGTCGTAAGACATTCTGCCGTTGGGAAGTGAAATGTTTCGTTTTGCGCACCAGTAATAGAGAAACTACTTACGTCGGTCCTCAAATCACAGCACTGAACATTGTGGGGATCTACTGAGTTCACACCCAAAGAATAACCTGGCAGCACGGACTTTTCAGCGTAAGGATTTTCTTCCTTTAATCCGTAACTTGCACTTGTTGCGATCACATGGGAAGACTTAATAGCAGAGGATGGATTTGCTGTATGAATGAGGGATTCATTTATTCCGCTTTCATAACGTGTTTCCTGGATTCCAAATTCATCCAAGGTGTTGAATTTTACGTTCATCCTCTCGTCTTCTTCTTCATCTTCTTGTTTAATTAACAGATGTGTGACAGATGGGTAATTGCACGAGGTAGATGACACGGCAGTAGTAAGTGATCTTGCGTTGCTTGGTGACGGCTCAGTCAAAAATTCTGCAGGTTCGAGCTCATCTGGAAAAATAAACAAGCATCAGAGATTGTGGTCTTTTTCAAGGCACCACTGACATGTGTAGGTAACACTCAGTAATCCTATCATAGATTATTGTCATTACTAATCCGATCAATATCGCAGAGTAACGAGGCCCGTTTCACCACCTTTCTCTTTCACGTCCACTCACCAATAAGTTAGACTATTCTATTTCAAATTTTTTTCCGTCACATAAAATAGACACAAATAAGCAAAAAGTGGAACAAACAAAAGGAAGAGATCATGAAGACAAAGAGAGCGTTAGCCAATTGCGTTACAGAATCGGTATGGCAGACACAGGCCGATAGTAATTAAATAGTAAAAATTTAAAACTTGGATATGTATGAGAATATGTCTGACTTGCGCAGTTCGAGTCAGTTCAACTTTGGACTTTATAAAATGTTACTTTTCATTTCAGTCTTTTAAAAGGAGGAAAAACTATTGTTTTTGTGCAGACACAATCATTTTTTTTACGCTGAGTCACAGTCAACTACGTCCATTCGGGTGTCCAATGGACATTTTTCTATGCCGCAGTGACAAATACCTCTAAAAATGTCCAACTGTCCAACGTCCAACTGTCATATCAGGCCCTAAACTAACTGTGACACTTTAGATGAGTGTGTTCTCCCACTAATATAAACGGTGTTCGCATAGTTGTTAAAAAGACCCGTGTATTTTTTCTATGTTTTAACCTTTCAGTAAAAAAGGCACGTTTGACGGCTCAAAACCATATACTAAATTTGCAACTCCTGATTGTCATATGAAATTGAAACTACGGTGCATGTTACCACTGACAATAAATCCGGATGAGTAAATTATAACAGGCTCAGTGTTCATTTCGTTGTCCCCGGAGCTGAGTTCACATTTTTTGGCATTTGGGAAGAGAACAGTGCACGTCAATGGAAGTCCGAACGCAATTACAACAGATGAATCACGCAGATACAAGGCTGCTCCAGGCAATAACTAGCTTAATGTCAGCTCAAGAGAATTTATATATCCGGCCAGTTAAAGCTGGTAAAGTAAAGCAAGGAATTGCGCGCATCTAATCAATAAACTAAGTAATATAAAATTCAGTGGAAGCGTATTACCTGGATTAGAGAGGCTCGGTGGCCCAGCACTGTTGGCTTTCCTCTCAAGTTCGACTTGTTTTTTCTTCTTGACAAGGAATGACTTCGGCATTTGGTCAGACTGTGAGAAAATAGCGAAATACATATGAAGCGTTAAATCAAAGCCGTCAGCTAACACCACGTATAGCTAATGGGTTTGCGAACTTTACTGTTAAAGTTTACGCGCTTATAGATAACCACTGCACATCGCGTACCCTCTTGAACAAGAACACTTCTTATCTCGATCAATACCTTTATGAAACTGCAGTTCACGGGTTGAAAGCGTCAAACGGAACCTGCGATTCTAGCGATTCGGGTTTCGTACTACAGCTGTCTTTGAACTTGTTCCGTCCGGTATCAAAGTTGTGATTGGACGGCGAAATTAACTACATTTATTGACACTGATTTTTATTATACGAGAACAAAGAGGGTTGTGTAATTCGTCAGTGGCTCATGTCTCCAATTGATCGAACGCATAGCTAGGTGATCCTTAATTAGCAATTTCCATCAATTTTTATTTTTTCCTTTATCAAACACCGACTGCTATTCATTTAATTAAACCTCAAAGGAACATTCCTTCTGGTTACTGTTTATATCCCCAAGGCAGTATAAATTTGATCTCCTTGCCATGCCGGTAATTTCAGGATCTCTCTTGAGAAAACAAAAAAGGATTTAAAGTTTTGCCAAGCATTTTATTTAAAAAAAGATATGACTTCCCCGTAGTCCACTCTTTTTTTATCGAATCAAATTAAACAGTCGAGTTGGCGCCTGTTGACTTTATCTCCCAGATCACTTTTGTTGTTAAGTTTTATTATTATTTCGCTTTTTATTGTACGTAGTCTATGCAAAGGGAGCGTTTTTCTTGAATTTATATTTGTAGTATTCAATATATATTTCTGAAAGCCCACATTCAAAACTGATTCCAGATTGATTCATTTACATTAGTTCGAGTTTACTATAGTTGTAGAAACATCGAAAGACGGTATCAGCAAAGTTCAACAAACCCTTAATAGAAAATGTGCTAAAGAAACCTTCATGGAGACGAGCCGCGATTGAGTGAGGTTAGAGAAGACCATCTTTGAAAGCCGCAAAGCTTAATTTATTAAGTATATGACAACGTGTTTGGTGCTGAGAAAGTTACACAGTGCGAGATGAATTTGGTCGATTATGACTTGTTTATTTAGCGTCATTCGCGTCAAAAATCGAACGAAATGTGTCATACTGGTGTGACAGCCTTCAAAGGATTCGAGACAAAGAACTTTAATTTTGACAAGATTAAAGAGTGATAATTATTCATCTAAAATTTAGAAATAAATTAAGCTGTGTAACTAAATTCGTCGTTAAATTGAAACCCACAAATTGACTAGCTGAAGGTAAGCAAACAATAGTTCTAAGTTCTCTCGTGTTCCATCATACGAACGCTAAAAAGTGTCGCTTAAGATTCGAACTGCACCGAAACTTAAGCGCTTTTCCGTACGCAGTGTCTTAAACATGTTATTTTGGTAATGCACGAATATAGTCTAGATTGTAATTAACTGTTTAAACGTCTATCACGGACACAGATGTTGGAAAAGTAATAACTTGTATATCATTGTTGCCAACAATCTGGATAAAAGTGAAAGAAAGACAAGAAAGATGCTCGTACGCAAGACGCGTACGGTTGGCGCCATTGATTTGCCATTATGCCGCGCGCGCTAGTCTTTCTGCCGCGTTTTCGTCCGGCCCCAGATCCAATGCGCTTTATAACTGAATGTCTGAAAAATTTGTATTACACAACAGGGAGACAGCGAAACGCGCCTCGTAGGCGTCCCGATACCGCTTCAAGCAATTAGATACTCGGTGACATTAAATTTCTGTCGCTTTGTTCCAAAATTAGACGCAGTCTTTTTGAGTAGTAAAGTCAGGTTTGCTGGGCCGATTTGATGAGTTCTACTTAAGCGCTTTTCATTATACTGTATACAAATGATTTTGTGAACTGAACCTATTTTGTTTCCCTTACAAGAAGCAAGCGAACATATCATTGGGAAAGTCATTTAGACAAAGGTTTACGCTCGTCCTTTTTGTTCCACTGAAATGGGCTTAATTTTCTATGCCTATGAAATAACTTTATCTCTTAAAACCTGACAGTAAAGAAACAATTTCATATTCGATGTTATGCGATGAAGCTTTGAGAGTCAAGGTTGTGATAAAGTAAGGACGCACTCACAACACACACAATACACTCAACACATTCACAATGCACTCAATGCGCTCGCGCATACCCATAAAGAAAACTTGAAACTGAAGATGCATCGTGCATCTTGGAGGTATAATTAACTTCCTGTGTAAGGTGAATCTTATAAGCAGTAAACACGGACTCAATTTCGTATAGGCTACTAAATATACAAGCGTTTAGCTTGTATTCCTAAAATAATGGTTTTACTTTTGGGCGACGAACCGGGGGTCCAGTTAACGCCCTCAAAATGTAAGTTGCTCTTTAAAAGTCATATATAGTACTGTCGTCATTTTTAAAATTCTTTTGTGCTGCCTTTCACGGTATGGAAATACACATACTGCTCATCAGGCGGTAATGCTCGTAATTTTGTTGTACTTAAGCCAGGTACAGCTGACAGACACCATATTTTTAGAAAATTCGGTCCGACTTGTTGAATTCAGAGTTATCATTTTTGGTGGACCATGTTTAAGCGCTTCTACACAATAGAAGGAACTATTTTATACAGATAACTCAGTTGAACCTTAACCAAGCTGCATTATCCTCTTTTTGTGCAGGTGTTTTCACGACGTTCCCTGATTATTCCGCGAGGAGGCCGATTGGTCTAATTATACGAGACCTCGGGCCATGCACGGTGCTGCAAACTATGGCAACCTGCCGGAGTTCTAGTTTATTGAAGTAGTGCTCGCAAAGAGCAAACATATTTAAGCTAACTCTTGATCAGGTTTATCACAAGTTGACTTAAAACCAAACGCAACACTTCGAATTCAATGCGACACATACACACCAGTCATCTGCACTAGCTTTGATGACTGTTGATTCTGCGTACATTTGAGTTGAGCGCATGCCAAGTGGATGATGTAGAGTATGAAGCATTTTTACACTTTGGCATTTGTGCACTGGTGGGGTCGACCGGCAGTGAATACGCTGAGCAAGGACTTACGTAACTATCATCGGCTTATGCGCGATCTCTCTGTCTGTCTGCTATTCTGCCCAGAAAAAAAGGTGACAATTAGAACGCCTATCAACCAATTTTTGGCTCGTATTTATAGCTTAATAGATTACTTCTTTGGTCCTTTTTGAACGTAACGTTTAGTAAGAACTGCAAAACTACTTACCTGACGATAACAGAAACCAAACGAGACGCAAATGCCGCGTTGTCTCATTACAAAGACCTTTTAATAATTATAATTAAAACAGATCTTCTTTGTAAAATAGAACATGGCTCATTACAGCTATTCACCGCTTGGTATACTACAGACAACAAAGCTTTCAAAATATTACTGTCCGCCCTCGAACTTGCAAGCCTGAATTATTTAAAAACTAAAACAGCGCCTGCGACACTGAAAAAACGTTTTGAAAAAAAAATTCTTACCTTTAATTCATCGACGATTTCAACTTTTCAATGTTTCAATTTATGCGCACGTACGCACTAATTTATCTTAAAAGCTTCGCTTCAAGTGAAATTCAAAACGCGTTTGCTTTTGATGAACAATTAGCTGTTTATGGCACGCTTATCCTTTTAAGTTGTGCCTTTGTTTATATGGAGTAGCTGATTCGCCCATCGATGGCAGAATCAACGGCAAGTGTACTTATGAAAATTGGATCGACGTTTGCCAAATTTATGGCGACAGATTGATTTAATGCCGAACTCGAGAACACCGAACAAAACCTTTCTCGGTTCTAAGAACCATAAAATTTACTAAGTTTTCTACGTAGTATTTCTTCTGTGGTGTACATAACTTTGTCAAAAACTAACAACTACAGCCGAACTAGGCTAGAAGGCGGATAAGCTCGTCACTTAGGCCATTCATTCATCATACCACCTGCCCATCACAAACAGGTGGGTAATGCTCAAAACCCAATCACATGAATTTCTTTTCTCGTTTTCGATATCACCCTGCCGATCCTTTCTTTGGGGAGAAGAAAGCTTGCCAACATCACCGATTTCAGCTGGCAAGCTGTATAGCTAGTTCTTTTCATTTCGTGTAATGTTCTCGCCCTGTGAGCTTACACTCTACTAAACGTATGATTAAGTTACCATTTGAATGTGCAAGGAATGACCTTCGCTGTACTTATATCTTAACTGTTTGTCTGAAAATTGCAAAGCATGAACTCAGCCTGCTAAACAACAACCCGGACACTTATTAGAATGTATGATAATAATTAAGAGCGTTCATATGTCACACTTTTCCACTGACAGTCCAAACGTTGGACGTTTTCATTCAAATTTGCTTTTGGAAACAAAAGTATCGGGCAGCTTCGTATCACTGGAAGTACTGAGTGTGTATTTGTATGTATAGCATATAGTCATGTGTTACAATATATAATATAGAGTGTATGTGTGTAGTTCTGAGTTTACGTATTGAAGACAATACGATGCCCGTTTTTTCGTATCGACATTGCATCCTAAGAGCATGAATAATTAAACGCGACGGCCAAACAGAATTAAGGTGTTATAAAATAGAAACGGAATAATCAGCAGCTAGTGTTGGTGGAAGTGAGCGCCTTGATGAATGCGCTCGAGGCACAGTTTAGTGTGAATTGCCGTTCATAGTAACATGCGTTCTTTATGCTACATGCAGCTGCTGCTGCTGCATATCATTGCGTCTTGTTTACTTCCAATGACATAAAACTTTCAATCGCGAAATTTTAAATAGAAAAGACCTTGCCCGGCGTTAAGAAGCGGCTTGTTAACCCCGACCATGGTAAAATAAAATTTAAGGGTGCTTTGGTCTTTGTTTAAAAATAACGCTTTTAAAGGGCTTTGTGGCATTTTTACTCTAAGATCGTTCCAGAAAAACTAATCTTTTTTATCATCTTTGTTTTTTTGTAATCTTTTGAATCGCAGTATACATCTATTTAGACCAAAGAGTATGCCCACCTGATGACCAACAAACGAATAAGTCTTTGTGCAGAGAGGGACGTTTTCTTTCAGGGAAGTGTAGCATTTAGCAGAGGAAAGTTATCATTCGCAACAAAAGCGAAATGTACACAGCGACACGCGACCAATTTTCTTGTGCTCTGTCAAGTAAAATATCTAATTGGATGTCGCTCTGGAACGCCGCCAATTGCTCGAACAAAACGAACAAGGTAAATGTCAGTCTCTCTCTCCTGCATGAAAGTCGGAGAGGAATGAATTCCCATTGCCTTTCGATCGGATTGATCATAATAAACGACCTTGTTTAAGTAAATTTTCGGTAAATTTATACCGATCAGGAGTCAAGTTGGTTTTTGTCATATATGATTATTTGCGCTTCATGTTCGGCTGATAAACAAACGATGATCATGCAGTTCACGCGTCTTACTCGTAAACTATGAACCTCTCCTTCTTTTAATCTAACAATGGTATTTGAGGACATTGCTTTTACATCCGCGTCTAGTCGCAGTAAAAAGTGCGAGACTTGAGAAATCAAGAAAATGAACTTACCGTTAACTTTATGCGCTGTTAATGTACATCTTCCATCAGGTTCACCTAGAGTGGTTTTCTTCTCCAATGACTGAAATTTTTCGGAGGCTGATATTCCGGGTTCAAACGACGAATCTTCCTCCGTATAACTTTTTTTTTTATCTTTTGTCATCCACGCTTCTACTACGTGTACTTAAAATAAGGAAGAGTTCCCTCTAAAATAAATTGACGTCTAGCGGTCGGAGAGTTCAAAAGCAGGTTGTGTACCTAGCTGCATTTTCATTATTAATGAGCAAATGTATTGTGGTGCTGAATTACTTCTGCTCAGAATCCGTATCCAAGTTACCCAAAAATTCGAAAAAGAAACTTCGGCATAGAAAGAACCATCTTATATTTCGTATTCGTTCAGCAATGATCTTTTTTTTTACTAAAGATTGATTCCTGTGCCGTTTGTGTATGGAAGTATAATTCTTGAATATATGCAACGAGTTTTTTCTTCTATTCTTCATAGATGCGCAAGGGTGCAGCTAAGTAAACAGTGCTATCCTGATGACAAGACCATACAACGACTAAATTGAAAGTTAGACAAAGAGTAAGAAGCTTAACTTCCTCATGGACACGTACATTATAACGTCTAACTGCTACCTTGTTCCTCTAAAAGGTCGAACATTACTACATTGTACGTCATGTTAAATTCTTAAACTTCTAGGAATGAGGGCGAGGAGTGGGGATAAACCTCATGACGCTAATGAGGAGAGAGAATAAATTATTTTGCGACATTTAATTGAAAACCTCAGTTCATAAACCAAAGGCGCGCTCAGTAACTTGTCTGGAACAGCCGTTAAAGATTGTAAGGTGTAACCTACGGCGCTGCGACATTGAACATTTTTGTTGTGCGCAACAATGATATGGAACTTCAAGTTTTACATTTTTTGCAACAATGATCAATGAGTGACAGGTAAGTCGCTGAGCTTGCGTTGCACACATTCATACTTGGAAGTTAGATCGATCTGAGATCTATCCACAATAGACTAAATAGGAGCCAAGTGTGAACAGTCTAAGCAATTTTTCAACATGCAGTGTGAACGCCCGTCACTATGCCGCGATGTCGCTACCAATCGCAGTACCGATCTCTGGGATGGATGCCATTTTAGCAATCCAAACGGAAAACGGAAATAACCTGCCTCGCAATCTTCGCCTCAGCGTTGAGCAGAACGTTTAGCAAGTGCAATTTTGACTACAAATTTACAAACAGCCTCGAACTCACGTTCGTTTTATTACAAGTCTTGATAAAATGACAACGGTACAAGGACAGTGGACACATTGACTAACCTTTGTATGATTCCATACAAAAATTAAAGTGTTAGAAATATTCTTGATATGTTGCTTCTTTATTTAGACTATTTACCTTATTCTAATTTAGTAACTTCAACAAATCGGAAATAACAAGTACATGCAGATCTACCTGCACCAGTGACACTATTTCTAGTACTAACATTTTAAACGTCTAAGGACGGATTGGGTTCCAGTGCTTTCTCAATTCTCGGTAACACTTGACCGCGCTGGCGTGGTCACCTCGCAATTCATATGCCCGCGCGAGTCCCATAAGTGAGAGAGAACGTTTGCCCACTTTCTCCACGGAGCGTTGGAATAAGGCGATGGCCTGGAAAGAGTAAAACATAGCAAGGGTCAAATAGAGCCGTTTTCGGATGACTGTCGAAAACCAAAACCAAAGTAATTACACAGGCCAATCACAGAGACTGAGAGAAAACAGTTCAGCCAATTGGAAGCCAAAATAATTCGCGTTTGGTCTTGCGTTTGGTTTTACTTTCCAATCAGCAGTGCGAGTACACGCCATCGTTTGCGTGAGAAGTGTTTGGTTTTGGTTTAGTTTTGTCTCTGATTGGCTGAGCATGCTGACAAACTCGTGTGGACCAATCCGAAAGCGAAGCAAACGCAAAACCAAAGCAATCACACAATTACTTTCGACAGTCATCCGAAAACCGCTCTAAGTGCGATGTTATTGCTGTGAGACCATGTCGTTTCTCTTTCGGTTTTTATAAAGTCCGTTGGCTGTAGAAATTGTTCCTACTCAGTAGAAACAGTCTGGCAACTTTGAAACTCATTAGGTAATACAACACACTCAATGCAAGGAGTCGTTGTTACCTTGTCCAAGCTTGTCGGGTCCTTTGTTGCGGTTTGTAGAATCATGTGACCATAATACTCCCAAGAAGGGACAAAGATAATGGTGATTGTACTTGGAGTATTCACCATGGTTTCTTGGATCTGTCAAGCCAAAATAAAATCAGCAGAGCTCAGTATATTGAAGTCAGTGAAACAGTGACAGCCTTGGACGACGCAAACGCAAAGTTAGGAACACGGGTAAAAAGTAGAAATCTAACTATTATTTTAAGATTAAAAAGCTGATTGGCATACTTGAAGAACTGTCTATCCGTATCAATCTTAATGAACAATCAGTAATTTTGGGGTCAAACGTCACTTTGAGATAATTTATTACCTGTACAGCTTTATCCATCAAGGTGAAAGCTTTTAAGCTACGCTCCAACTTGCTTCCCTTTCCGCTGGAAATTTCTACTTCAGCCTGCAGCTCGAGCTTCATCATATCAGCGGCCTTGGATATATAAGGAGATTTACTCGATATGTCCGTCATGCGGCCAATAACATCTGTGCAAAAAAAAAAAGACAATTTATCCTTTATTTTTCATATCTTTAGATACTAAATATTGATTAAAAGATACTGGATACGCACAGAACTCTGTATCATTCATGTGACTTACAATGCTATTATAGTATCCTTTTGAGTGATCACATTAGGTTTTATATGACAGTTCACGAAATGGAAGTGAACAATGCCATTAGAGTGTACTCATTGAGAGCGGCGAAACTTTCACTGGAGTGGTCACATATACAGGAAGTTCTATTAGAGAGTTAAGGAAGTTTTACTAGCTAATGAATTCTACTAACCTTGTACTTTCGTCAGCTTGTCTGGATCTTGACTCTTCAATAGGGATAAGCCATACGCTAGCAAATAACCACTCTCCGTATCTGCAGAGAAAGGTGTCGAGTCTTTGGCCGGCATTGCCCCCAAGACCTCCAGGTTAAATGATCGGGTCTCCAGCCATTGACGAGCCATCATTCTGTAGTACCAATTAAGGTACTTGGCAGAGTTTTCTACCAACACCACCAAACGCATTTGATCAAGTAGTTTCTTCGCCTCTTTGTAGTTTCCCTGTTTAGATAGAGAAGTTGAGGTTAATGTCTGAAATTAATTAGCTGGACACCGTTAGGAAGTTTGAGTTGCCTTTTCGAGCGTTAGCTCTCCGTCGGAGCTGCGAGTGTTAAAGTTTTCCTTGTTTTGTTTGAAGGTAGCAAAAATCAGTTACAGAAATAAATGCATTCCCTCACCAGTTGCAAGAGCTCGTAGTGAAGATACTCCATGGAGTGGTAGCGGTTGTCTGCATCAAACGTAAGTGAACCACCCTTATACTTCTTAGCGAAATCCTCTGCCATGTTCAATGCTTTTCTGTCACTGTTCATCTAAAATGGAAAAGGAGAATCAGTTAGACACGATCGATTTCAGTTTTCCCTTTACATTCTCTCACCCGAAACACATCACAAATCAGGAAGAATTTGGCTTTTGATAGTTCGATTGAAATCTTACTTTTTCCCCGCCATCAGTTCCCAGTGCATCCCTGATGGCTTTTAGAATAATAAAATTGACAATATTGGATGTTATGGTAGTCACTCAGCAAACTTCCTTGAAGAATGAAGACGCAAGTAGTATTGTTCTTACCGCTTCTTTCCACATTCCCAGGTGAATATAGATGTTTGCAGCCATGTGCACTGCATGGTTTGGATAAAACACAACCTCTGGGTAGAGACGAGCCTGTTCTAGAGCCAGGCGAGCCAAAGCTGTCGAGACAACAAGAGAAATTTGATGGGCTGGTTGTTCACAACATTTCACATTCCCGTTTTATCTGATACAATGTATGATTGTGAATATCAGCTATAGCATGGTCTAGTCATACAACTGACCTGTATTGTCGTGTGCATGGATAAAAACATGCAACGCATAAGGATGCTTTGGTTTCTTGGCCAGTACTCGGTTCAACACGGCACGCGCCTCCACTGCATGAACACTATCAAAAGACTTGGCCTGTTCCAACAAGGCCAGGGCGTACCACGTGTTCACGAACAACTCGTCTCCTTTACCAGAGTGGGCTTGCACGGCATCCTTTAAGATTGCTACGTACTTATCTAGACGCTGCTCTTCCGTTAGTTTATTGTTGTCACAACCGAAGAGAACCTAGAGGATAAAAAACATAGACGAATCAGTTTTGGAGAGTACTGAGCTTATTCCAGTCCGGAGCCCGCATCCCGCATCCCGCATCCCGCAAATCGCAAGAAGTCACAAGCCACGTCTGCAATAATTTTGTCTCGTTTTCGACGCCAGGCAGACATAAATAAGTCAAATTACCGGCGCAGCAATAAGCTGCTGTTATTTCAAAGTTTGCCACTTTTAGCAAAACGTTCATGTGAGTCAGATCATGCGCCCTTTCGCGGTTTGCGGGGGCTGCGAATTTCGTCAACTCTTAAGCTGTCTATTCCCTGAAAACGTCCCCAAAAAATACAAATATTGTATTTTCAGATTTTAAGAATGAATTGGCGGATCCGCAAAAAAATCCCACAGAGAAATAATTTCCCTCACCACAGCGCTATCCACGAGATATTTGTTTTCGGCCATCACAGTTGCGTGATTTGTGTCCATTTTCTTCAGGATACTGCAAGCTTTGCTTGAGTTCTTGGAATTCCAGAGAAACTTCATTTGGCACATGGCTTGTCCCCAGTAAGCCAGTCCAAAGCTGGGGTCCGCTTTTTGAGTTTCCACCAATTGTTCTTCAGCGAGGTCGTACCAGAAGTTGAACATGGCTTTCACACCAACGTAAAACGGAGTCAAAAGTGCTACATCCAC